>OX451366.1:18105296-18705296 GCA_949629185.1 Apamea crenata | reverse complement strand
CCGCTATGTTTGAAAGGGTACATTAATCACTCAGCTTGCGGTTTTACTTTACCCTAAAAGGCTTAGTATGTACTAAGTTACTGACAAATGTAGGTAGGTGAATTATGAAATGGTCCGACATAACCTGATAGTGTGGTATGGAAACCGCGCCCTGTCAGGAAAACTATCTGTCAGTATGTGTGTCACCACAGAACTAGATATAGGTGCACTGTGGGAATCAGGGAACGTGGCAATTATCCGGCTTAAAAGGGCTACTGAATGTTTTACTAAAACGGTGCTGAAAGAGAGGAAAAGTATAATATTGATTACTAAAAATTAGGGCGCAGAGCAAAGCTGTTGGCACTAAGCTGGTCTATTATGCATACTTATTTTAATATTGATAATTGAGGAACTTTATGAATCTATTAATTAAATGGTCAAAACCAGGCTCTTGAACTGACTTGATACATTTAACAACTCCGCTAATTATTACAATTCGCATGCGTACAGTACACGAGCCTTACGCACTTAATCCATTCATAGTTCGCAATCGATTCGCAAAACCACTATTCCTACTAGATTCAGCCAATGTTGACACAACCACACACATTTCGCAACTTCCGGGCGGCGCCGGCGCAGCTTCCGCTTGCGACACGCCATCTAGCGGCGAATACATGAATAACTTGTCTGATGAGGGAAGTGCATAATTTGGTGTAAATGTGGGATTGGGGACATCTGGGTCAATTAACGTATGAGTCAACTGTCAGCTAGACTGGGTGTGTATCGAAATGTTAGCGTATCCTTATAGCTCCGTAGTAGTAAAGGTTTCTAGTAAAATTGTATGTTTCGCAGTATGAGCGTTGTGGCTACTAGTGTGTCGGGCGTGTCGTAATGTCACTTGATACGGATTGTTATTTCTGGACTAATTGGGATTATATGTATATTATTATCATATTTAGTTTACAGACATATTGTTTCTGTTAAGCTTTATGAAATACATACCTAGGTACTGTATAGATCGCGTTTAGAGCACTAAGTATTCTTACTTAATAGCGATATTTTAATTTACGCATGATCTGCTTTTAAGATTTTTAGATAAATCGTGAACCAGTTATTTATTCGTGTTATGTATCATGTACCCTTCGAAGTTTCAGGTATTTACCTACTTTACTGAAAGAAAACACCAAATCACACAAAAAAATATTTAATGATAAAATTTTTGCATCAAATCAATCACTAACGAAAAACTTAGTAATTTGGCACTAAACAAACACATTCACAGACCGAACTTATATTATGTAGGCTCAATGCCAGCCATGGCCGAGCCCTAGCAGTGGGGCGCTGTAGTGTCCGCCGAGCAGGGGGGCGGAGTATCCATGCGACACGATGGGGGCGGAGGCCACCACCCCATGGCCGAGCCCGAGTCCGTAGCCATGACCTAATCCACCGTAGCCGCCGAAGCCGTAGCCGTGGCTGATGATCGGAGCGCTGTGGCTGATGATCGGCGCGCTGTGGCTGATGATGGGTGCGCTGTGCGAGTACAGGCCGAGCCCGTGGCCGCCGTAGTAGCCACCGTGGCCGAAGCCACCGCCGTAGCCGAGACCTAGCAAGCCTCTCTTCTCGTTCTTCTTCTCTTCTGCACCCGACACCAGGGCCGCGACCAGCAGGATGACGCACAGCTGAAACAGCAAAGATATTGTTAAGGTAATACAAATATTTATATAGCAAATGACTGTCGCCACTATCTTCTTATAGATAGTCTTCTTACACGTCATTATTGTCATCATTCATTAACATGTACGTCGTTAACTGGGTGTGTGTGTATGCGTCGAAGTCACAATTTGCAGTACAGTACTATTTGCAGGTACTGCAAATTGTGACTTCGACACACACACACGCTATGCAAGTTTAGTAGTATTTTTTCTGACATCCCTGTCAGTGTTGGGGACATGCATTATAACAGCATATCCCCAACACTTTGGCTAGAATTATTAGAATAACTAAGTTCTAATAAACACGTCCTTAGGTCTCGAGTGATTTGGAATCCTCCGTTTATAGTTGACATTTCCCAATACAGACAATCGTGTGAACCGACAACGTTGCCGGCGGTGGCACCCGATCGTGTTGCCATCGAGCAGACATTAGCATAGCATCGTGAGTGATCGTGACTCTCCGTGACGATCGATGGTGATCGTGAGACGAGTGTCAAAATCAAAATCAAAAGTCATTTATTCAAATTAGGCTGAGAATCAGCACTTTTTGAACGTCAAAATTACAAAACATAGTCCCCCAAAAACGCCCGCCCTTCACCACTTCCTAGTGCTATCGCTGGGAAGAAGAAGTGGCGCAACAAACTCCCCAGCAGCACAGCTGTCTGTTCAATAAAAAAAAATACTTGATTGTATACAATACTAGGTACCTATGTTCGGTAATTAACATTACAAAACCAGAACATAAAATTAAATTATTTGCCATAATATGTCAGCTAGCCACGCCAATATACCAACAAATATAATAAAAACTATACGTAGGTACTCAAGCTTAAAATGTAAATAAAAAAACTTACTAAGTACCCAAGTAAAAGCCTCCAGGCATAAAGGGCGTGACAGCTTACATATTTTGTGTCGCCGTCGTTTCCCGGGTTCGGTTCAACTGCGCGTCAATCGTTTAGTTGGTCAACTCCAGTTACGAGCAAATTATAAGTTAGATAACTGTCTTAATTGAAGCTTCAGTAGTAGTACTTTGATAATCTTTTGATTTAAGTACCTACTTTGTTAAGACATAAAAAATATATAAGCTGATGGTGGTTAGAATGGTTTTCCCTTGAATTAGTTCTAGTGAAAAAAGCTTAGTTCGAACACCATTTATGAAAAAGTTATGCTGTGACGTAAATTATATATTAGCAGAATAAATATTTCGATGATGATTGTTAGACAGTAAACTAATATATTATAGTAAATTAGAAGTGTTATTAGGTGTGAAACTTAAGCAAGGCTTGAAATAAATGAATCTGCGCCAGGTTTTTAATCATTTCTGGTTACAGATTACAACATGAGAAGAAATTAATGAATAGGGGCGTTACTAATCAGCCTCAAAAAGCCGTTTCGCTGTGAAAATTTTTCACAGCGAAACGGCTTTTTGAGGCTGATTCCGTAACTGAGCAAATGACATTACTTTTTCTAAAGCTATGCGAACTCATGCACTTGTCTATAACTTTCGGTAGTAACGCCCCTATTCATTAATTTCTTCTCATGTTGTAATCTGTAACCAGAAATGATTAAAAACCTGGCGCAGATTCATTTATTTCAAGCCTTGCTTAAGTTTCGTTGCGAACTCAGACTGATTTATGGATCGATATTTGACCAATGTAATTACCTAACACTATTCAATCCAGTCCAGCTTCCAGTATCGAGTGCTGGGCTTGAAAAGACCCCCGTTAATGATCCTATGTGATGCTCGATACAGAGTCACAATTGCTGGATCATTGTTACCAGCCTTAAAACTTGAATTACTTCTTACTTACTGATTGTTTGACGCTCCAAAGCAAACGACACGTACGTACTAAGGTATAATTTAGTAAATAAAGGAAAAGCAATAGTAACTTACAGCAGCCTTCATGTTATCAATGTGTTGGTTGGACAAGCACTAGTCCTGCGCCTGCGCCTGCGCACCTTATAACTCCTGACCGCCCCCGTACCACGACAGTAAGTACTGAGTATTAAGTGTAGCCCCTAGTAGCCCCCGTACCAAGATCGTCGTAATAGACATGCAGCTATAGTACGAGCCTGAGATATAGACATGATTAAAACGACAACACTTTAGTTAGATCATTCATATGTGTAATTTGTGTGGTGTACATATGGTGTGAGTATTATATTCTATTCATTTCCTTATTTTTGTATTCGTTTGAATTTTACTGATCTGAAAAGCCAGGATAGGTACTTGAGTTAACAGTTGAAAAGAGATCGTGAAAAAGGCGCAAAGGAAAACCATACATTTTACTAAAATAAAAGCGTACCTACAATGTGTACCGTATGTATGTACCTACAATGTAATTCATGCAATAAATAAATAACTAACCTAACCTATCACTTGTCTGGTTTGAGAATTCCCTTTTTTCGTTGGAGGATTATTACAAGTTTCCAGTACTACTAAGTTTTCATCACCACCCCGCGTATTCAACAAAATGTACCTATACCGTGTAGATGTATCTGACTTACAAGTAGGTAAATAGATTGTGCAGTTCACATTTATTTATATTTTGGTCCCGTTTCGTCCTCTGATCCTAAGGGCTCATGAACAGGTCTTCAGGTACCTAACTCAAAGTGGATTTCTAGAAGATTAATGTAGGTGTAGATTTCATCAGTAATATAATACTAACAGAAAAAGAAGGTTCAATTAAAACCTTACTAATTAGATTAACACAGGTTGCGTGATAAGGTTGTAGGTTGCTGCAATAGATCAAATATTTCCCTATCATTTTGGTTTTGTACATACTACATAGTGCAAATTACCCTTGGCCTACTAATGATGTGTGTGTTTCAACGTATCACAGATGAGCCTTAACACACTAGAAGTATTTCCTCCCAATAAAGTCCAGCTTTCAGTCATGAAAGCTTCTTTTAAAGAAATATCATTATTTGCATCGGAGGGCACTGTGCTGCACCTATTGCTCATGTAGTGATGCACATATCTATCAACATGTTACATGTTTAACGAAAAAACTTAATTATTAAAACGTACGGCTTTGCTAACTTTTTAGGACTTTTACGTGTGTATGTCCACGAGTTTGTAGTTCCAGTTTTGTCCTTATTGCACTGGAGTGACCAATAGATCTGCATAAAACGTTTTTACACGCACAGGTACACTTCCTTTGCGACGAGGTTGAGTAACTGATAGCCGTACATGCGCTGAATGCATTCTCCCATTAACTTTAGGATTAAATCATATTAAGAAAAACTTAACTTCGTCTGGCCTTTCAACCGCCTTCAATTAATACTCACATAATGCTAAGTTGGGGCTTTGACATACCCACCGATCCACGATACAAGAGAAGCTGCGAGAAGCACAGAACCGGTCGAAGTGGAGGTGCTTGGGGGACTATGTCCAGCAGTGGACGTCTTTCGGCGCAAATGATGATGACGATCCCCGATACAGGTATAGATAGGTATACAGATAGATTCATTACATTGTGCTAATTCAAAAACGGTACAGGTACTGTTCTCACTGAGGTACTATAATATATTTGTACTCCCCGATATCCAACTTCCTCTCTTGTTCGTCTTCTGTTGTTCTTTGAGAAGAGATTGGTGAACGTCAATGAGAATGTTGACTACTTCCAGGAAAGGTTTTCCCATGTTATTGCGTTCTGGTTTCTTTCAGTGCTTTAGGTAATAGAACAAAGTTGCGTGTTTATTATAATTAAGGCTAAATAATTTGTTTGATTTATTTTAAAGTTCTGACTGATTTGCGGAGGTCCCTTATGTCCTAGGCATAGGTTCTGCGGGTCTCACAATAGGGCACAATGAGTCACCCGTGCACCCTTGCGACCGGCCCATTGTTCCACGCAGCGTAGTATTGATTAGCCAACCTTACTATTGATACGAGAGAATAAACCTGAGCTGCTATTCTATTGTCCATTAATAACACGTAATCTGGCTTTTTATTAAGTGCATTGTATATCGTAAGAATTACTTCGTTTTTTGCAAGTTTCTATATAATAGTTACCTAATTTTAGATACCTATGATAACGGTATAAGTTATAAGCTGTCGGTTGAAGTGTCACTCTCTGCCTCACTCGCCTGGGGCCCCAGTACCTATTGTAGAATGAAGCGCCTGACCATTTACTTTAGCAATCAGTTTCAACTACACAACTGGCGTATAATTTCGTTTCCTTACTTTATTTCTACGACGCTACCATATGCAGCCATGTAGGTCTAAAATGTAATGCACTACGATTAAATATCGCATATTTTCTTCGTATTAGTCAAAACGAGTCTATAAAGAATGTTCGGTTGTAAACAGTCGTATAAGGTGTGTATGCGATACGGTTGCCAAACGCAGTCCTCGTAACCGTAAGTACCTGTATAGGGCGGCGCGGAGCCAGGCAGACATGGAGCCAGGGTTACTTGTTAGTGCATATTGCGATGCCTAACTAGGGTTAGGATATGTCTTGTTGTATTTGGCGGTAAATTAACGATTGCTTGATACGGAACTACATAGCAAAGTTATGTGCGTGTGGTGTGAGGGCGTCTTTGTTAAAACTCTTTGAAAATGTGCTTAGGATTTAGTGAAAATTCCCCAACAATTGTGAAAGTTGGAATCAGATTTTGTGAAAGTCATATGAGCGAGTTATTGACTGTAAAGTTGGGCCCTCAGTTCTCACATAGAGGATTGAGGGCCCATCTGTACCTGAAAAACTAAGTACACTACAGAAAAAGTCTTTATGCCAAAATCTTAGCTAAAGCCAAACAAAATTTGTGTGTGTACTCCTAACGTATGAAAGATAAGCCAAATACAAAATTGGCAAAGTTGACATAGTTTATGAAACTAGGAATATAGCCGCCATCATCATCATCAGAGCACGACATTTAGCTTAATCCTCAGCTATATTGATCAGCAGCTATCAGCCACCCTGCGAAGATCGTCGGTCCACCTAGTCTGAGAGCGAGCCACCATATCAACTTGATTCGTTAAAATATCGCATGTGTAGCGTTAAAGAAAAAATAATAGTTTTGGCAGAACTCCACGAATAACACCTAAAATTGTTGCCACAAATACAGAAAAAGTTTTTCTTTCAGAGTTTTTGTTTCTTGTTTCCGTGACAGTTTGGAACAGTGCTTGCAACCGGCAATGCTGCAGAATATACCATAGATCAATCAACTCAGCTTATCGCAGTCCACTTCTGGACATAGGCCTCTCCCAGGTTTCGCCACAATACCCTGTCCAGCCTTCCGCATCCAGTCTACCCCAGCCTCCACTGTCATACGGTGTCGGTCTATCTAGCTGGGGCGTCCCACGCTACGATTGTCGATACCATACCATATTGCTATCCATACATAGGCACCTAATAATCCAGAGTGTTTGTGGTATTCCCGTGGTAACCCTAGAGTCAATCAAACCAACTGTCAAATGTTTCCTCTAGCCACTATCAGTTGTATGAGTAATATGCCCAAACGACTTAATAGCGTTGTTTCAGCCTTGTGTTTATTACACACAGTTGATATCTCGCCGTGTGTCGTTCCTTTCTAATGTGTATCCTGGCAGGATATCATGCGCCGGTCAGCTCCGCTCACCTGACGCCATTACCTCGCTACTAACCCCAAGCGTAGGACTACATTTGTCTATTATGTCCATGTTTCAGTTGTTTCGGTCGTGTTAATGGTGTGCTCACGACTTTAATCGGTAATGTATGTACCTAGTCACTGTTTACATCTGTAGTAAATTATTTACACTAGGGATATTGATTACAAAAAATACCGATACTTTATGAAACCTGCTCACAAGACGTACTGTCACTGCATGCACGTTTCTTATGGTAGGTACCTACCTACCAATCGGTATTTTATTAACATCATCATTTAGTTCAACCCATTTATCAATCAACCCTTTATTGTGGATCATAGTACAGAATACCGATGTTTTACTCACACAGTGATCAGATATGCATAAGTTTAAGTAACTATAATTTGGTCGGTAGCTAGGCTAGCCTAAATAGATGCTATTTGTGACAAAATACTGAATTGAATACTTCGTTCAACATCATATTTAAATATGGCGTACATTAGAATTAAATTGTGCTTTGAGGTGCTATTCAACGTGGTCGTGCAGGTGTTACAGTCGGCAAGCGTGTAAGCGGCGCGGGCGCAGGACGCGTGGCGTGCGTATGTAGACTACCTAGAGTACCAGGTAGTGCTTATTATCCTACAGTACCGAACACACGTGCGGCCCACATTGACAGCTACCACCACATGTCCGCTGTCTATTGCCAAATAGTCAGCTCATTCTCCCGCAGTTGTGCCCACCGCCACGATGTATGTACCGCGGTGGAGTTTAGCGAATTACTTTTAGTTACGTGAGCTATGATATTATTATTTGTGGGTCAGGATTTGTTTGAAAATGAATAAAATATGTGAAGTGGCTGCCAAATGTTGATTGATGACAGTTGCGTTATTTGAACATACCTACGCGCTGATGAAGTGTCTGCTTGTTCAGCCTATCGATTCTGTACAATTCTAACCGTGACAAGTTAGGTGAAGTGAGCTTAGAGTGAGCTGTCAATAGTGTCAATCCCTAGCATTATTTGGAATGACAGCTCACTCCACGCTCACTTCACCTGAGTTTTTACGGTGAGATAGTTACAGAATCGCACTGCAAGACAGTGTCCGTGAAACAGGTCAACTTTTTTAACAACAAACAAAACACATACACAACAAAACATTTTAAAAACAAACAATAATTCAACAGGTTCCAAAAATATTTTATTTATAAAAAATAAATAAATCTTTCTTACAACTATGTTAATAACTTAAACTATTTAATGTTTTTAGGCAATACATGAACATTAAGTCTATCTACATAATATACACAGCGGGCGAGACACAAGCAGTGCAATCTATCGACAGATCGCAGCCGACAGAGCTCCGTCTCACGACAGATCTCATCTTAACTACCGACTTGTAAGTTGTAACACTTGCAACAAATCTTTTACATTTTCTACCATTCAGTTAGTTAATCAGTAAGTCTTATTTGATTGACTGAAGAGCGACAGATTTAACACGTGAATAGGTATACTACTACACATCTTACGAGATAAACTGATTTCTTGTTACAGTGAAACCTTACAGTGAGTAGAGCACTCACACCTTCCATTCACTCGTCGAGGTAACTGATAAATGCTGAACATAGTCTACACGCGGTAGACCGAACTACCGGAAATGTTCAAGCGGCCTCTCCAGAGGCGGCTGCAGCATCAGCGGGATGTGGTTGTGGTACTGAGGCTCCTCCTCGCCCTCCGCGCTGCTTCGACCCTCAGCGCCTTGGGGAACCCCGTATTCAGCAGCTGGTTGCTGCTGGCTGAAGTCCTGACCGAAATTCTGACCAGACTGGCTAAAATCCTGGCCAAAATTCTGTCCTTGTTGACTAAAATCATGACCTTGCTGACCAAAATTCGGTCCTTGCTGGCTAAAATCATGGCCTTGCTGACCAAAATTCTGCCCAGGTTGACTGAAATCTTGGCCGCCGTTGTGATGAAATCCTTCTTGCCCAAACTGTGGGACTCCATACTCCTGGTCCGGTTGCTGATGTTGTTGTTGATTGTTTACTTGTAGATCGTACTGCGCCTGCCCGAGTTGCTGTTGTATGTGATGCTGCAGCTGGTTTTGTAACTCGTGGTACTGCTGTTCGCCGGTGTGCTGCTCATAAACTTGCGTGCCTTGCTCTTGGGTGAACTGGTGATGGCCGTTCTGTCCGAATTGCCCATCTTGTCCAAAGTGAGCACCATGAGCCAATTGGCCGTCTTGACCGAAATGGGCGCCCTGAGCAAATTGACCGTCTTGACCGAAGTGGGCGCCCTGAGCAAATTGACCGTCTTGACCGAAATGGCCGCCCTGTGCAAATTGACCATCTTGGCCGAAGTGACCTCCCGGTTGAGCAGCCCCTAGGTCATGGGGTTGCGTTTGTACAGGATGCCAGCCGTCTTGGTCAAGCGTAGGCTGAGTAGGCTGCAAGTGTACAGTTGCTTGAGTAGGCAGGATACCTGGCTGCACAGCTTGCAGCACACCAGGCTGAGCACCATGCAGATGTACTTCAGGCTGACCCTGGTGGAGGAGAACCTCCTGTTGTCCCTGATGAAGATGGACTTCTTGGTGACCTTGGTGAAGATGAATCTCTTGCTGACCCGGTTGTAGATGGTATTCTGGTTGACCTGGTTGCACATGAAACTCTGGTTGACCTGGTTGTAGATGAAACTCTGCTTGACCTGGTTGCAGATGATACTCTGGTTGACCTGGTTGCAAATGAACCTCCGGCTGAGCGGAGTGCAGGTGGACCTCTCGCTGACCTGGATGTAGGTGTACGTCAGGTGACAATTGGACGCCTGGTTGCACTGGCTGCAGATGAACGCTTGGCTGTGTAGGCTGCAGATGTACGGCGTGTTGCGGAATTCCTCCATGAGCATGCAGGAACGTTGGCTCTACGTGAGCACCTGGCTGCTCGTACACCACGCCCTCTTGACCTGCCTGTGGAGCTAGATGGAAGTGAGGTGCTTGAGGGCGCTCGAACAACACCTGACTGACAGCTGGGGGAGCTTGAGCCAACGGGAAAATTGGATTTTGGTAATTCAGGAATGGATACCTTGGATAATTCGCGAAGAAAGAAGTCTGGACTGCATTACCGGGACGCAAAACATACTGAAATTGGTTGGCATATTGCAGAAGTGGAGAATAGGGATGATGACTGGGTACTGGAGCAGCATGTACTACAGGCCTTAGGTGGGTATTTTCTTGAGGAAAGAGGTGAGTGTGTGCTAGGCCTGGGGCTGGGAAGATAGGAGCAGGCGCGGGTATGGGCGTTGGTTGAAGGAGCACCGATGGAGAAGGTGCTGGTACGGGATGGGCCACAGTCGCCGTAGGCTCTAAAGGTACAGCCGCCGGCACCACAGGTATCACTGGCTTAGGAGGGACATGATGATGATGGTGATGGAAGTGATGGTCGGGTTTGGGCAATAACACTGTTTTTGTGTGATGAGGAAACTTGAGACCGTAATGAGGATGAGGTACTGGGACTCTATGTCCAACTGGAACAGGGTAATGTGTGCTCAGAGGATGAGCGAGAGGGACCTTCACATTGGTAACCGCTGCTGCGGGAGGGTATGACACTACGACAGGTTTTACTACGGAGTGCGTCACCACTGGAATGTCGTATCCTAGCTTGTAGGGTGGCACCGCAGACAGCACTCCTCGTTTGTGGTGCTTGCCCTTCACAAGCCGTCCGACCAGTTTCGCCTTGGCAGCCTTGAGATGCGCTACATCTCCCGCCGACAGGCACACGAACGCGCACAACACCAACGCGATCTGAAATACACCACGCACCATTTTAATTAGGATCCACACTTAGATTGAAAACGATATTCACGATCACTGTCAAAACATTTCACTTTTATTCCAAAGCTTCGATACTTACGATTGTAAGTTTCATGTCGATACGGTCGCCCGGCCGGCGCGACAACCACTCTGAAACCGATTGTCATCAGACTGTTCCACCCATACTTATAACTTAAAACATATCAAATTAGTATGTAGCCAGCGTGCAAGTTTCACTAGGCATCCGGACGTGCCAGCTGCGAACTTCGTCCTTACGCGATTATGCTTTCGACCGTTCCTAAACGAATGCAGCTAAATTCTTCTTCCGATTTAGCGTTACACAATATTGAATTCTATGACTTGCAAGTAGAGTTGAATTTGGAAATGGTAGAGTATGTTTTAGGCAGCACGTAGGTGGCTGCCGTCATTCCTGTGTAACAAGTGTGCGTACGCGCATGCTAATTGATCAAAAACGTAATCGAGAGAAAATTGTACCAGCCGGTACAGGCACGAACTATATCGAACTATATCAACAACGGAATTTCGGTAGTTGTGATTAAGCAGTATTGGCATAACCAAAATATTTGTATAATTATTATGTAGCAATTGAAACAATAGGACCTTCCTTCCCAACAACCTTCGATGACAAAATAATTGATTGTAAATATAAACATGCTAACAATGAGTACACAATTCACAGTTGTTTGTCGAGGGTGTTCGTTGATGTAATAGCAAAAATAACACAGTCCAACCTGGAAATAAAATCCTAGTTAGGTTTAATTCCTTAGTCGGGGATCCACGCAGCCGCAACCAGGAGGTAATCACTAGCATACTTATCGATGTATAAATATCCAGGCGATCGACAGAGGGAATGGTCCCGGGAAATCCCGGTCCCGAAAATCCCGCCGGGATTTTTGTATAGACTAAAGAACCGGGACGGTCACACCTCGTCCCGGGACTTTCGGGACCTTCGGGACTTAGTTGAAAAGTATAAACTTAAATTAAGAATTTGAGTTTCCCCATTTAGATATCATAATAAAAGGTTTCTTACTAAGATTTTATTTAAAACTAGAGGTCCGCCTAGCGGTTTCACCCGCTGCTACACGTTTTTCCGAGCGAATGAGGTCAAAAGTAGCCTTTGTTACGGGATCTTGTAACTTTTTAGTGGTGAAAGAATTTTTTAAATATAATTACATACCTAGAATTTACATACCTAGAATACCTACAAAAAAAAAACAAATCTTTCCTCTTTGTAATACCTAAGCTAATAGTGTAGAATCTACACTGTACTTAGATAGTGGTTCGCTCATCGGTTTACCCGGTGCTTGCTACTGCTGCCCGTTTTCCCGTCAGAATAAGGCGTTTTCCCGCGGTAAACAGGCTATGTCACTCATACTTACGAAGTAACTATTTAGTAATCTGTGCTCATACTCAGAGTTAATGTAGCTTTCTAATGAATGATGATATATTTTTTGAAATCGCTTCAGTAGTTTCGGATTTTATCGATTACATACATAAAAACAATCTTTCCTCTTTATAATAAAAATGTAGATAAATAAATTAAAGAATAAAGTTATAAAATCAAAAGACCAGCGTGGAGCCCGAGAGGATATTCTCTGCAGCAGGATTACTGTGCAACAAAATAAGATCACGTTTAAGTGATAAAAGCTTAGACGCACTTTTTTTTTTAAGAACCCATTTTAATGAGCAAGACAGTACTAAATAATTGAACGTTTTCATATTTTGATAGTTTCATTCCTTAATAACTTTTTCATGTTTTATTATTTTATATTCCTTAAAGATAAGCGTCTCAGTGATATGATAACTGCTGATTGCTGATGATGACTTGGTTTATTAAATACCTATTAGAATTAAGAAAAGGATTTATGTTTTATTTTGTTTTATGGAAAGTAACTATGTTTTTGTTGATTGATATTGGTATATAATTTATAATAATAGCGAGCGTTAAATGCTGATTTTACTTGTTGTTTTCTTCTGTTGATTATTTTTTCAAAGAATAGTAAATAATAATAATAATAATAATAATATCCCTGGACATTTCACACAGCACCATTTGTCCCAAGCTAAGCAACCTAATGCTTGTGTTATGGTAACAAGATGGCTGATAAACTACTTATATACAATTTTTTTTTTTTTTGTAAATACATACATATTATAGATAGAAAAACACCCAGACTCGGAACAAATACATGTAGGTCATACAAATATTTGTTCCGTGCGGGAATCGAACCCGCGACACGCAGCGCAGCAGTCAATCGCTTAACCACTGCGCCAACCGTGCCGTCAAATGGTATATCTTTAAATAATACAATGTAGTTTTCATTACCTACGTACATACATAAATACTAAAGACCTATTAAAATAAAAATACCAGCAGTAGGTAAAAAAAATACCCAAAAGTCCGGAAAGTCCCGGTTCTCCCGGTTCCTTCAACAAGTAATCCCGAAAATCCCGGGACGCAAGAAGAGCACCGGTTCTTCATTCCCTAATCGACACTGATGTTCTTACTCCGTCCCTGCTCCGCCAGGACATCGATATGCGGGCACACGCCTAGCGGTTACCAAATGTACCGCGATCACTTTCCTTGGCTCTCACCGGCGCTGGCGGCGCGCGCGCGCAGATCACTCGGCGAAGCCGCCTTCTAGCGGCACACACTCTTGCGTAACTTGATTCTATACATCATGCATGAAGCAGATAGTTGCAGAAGTCCAGATACGTAGGTACCCAATCAGAAATATAGAGCACTCGTTCTGAAGAGAATACATGAAATTAATCATTTAATTATTATTAGTATTATTAATTACCCACACACACATATTAAAGAAATGGGTTATTGAAAAATGCTTTTATAATATT
Source organism: Apamea crenata (assembly GCA_949629185.1). NCBI lineage: Eukaryota > Metazoa > Arthropoda > Insecta > Lepidoptera > Noctuidae > Apamea > Apamea crenata. Next base: position 18,691,359 of record OX451366.1, on the reverse strand, counting down.
GACGAATTCATGACTGTATGTAAATAATAATCCTTTTTTTGTATTGGAGGATATGGATTATTTTTAGGGTTCCGTAGCCAAATGGCTGAAACGGAACCCTTATGGATTCGTCATGTCTGTCTGTCCGTATGTCACAACCACTTTTTTCCGACACTATAAAGAACTATACTGTTGAAACTTGGTAAGTAGATGTATTCTGTGAACCGCATTAAGATTTTCACACAAAAATAGAAAAAACACAGTAAACTCGATACTTAGAACTCGCACTTGGCCGGTTTTTGTATTTAAGAAATTACTTATTGTTTTTTTAGTATTGCTAAATTAATTAATGACATGTGAATAATAATAATTCAATTTTTATATGTATCAATTGTGAATGAATCAATTTTGCATACCTACCGAATACGGTAAGACATGCTGAACTTCTACAATGTATACCTAATGTAACGAAACACCCTGTAACCATGTTTCTGGCAAAATAAATTATTCTTATTCACAGATGAGTACCAGATAATTCCATATATTGCATTTTTCTTTTTGGACGTTGCAGCGGCGGAGTGGGTTTGTGTACCTACTGTTATCTCCTTTGTGCTCTGATCCTATCCGAGACACAATTCAGACTTCTGGCCAATATTTAGTGATGTTAAACACGTAGCTAAGTTGGTTTTACCTACTCGTTCGGAATAAAGATCTGACAGTTATTGAGTTTTAAGTCTGCGTTATGTAATTGGTACCTGCTTTTCATTTCTCGACCTACGTTATTTGGGTTAGGTTCGTTAGGTTCAAACTTAAGGCAGCTTGCCAAGTTACAACATACCTAAGGTCTTGTTTAAAATAGGGTGTATCTAGTCAGTTCTGTTTTTATTGTTATAATTATAGGTTTTCATAATTTAATATACTCATGACGGTTTCGTCGTAAAAATTCTTGTTAATTTTCACGTTTAAAATATACTTTCTGAACGAACTTTCTAAAAAGTCACACAATATGGGTGACATGATATCATTGACCTAAGAAAAGTATGGACTGGAAATACCTACGAAAAAAGGGTGCATACCTACAACTCGTATTGTCTCATAAAATGGCTGCCATTGCTAGGGTTGTGTCAATCAAGTAACATCGGTGTTACTATAACGAGTATCGATACTAAATACGAGTTTTACTAGTTATCACGTTTGGATCATACCTAATATTATGTACTTACTTAAAGTCCGTTTTAATTGTAACAGAAAAAGATGAGTAGGTTGTTGAACCATGAAGGTTTTATAATGCACTGTTGTCTGTTCTAGGAGTAATCTATAGATGTTGTTGTAGCCTAGCAACTGTTCTGTTAAGTCATCTTCTAAATAATAAAGACGAGTTTAATTTTATATTCATCATAAAATGTAAACTACTTTATTAAACCACTGTGTTAAAATGATATAAACATAGGTATTTCATTTAAAGCAAGCCTTCCATCCTTCTGTTATCTATACAAATAAATAAAATTTAAGTGGCTGTTGGTAATGTCAAAATAATAGCTTTTTACTAAACGCTTATCGTCTAAACCAGTGGTTCCCGAAAGGTGGTCCGCGGAACCCTGGGGTTCCGTGGAAAGGCCGCAAGGGTTCCGTAAAAAATATTATCACACGTTTCGTGACCAACGTTGTTCGCTCACACGCACCGACTTGTTAACGCACGAGATAGGGGCAGGGCGTGCGGGCGAAGTAGTACAGCGCCACAGATTACTAAATAGTGACAGCGCGCACAGCCCTCCCCGCCCCGCGCGCCCGTGTTGCAGCGCCATCGGCTACGGCGCGGCGGGGCGGATTATACCGGTCTAGCTAGACCGCGATAAGAGCACACGTATTTCAATTATTGAATTAGTGAATAGCTGCAGTAAAAAAGAAATACCTGTTGTTGGGTACCTATTGATCTGTAATTTTCGATGTTTACTGGTAAGTCACAATGTTTTTGTTTATTTGTAAACACATTTTCGAAATAAAATACGAGAGATATATTCACGTGTTATTTTTATTGTAGGTAGTTCAAAATGGAAAGTTGGCTCAAAACGGGGCGCCTCACAAGTGGCAAAAGTGTTTCGGATTCTTCATTAGATTCAGAGCCACCAGCAGTGTGTACTGAAAATATTTCAGAAAATGTTCCTGGTTCGTCGGTAAGAAAGTTATGCATAAGTTTTTTTTACAATTATTTGGGTAATTTACTGTGATACAAGTTATTTACTAAATTTACTAATTTTATTTATTGTCGATTGTACGTATTGCTGTGGTTGTTATCATTGTTTGTCAATTCTTTTCAGGGTTTGCTAAATACACAAGACCCTAGTGCCGGACAGAATATACAACATACAATCACCAAAAGAGTTGCAACCCAGGTAAAAACTTCTTCAAAAAAGAGAAGATACGACGAATCCTACTTGTCCTTTGGATTTGTTCCTGTGGGAATGACTGAGAACTCGGATGGACAATGTGTTATTTGCAACAAAATAATAAGTAATAGCTCACTGGTACCTGCAAAGCTTAAACGACATCTTGACACGAACCACCCAGAACTGAAAGATAAAAGCGTCAGCTTTTTTGAAAGACACAAAGAAGTACGTAGAACTGGTGCAGCTGCTATACAAAAATTTGTAAAGACCGATAATGAGAATGCAACAGAGGCATCATTTCTGCTAAGTTACAAAATCGCTCGTGCTGGTAAACCACACACGATTGCAGAGGATTTAATAAAACCATGTATGACAGAAATTGTCACCTGTGTACTTGGAGAAGAAGCAGCAAAGAAAGTGTCAGCAGTGCAGTGTTCAAATAACGTCATTTCTGATCGAATTCATAAGATTTATGACCATATTCAAGATGAATTAATTAGTAGACTGACGACCAGCGAGATGTTTGCAATGCAACTGGACGAAAGTACAGATGTCGTCGGGTTATCAATACTGCTTGTTTTTGTAAGATATCCCTTTGGAGGATCTATTGAAGAGGATTTGTTTCTTTGTACTCCTTTAGAAACCAACACAACCGGAGAAGAAATTTTTAAAGTTATCGATAGTTACATGACTAAGCACCATATTGATTGGAACAAATGTATTGACGTGTGTAGTGATGGAGCGGCAGCTATGGTTGGCAAAATAAAAGGCACTGTAACAAGAATCAAGGAGGTTGCACCTAAATGTAGTAGCAGTCACTGCGTTTTACATCGCCATGCCCTTGTCACAAAAAAAATGCCATACGAGCTCAAGACAGTTCTCGACCAAGCAGTACTAATTGTAAACTACGTTAAATCACGTCCACTCCAGTCGAGGCTTTTTAAAAAAGTGTGTGAGGATATAGGAAGTCAGCATCAATCACTTCTTCTTCACACGGAAGTAAGATGGCTTTCAAGAGGAAGAGTTCTATTAAGGCTGTTTGAATTGCACGACGAGCTTAAGATATTCTTTACCAAACAACCTGTTTCTGCACACGTTAATAAGCTTGCTGAACTGCTGCATGATGAGCAATGGTCGATGCAATTGGCTTATTTAGCTGATATATTCGATAAGCTCAACGTAATCTGCAAGGCATTACAGGGACGAGCTACAACAAAATTTACAGTAAATGATAAAATGTCTTCACTGAAAAACAAGCTTGCGTTCTGGATTGAATGTGTTGAAAAACATAATTACGAATGTTTCACAATATTAAATGACTTTCTAAAAGAAAATGAGCTGCGGGTATCTTCAGACGTGGAAAAGAATATACATGAGCATTTGACAAGCCTTACAAAATCTTTGCATGAGTATTTTCCGGAGCAGTTGCAGGACATGGACTGGGTGCAGAATCCGTTTGTAAATCACACCAAACCTATTTTTTTTCTTAAAAGTATTGTTTAGACTCTAAACAATACTTTTAAGAAAAAAAATAGGTAGGGGAGGACAGTGTAGGTCTGTCAACATGTATCAGGTACTTAACAAAATAGAAAACAATGTAAAAGCCAATTGTTTTTAAAACTGTAACCGTGGAGTTTCTTGCCGGTTCTTCTCCATAGGAAACAACCAATTGTTACCATGCACCTAGCTTCTGACGTTTCATAAGTGTCCATGTAGGTTTATGTGAAATATTTTTATTTTGGTGCTGTAAAGTTTAGTGTGCACCACAGGCCGGACTTAGCGGCTAGCTAGGTCACTCGGACCGAATAAGATGCAGGATTATTTTTGTTAACATCGCAGAATATACGGATATCGTTTCAGCGGAGGAACTAGTTTCGGAAACTATTACAGCAAGTAGGCAACGGTACATCACTATTCCATTATGACATATGTTTGTAAACAAACGAATGAATTAACAAATATAATAAAAAGGCCTGTTATATGAAAATGAACCCAAATATCAATACTTTAGCCATAAATTCATGATCGCGTTACAATTGTATCATCAAATGTGTAATAGTGTATGTATTAATGTATGAAAACCGGTTACTAACCTGTGCAAAGACAATTGAGGTTGATTTGCATTCTTTCTTGCACCACACTTCACAATACAACACAGAGGCATGTTCAATTTCTATTTTCCAACATTTACATGCAGTTTTAAAAGGTAAAATCCTCGTAATTTTCTCGCAAATCTCAACTTTACAAAAAACAAACAACCATTTGACAGCAAAACTACCACGAAACTCGTCGCATATGATGGCTGCTACGGCACTTACCTACAACTGTCCCTACGTCACGTCAAAATGTTGCCATAATTAGCAACAACTTAAAATATAGTTGTCTCTTTTATCAAATAAGATTATCTCACTAGAAAGAATGAGACCTAACGATATTTCAAATTCTGAATCATATTTCACTCATATTTGTATAAGCAAATGTATGTATAGATTATCGCGGCGCCTCCATGTTTATTCCTATCTCAATGCATGATATTGACAGTGACAGTGACAGATGACAATGACAGTAACATTGTTGTTGATCATTCATTGTGTAAACAAACACAAATACTAAGAAAAAAACATAATTTACATATGCTCTGGATACAATTTCTCCGTAAATTCGCAAAAAAACAATACGCTGCATAATGGATAAGTTCAGTGACGAGACGATGTGCAGAATATGTTTTAAGAAACAAGATACAGTGTTCTCATTGTTTCGTAAACGAAAAGGCATTTCTCCTTGCGAGAAATTGAATAAAATTGGGGTAAAAGCTGGTTTGAATGATACAGGACCTTCTTGCATCTGTTGTGACTGTCTTACAGAGTTAGAGACAACAGTTCACTTTTTAGAAAAATGTGAGAAGTCGAACCAAATTCTTGCTGAACACTTGGGTGATATTTTGAGAGACAGTAATGCTCTTCACTTTGAGAACAGACAAGTAGATGGTATCCAGGATGAGTGTGAGGATAAAGTTAGACAAGTGTTGAAGAATAGTGAGGAGTTGGGGGTGGAGGAGGCTCGCTGTGAGGAGTGCGGGTCGAGCAGACGCTGCCGGCACTGGACACCGCCCGCCACGCACACCTGCCCCAAATGCCAGAAAGTATTCAACAGGAAGTTCAACTTTAAATTACATCTGTGAGTATGATGATTGGTTTATCCTTTTACTGATATTTAAAAGTGTTTCCAATGATTGTTTCTTATGAGGGTAGGTCAAAAAAATTTTTACTCTTAGTTCAAGAGGGTAATTCATTATGTTTAAGTGCACTATGGTGCAACTTTTAATTTTTAGTTGAATTGTGTCTCTTGAGTGACTAAATTGCAAGTTTAAATTTGTGTGTTGTAAAAGTTTACGGTTAGCTTATTGAATTATTGTGATTTTGTGCTTTTTATTGATTAACTGAAGGAGCTATAACACCAATAAAAATGCCATTAACACCAGCACAGGTTGCACAGGCTGTAGCATTAATCAACCAAGGCCAACAGCATGAAGTTGTTGTGGTGCTGAATGTACTACATTTGTCAATGCAGTATGCACTGAATCAATACCAGGAGGCAGGTCACTATTCCTGTAGACCAGGCAGTGGAGGCGTCAGATGCACATTGGGCCGGGACAACCATTTTATTGTCCTGGAAATTTTAAGATACCGCTACCTGACCGCTGTTGAGATACGCTAGTGGCTCCAAATTGCAAGAGGCGTGAATGTTAGTGTGCGTATGGTGAGAAGACGAATGAAAAAATGGTGGAAGTTAATTTAAAAGCCCGTAGACCAGAACTCCTCAGACATCACCGAGTAGCTCGACTTCAATTTGCACGTGAACACACCAGCTGGACCCACGAGCAATGGGTTTGAGTGCTGTTCACAGATGAGTGTCGCATAGCTTTGCTTGCTCCAGACAGTCGGGAGTGAGTGTGGAGAAGAAGAGGAGAGAGATTTCTACCCATTCCCACCACACAAAGGGTGAATTTCCATGGAGGCTCTATAATGGCTTGGGGAGGAATGGGGACGAATAAGTTTCGATGGCTGTACGGAGTTAGTTATCGTCGGTAACCGGCTAACTGCAGCCCGATACATCGAGGAGGTCCTCCAGGGACACGTTTTGGTATATTCGGAATACATTGGGCACAACCAATTCCTCCTAATGCACTATAATGCACGCCCACACGTTGCAAATTGCGTTGATGAATATCTTCGAAGGTTGGTCTTCAAAAATTGCAGTGGTCAGCTCGTAGTTTAAGTCCGGACGACTTAAACTCGATTGAGCGTAATCTGGGACATGCTCAAAAGAAAGATAAACTCCACCTCCTACCCGCCAGAAAGTCTTAACCAACTTCGAAATGCATCACTGACTGCTTGGGGAAGCATACCGCTAGTTGATGTCAGAAACTTCATTCAAAGCATGCCAGATTGAATGCAGGCCGTTACTAGGGCTAGAGGAGGAAACACCCAATAGGTACTAAAACATAAAGACAAAAAACCAATTAAGGTTTTTTTTTATTCTATAGTGTTTTAAAATTGATAGTGTAAAGTGTCCAATTTAATAAATACATTTATTGGTGTAGCGAGTTCAATTTCAAGTTCTAAAAGTATAAGAAACAGTTACCGAGTGCATCTACCCTTAAATCAGTGTCAAAAATACATTTATAAATGCGAAATATCGTGAAATTCACATGTGGCCAAGTTTCCGTGCCAGTGAGTGTACAATTCTAACAATATAAATCATACCTTACGATCTGCCCGGGGCTGCACACACTCATGTATGTCACGACCTGTATACTTGTATTACATTACTGTTTAGCTTCCTGAGTCCACAAAGATTCATAGTTCATATTATCAGTCTGTTTATTATTCTGTAGGTACAAGTTATAGAAATGTGCTACTCATATAGAATTATTTAATAACTTACTGCAAGTCTGCAACTGGTCTTGACATTGTAGCTGTCGGGCAACCTTGAGGAGCAAGCTGCACGGGCAATGTTCTTAACATAATGAAGGAATTTCCTTCTCTCTTTATCATGTTTGTGTCACTGTCAATAATTATGTTTATGTAGGTTTGTTGTTTGAGGGTAGGTGAGTCTAAACTACTTTGTTTAGATTAAATTCGAGCATAGGTTTCCAACCTACTTTTAGAATACCTAGGTATTTTTCTTTTCTAGAGCCTCCAATTTTTTTTACTTACCATCTGTCGCGATTCGGATACAGTTATTGCCACGATTATTTAAAAATGCGTGATATTATAATAGTCGTATAATTTTCTCTGGGTCAGCCCAGGAGGGGGCGTTACCGCTAGAAAGTTCATTAGTAGGTAGGTATACAAGTTTATAATGCAGTATCCACTCTGTAGGTATAGCATAATTGGGCATTCATAAATATTTAACTTTCAGGCTTACAGAGCCTCAATTGTTTGAATATTGACAAGTGTTTTCCATGTGAGATTAAGAAGTGAAAAATGAGTAAGTACTTACTAATATTATCTAATCAACTTACTTTACTTCTATTTCAACATTCTGATTTTATATTTATATGTAAGTAAGTATAATGTATATGGCCCTTAGCCATTAACACTGCACCTTATATATCATGTTTGCCAACAATGCATGCGGTATCAAAGAAATGTATGACTCAACAGTCACCCGTCAATGTGAAAGTGAAATTAAGTGTGTACTGTGAATGCTATGCCAGTATCAATGGGTTTGTGTACGTTAGCTATGGGATTCCCAATCATTCTATGGGCCACCCAGTAATTACAGGAAAATAACGATACTGGGGATACCCATTTTCGTGAGTGTTTTGGAAGGTAACACACATCAAACAGCCAAACTACAGTAGCCGTATCGATGATATGGGGCCCCTGAGCTACAGGGGCCCACGACGCGATGTCTGTGAGCAAAAATTCGTAAAATAATATCCAGAATCTAAAATTCTTGTTGATAAATGATATTTATTTATGTAAATTGGTGTGGTTGGTTTTATTTGGTTTTGTATGAGCTTTTCTATCATTTAATGAATTCCCTCAATTTATTATAACGGACACACACTTCCCTATGTGTTTGTTATTCCAGCGTATGGCACTCGTGGGTTGCAGCTGAATATAAGCGTCAGGTGGTACACCTTGTGTTGTCATCAGACATTATGCTGAGCTGAGGCCCTTTTGGCATTATAATCTTAGTTTTCTATTTTTATAATTTTAAGGTGTACCTACTTATTTTGCTGTAATGCCAATAAACGCATTTTTCTTTCTTTCAAAAATATGTTTAGAAAACGGGGGGGAGGGGGTGACTACCGAGACGACGACTGATAGAGAAGTGTGGAAGAAAACTGTGAGGGCCTCGTTGGTCTAGTAGTTGCTAGCGCTACTGCTGAACATGAGGTCCTGGGTTCGATTCACGGGTTGGGCAAAGTTTTATTGGGTCTCGGCTTCCAATCTAACCGGATGCAGCTGAATGCCAGTATTTTACATCCGGAGCGACTGCCTATCTGACCGCCACAACCCATTTACTGGGGAATAAAATGGGTATTGCCCATTGGTAAGACTGGTTGTCAGACTGTCAAAGATCCACGAATGACAGCCGGGACGAACGGCATAACGTACGGAGGGGTCTCGCTATATTAGGATGGTCACCCATCCATGGACCTATTGCGGCAAGCGTAGCTTAACCTTCAATCGACTCGTGCGGCTGTTATTATTTAGCCACGAACCCTCACCTTTCCATTCAATTTGCTATTTTATTTATTTCCTAAAAACAATACTTACCCTCTAGAGCTTCGCCGCAGTTGGGTATAAAGGGCCCCCAACAAATTTTGTTACAGGGCCACTTTAAGACAAGCTACGTCACTGAGTAGGATTGTTCTGTATGATTATGTATTATATTGTACAATACAGACTCTTGCGACTGCAGCTCTTTGCTGTGCCTGCCAGGGTCCACAATGATCATACCTTTGTAAAACCTACCACCTAAGTTCACATTGTGGAATGCAATAATATATTTAGTATAGGTTCTTCTACCTAGCCTTTTCCCAACTATTTCGGTGTCGGCTTCCAGGCTTACCAGTTGCAGCTCTTTCACATGGAGCAATTGCCTATCTGACCTCCACTACCCAGTTACTGGGTCACGTACCCCTTGGTGAGAACGGCTAAGGTATAAAGGGATGCAAAAAAATACAGAATTTGAGCTAACAGTCGGCCAGTGCAACCATCAATCTACATAAACAATTATCTGTGTTCTGCGTTGCAGGATGCGCCACAGCCGCGAGCGCTCGTGGTCGTGCGCTAGATGTGGCGCGAGCGCGGTGTCGCGCTGGCTGGCGGCGCGCCACTGCGCCCCTCGGCCGCGCCGCCCCTGTCCCGTGCCTGGATGTGGGAAGACCTACACTACTAATACTAACCTTAGTGTGCATCTGAGGGGACATAACGGTTGCTGTTTTTTTTGGTTATATCTACTTTAATTATAATAATACTAGCTGCGCCCCGCGGTTTCACCCGCATAAGTTTCGATCCCGTGGGAATATCGGGATAAAAAGTATCCTATATGTTAATCCTGGTTATAAACCATCTGTGTGCCAAATTTCATCCAAATCCGTTCAGTAGTTTTTGCGTGAAAGAGTAACAAACATCCATACATCCATACAAACTTTCACGTTTATAATATTAGTAGGATGATTCGAATAATCCACTCAAAGGGGCGCGATCGGATACATTTGTAGATATTATGTCCGGTATGGCTAGATGGACGGTCGACCTCAAGAAGGTGGCTGGGACAGACTGGATGCGGAAGGCGGAGGACAGCGTGTCGTGGCGCAGCCTGGGAGAGGCACATGTCCAGCAGTGGACTGCGATAGGCTGAGTTGATGTTCGGTAAAAAGCCGCTCGAATTGTGCCAAGCAGACTAGCATACCTATTTACAACCAGTGGACAGGCTTCCTAGTCGAAAATAACACATTTTACGTTACCTGATTTGCCTAGTCCCCGACAGCGAAACGTGTCGTGGTATCGTAGTGGTTGTCAATTTGTATAAACTTAAACTGTCAAAATCCGAAATCCGATTTCTGAACGGTTTTGAGAGGACTCCTTCGATAACATTGATTGATGTTTGATTCGGCACGGCGGAAGCCTAACGAATGGTCGTGAAAATATTTGGAAAACATTAATCAGCGAGGGTAGATTTTCATCATCATTCCACAAATTGATTCGAAAAGGTAAGAGATACATTATCTTCAAGTTAAATATTTATGCCTGATGACTGTTAATATTGTTTCAGGTGAGAGACCATTTGAGTGTAATGATTGTGGAAAGAAGTTTTCTAGCAAGAATACTCTACAGAACCACATCAGGATACACACAGGTACTTGGCAATACTCTACAGAACCACATCAGGATACACACAGGTACTTGGCAATACTCTACAGAACCACATCAGGATACACACAGGTACTTGGCAATACTCTACAGAACCACATCAGGATACACACAGGTACTTGGCAATACTCTACAGAACCACATCAGGATACACACAGGTACTTAGCAATACTCTACTCTACAGAACCACATCAGGATACACACAGGTACTTGGCAATACTCTACAGAACCACATCAGGATACACACAGGTACTTGGCAATACTCTACAAAACCACATCAGGATACACACAGGTACTTAGCAAGAATACTCTACAGAACCACATCAGGATACACACAGGTACTTGGCAAGAATACTCTACAGAACCACATCAGCACACAGGTAGGTACTTGGCAAGAATACTCTACAGAACCACATCAGGATACACACAGGTACTTGGCAAGAATACTCTACAGAACCACATCAGGATACACACAGGTACTTGGCAATACTCTACAGAACCACATCAGGATACACACAGGTACTTGGCAATACTCTACAGAACCACATCAGGATACACACAGGTACTTGGCAAGAATACTCTACAGAACCACATCAGGATACACACAGGTACTTGGCAAGAATACTCTACAGAACCACATCAGGATACACACAGGTACTTGGCAAGAATACTCTACAGAACCACATCAGGATACACACAGGTACTTGGCAAGGAAAGGAACTTGATTTTTGTGTAATGTTTGAACAGACCTAAATGCCAATTTACGAAAATGATGGCAAAAACCCCAGAAGCTACAAATCTTCCAAATATTGTACTTTATTATCCGAGTGTCAGAAATTTTCAGCTACAGCTACCAAACATTCCCTAGGTGCGTTACCCTACATCTGTCCTATATGCGGCAAGCAGTTCCGCACGAACAAGCTGTCGGCTCACATGGCCACGCACACGGACGCGCGCTACGGCTGCCTGAAGCAGGGCTGCAGCAAGCGCTTCGCGTCGCGCGCAGCGCTGCAGCGGCACGCGCGCGCGCACGCGTCACACGGCACGCCGCGCGCGCACCAGGCGTCCGGCCCGCCGAGCGCGCCCGCCGCTCACGCCTGCGCGCTGTGCGCCGCGCGCTACCACCACAAGCAGTCCCTGAACAAGCACGTGAGGAAGCAACACGCTCAGGTTGGTATATATACACTGCTACACGGATCTTTAGGTGCTTGAATGACATTGACAAGGAGGCGTTGGTAAACATTTGTGAAATAAATTGTAATTAACAAAACAATATGGTAGCTTTAGTTCAAATATTGGTCACGTGTCAAAAGAATCTTGGAGCATTGTAAAGGCTTCCGCAGATATGAGCGGACCGCATCTCATTGCAAAAATTTTCCTACATACGAGTTTTGTATCTTTTGTATGAACCATCGCTCGTCACCGCGCTTGTCGCGGATGTAATGTGCGCTTAGCCTAACTGTTAAAGCAGGACTGGGCTTATACAGTGGGGTGGTAACTTGAAATAGGGCGGTTAAGTCAGCTAACTTTACCCGTTGCAGTTACAGGAAAACGTTCTTAGAACGTACCCTTAACTTTTTGAGTATTTAGAACAAAAAGGAGGTCCCTTTCATTATTTGCTACCGATCGATGCCATTTTGCGTGAGTTTTAAAAGACTTTACAAGTGAGATTGAAATATTCGAAAGTCACAAATCCACAAAAAGCCTTGTAACATTTCTAGCTAAGTGTTACCTTCTCGCATCAGCATGTGATCATCAATGGGACTGATCTATGTATTAATGTAGCTAATGCAGGCAGTAAAATGTTAGTGTGTACATCATACGCGATCCACATACGATATGATTGGGTCCAGTCAACTCTCACTGCTGACATCAGCTACTTGACATTCACCGCGCACCAATTTGTTAACAGCGTTATTTTATTTATAGACGAGTTACTTTTGTATTAGAAGAGGCCTATTAAGACACAAAAAGAATGAAGGTAACACATGCTGAACCTGGGATTGGTATAGGTAGGAGCATCAACAGTGGTGCATGCCTGCGTACAACGGGCGGGGTCGAATTTACAATATTCCGGTAGCCAGTCAGACGCCTTGGGCTATTGCCGCCGTGCAGTGCGACATTGTAGTTTGTTATTATAACAACAGCCGGACTATTCTGCTGCGGACCCTATTGAGCATAGGGTCAATCTGTAGCACCCGAGGGAATTACAGCTCACTTCAAGCTGACTTTACCTTAGTTTTCACGGTGAAATTCTTACAGAATAGACTGGCCGCGTTCGATGTTTTGTTCTTATAACAAGGCTTTTAGAGTGTTTTAAAATCTGAAAATTTTCACCTCATTCACAGTATCTATCTGTGTCTCTTGTTACAGCTCCCTGTACCGGCAGCAGAGGTGGAAACCAACGACATCACCAAAGATATTGAATGTGATCTAGAATAGTTGTCTATGAAAACGAAAGGATCATTTAATTAACTTCATCAATACTTAAGATGAAACTTTAGAAACATACCTATTTGTGAAAAACGTCGAGCCTAGTTTTATATTCAAGCAAAAATAACTTAATGATATCAAACCAGAAGAGTCCCACAGAGACAACCTACTACCTACATAATGTTAAAACTTAACAGATATCGAACCAAAAGAGTCCCACAGAGCCAACCTACAGTACTACCTACATAATGTTAAAAACGGAATATGCCAAAGACTAGATTAAGTAAGTTTAATTTCATTTGTTACCAAATAATTATTTGAATACCTTTTATATTTATAAGTAAGAAATCAGCTGATAATTTGTGTGTTTTACAAATAAGTTTAATACAGCGACTGTTTTTGTGGTAGATGTGGTTTAGTGAAACCTGTGCAATGAACTGGCGGTCAAGGCCGACCCCAGGCCGGCCGACTGCACGTGATACTAAAACTATTTGTCACTGATAGGTACCTACAATTATTTTATTTGTCATTCTATTTATTAGAGTTGTGATGAAAGCATTTAGCAACGGTAATGCTGTCAGTAATTAGGTAAGATTAATTGGAAAGGAGAAATAGATCTTACGAGAGCAGGTGGATATTGCGTTTCTATTTCACCTGTGCATTCTATTATGCGTTCATTGAATGAGTGATTAATGACGTAAATGTTACGATGCCACTGGCGCGCCGCCGCACGCTCGCCCACGGGGGCGGTGCAACGTCGGTCGCAATGCTCAACAAAGGCTTGCAGCTTTGTGAAAATCAATTAGGTCATTGCACCTCTCTTGAAACGGCCTTTTCGACTCGTTTTCTACTCGACGAGGCACCGGGACCTTCACCCACTTGGCGACGGTCCCCGACCCGGCGATTTCACGCCCCAACAATGATTCGACTCGGTCGCTCAGTAATGAAATCGATTATTTAGAAACAGTTTATTTAGAAACTTATTACAATTCGCTAAAGCTAAGTATAAAAATAACAAGACTATCGACATCAACATGTAGCTACATTACAACTAGAACATCACAGACAGGCGCTCCTCTGTCACACATAGGAACCGATCGTTCGCAGATACACATACTGAAATTATCGCACCTCGAAAACTACACGCATACGACACGTCGCGTGCACTTCGCGGGTAAAAACCTCCTTTGTCCGAACATCGAGAGTGTGTGCGTTATCAAGTATGTAATCCGCTTCGATTATATCATAATATTTGTTTACAATCGTTACGAGTCACCAACTCTTCCCAATAAATAATAATTACAATTATGGCGTGTGTAGTGTGGCGGGTCACGCCTGGCCGGTGTTGGTCTGCTTGCTCTTCACGCTGGCGACGGCGGGGCGCGGGTCGTCCACCTGCACGTTGGTGGCGTGCACGTAGTTGTTCTGGTAGCCCGTCTCCCGCACGCGCGCGTTGGGGCTCAACTTGTCCGTCCTCTCCCGTGAATCCGAGCGGTCCTCCTCGCCAGCCCTCTCTCTATCCTCCACAGACCTCTCCTTTTCCTCTGCCGAGTGCTCCTTATCTTCGACAGAGCGCTCCTTATCATCCGCTCGCTCCGATTCACCGCTCCTGTCGTTGTCGCGGATGCGGTGACTCGGATCTTCCCGTAGCCGTTCATGATCGTCCAGAAAGTAACCGCTATCGACTGGCTTCTCGTGCCTTGCGACATCAGCGTCCAAGGTCGGCGGCGGTACTGTTAGTTCCATGTAAAACTGTTCCTCTTTAGACACGGGGACCTTCTTGCCGTAGTAGTCATAATCGCCAGCGGTGTAGTACTCTTTCTCGACAGCTCGCGTCTTGCGGCTCTGCTTGCGGCGTCGCTTGCGCTTGGCGGGGCGCTCGGTCTGCGGCGCCAGCGAGCTGTCGTTGCCGTCCGCGTCCTGCTCGTACTCCCGCTCCCGCTCTCGCTCTCGCTCGCGGCTGCTGAACTCTCTTTCTCGGTATTCATCATGCTCCTCCTCATCTCTGTCTGGGTGTTCTGGACGCTCACGGTGCAACTTTCTCGGCCGTTTCTCGCGGTATATTGGCGGCACTCGCACCGTTACTGTGTCGATTTGGTTCGGGTTGTGCTCGGTCGGAGGTAACACACGCGGCTTCAGAGGTCTCTTCGGATCTTCTGTTGTGGTCGTAACCTCGTTATCTTCGTCAGTTTCAGGCAGAGGCAGCGGGATTTTCCTAGGCCGCGGACGTTCGCGTTGAAGACTCTGGTGGGACTCGTCGCGGCGACGGTCATCATCGCCTAGATCCCGATCTCCGAAATGTACGTTTTGATAATGATTTGCGGGAAGTCTCTGCGCCTTCTGCTGAGCTGGCCTTCTCTGCTGTTTCCTATTTTGCCAGAACTGGTCAACAGCGGTACCAAACTGTCGCACGGCTTCCTCGCGGTCGCGGGACTCCTGCACATCCTCGTAGTCATCGTCGTCGTCCAGCTGTTGTTGCGCAGTGTCGTCGTCATAAGCTAGGTAATCCTCATCGGCGTTATTAGCTCGTTGTGCCGGTTGTGCGCTCAACTGTTTGGCGTCGATGGTGTCAACTCGACGCGCCACTCCGTTTCTGACAACGAATGCGTCGACGTACACTCGCGGCTGGCGCGGTTCGGTTTGCGGCAGTTTCGCCGCACGAGGTTCGATAGCGATCGGCACAAACTGCTCCTGATTATCGAGTTCGGCTTGCTCGGACCCCGCGACTTCTTCGGCGGCTGCCTCGGCGACTGGTGCTTGCGTCGCCGGGGTGACCAGGCCACGGTTGAAGTCAAAGTTCAGTCTGAGGTTGGAGGTAATCCTCTCGAGGTTGTCGGCTTTGGGCGGTGGAGGTGGCGGTGGAGGTGGTGGAGGTGGAGGAGGAGCACAGGGCGCGGGGGTGGCTGGGTTCGCGCGCGGCTGAGCACATGGAGGTGGCGGCGGCGGCGGCGGCGGTGGGGCCGGCTTGGGTTTGGGTCGCGGCGCGGCTCTCGGTCTCGGGCAAGGTGGCACTGCTTTCGGCTGCGGTGGTGGTGGCGGCGGCGGCGGTGGTTTCACAGCTCTGCAGGGCGGGGGGCCGGCTGCACGGGGCTGCCCACACGGTGGCGGTGCAGGTGCTGGGGCTGGTGGCGGAGCGGGCGCGGCTCCGGCCAGCGGTGTGTCTATCCCGGGCACCGGTGCCAGCGGCGGCGGGAATGCAGCCAGCGGGGGCTTCCTCGCCACATTGTACCCGAGCACGTCGGCTAGTCCTCTGAACACTATGTCTCCGAACGTCCGTTTCTTCCGCACAACTTCCTCGGGATTACCGTCCAGTTCGAGGACAGTGCCGTTAACATCGCGCAGCACGAGCGTGCCATTCTCGTTGTCGACGACGATGGTGTCATTGCTGATGAGTGTGTCGATGGACTCGTCTGCGATGACTTGCGGTGGCTCGTTGGCTGCGACTGTTGCCAGCAGCAGCAACAGCAGCGGAGGCGCTCGGCGCATGGCGGGTGTGTGAGTGTCGCGCGGGAGGGCGGCGCGCGCGGTTTTGTCGCGCCTGGACTTGCTCAAGCGTCGTCACGGTCCACCGCCTACACTTTGTGTCAGACATTGATATATTTATGAATCGCTGGGGACGAGGAGGGGGTCTTGGTTCACACTCAGTTAATTAACCCAAACTTATTATATCTGTTTATGTCTTTTAACTTTTATCTAATTTCGTAATAAGTAATTGTGTTTGTTTAATAATTTCAAAACCAATTAGTTATACAGTAACGCAATCCAGTTGAATATTGAATTTTCTAGATGCTCTGTTTTGTCATTGAAACAATATTGAACTTCACTTCACTTAAATACCAACATGTTTTGTTTCAACAAAAGCCTGAAAACCGTAATGTTTTTACTCTGAAAATATAAAGTTCGATGCGGTCTGTTGTCAGTAGTAAAGTGCTCGGTATGTCAGGAGATCCAAACGGCGTTTAGAATGCTCGTGCATCTTTAGAATGAGGAAGTAGGTAAACGTTTTATTCTAACTCTCTTGAATCCTTGTCAAATTCTCGAAATGTCTCTAAAACCAGCCTTGAGGCAAGTTAAGCAAATTCGTCGCGAATATTATTTACCGAATTGACCTAGGTGTCAAAGTCAACTTATATTTCAATGTGAAACATACATAGGTATCATGTCGTCAATGTTGAGTTAGAAAGAAAAAGAAAAGGAAGAAAAATGTTTAGGTATTTGGCACAATTAATGCAAGAAACATATTTTAGCAAATTAAAAACTAGGATAAAATTAAAAAAACAGGTTAATACATTAGTCTCAGACTTGGCTTGCTTCCATTTAGCGTTGAGTATCTAGCGCATTGCAGAAAGCATAAACAATTGCATATTGCGTCGGTGCCTGAGACGGGAATCGGAAGGCTATTTGAAGTTATGATTTTGATTTTTTTTTTTTTTTGTTTAGTGGTGGTAAACGTGACTGCTGCATGGACCTGAGTTGGATTCCGAATGTTTCTGAGTAGTAGCCCGGAATCAGGATATATTTATTTTATTAAATTGTCCTCGCATTACTAAAATAATTAAAAGAAATGAAGGAGTGAGTTGTATTGTGCCGGCGTATAGCAATATGTTCGCCCACTATTACCTACATGGGACTTAAACATAACCGCCGAAAGGTCTTCTGCATAACTATTCACAACCACTCGATACGCTTCCGTACCGTATCGAACATCAATCAATATTATCGTAGGAGTCCTCTAACTTGTTCACAAGTCCAAAGCCCGAAAATATTGTCCCTTTGAATCAAATGTACGACCACTATTCTTCCGCCATCGAAGTTGGTTGGTCATCAGGTTATCGAAATGTGTCATTTTCGATACTATAGCCTGTCGGATGGTTGCGAATAGCTATGATGTCCCTTCGAGAAATTCGTGATGATACGAGTATGGTATGTGTTTTATAATTCCAAAAGCATCACATAAATGGTGTCAGTAGTGAGTAGGGCTTAACATGGTCCGCCGTCTATCTGCATAATTACAGAATCTAATAGGTAGATACATTTTGCCACATCGCACTTGCGGCTTGCTCCTGCATCAGTAAAAGTAACTTACAACACATTGTTGTATTATGAAAGCCATGGTAAACAGAAACTCAATTAATATAACAAAAACCACATGAAAAAGTGAATGTCAATATAATGGCGATTGCGGCCAACTCCGTTAATTGGGGTACCTACCTACCTACCTAGTACTGGGTCAATGAGACGGTGAGATACGATTATGATATTGATCGCTATGCTAATGTTTATGTCTACGCTAGTGCGCTAGATATGTTCCAGTAACATAGGTAGGTACTTGCAAATTTTAGGTGCGGTGGTGATAATTATGACACCAACTCACAATGCGGCTAAAAGTCTGTGATTCGGTTTACGTGGTGATTTACGTATTACGGATAAAGGACTTCGATCGCAGTTTTTGTCATTAGAGCCCCAGACATACCGCTGTGTATGATACCAGATACCTTTGATGTTATGATAAATTGGTTAAACGCGTCAAAATTAAATTACGTTTTAAAACTAGACGAGATCGGTGTTTCCTAACTGACCACTCTGAGAAGAAAGACCGAAATCAATTCGGAAGTCAGTCTCTTTTAAAGTCCAGACATAATCTTGTTCAGTCCATCTGAGGACCATGCAGATTAATGTGTGGGATGGTGTTTTCAAGAAAGAACCATAGATATTTGAGTGGACCCGTACGGTCTGTGCACGCATTTGTCAGTAATCATGTAGCTCAACTCAGAACTTAGGAGCTTAACGACTCGACGAACAATAACCCTGGCGCTTCCCCCTTAAGGAAGAGGATGGTATTTTCAACCACCGCGGCATGTTTGTAGTGCCTACCTTAATAATAATGTCGTTCCAATTCTACTTCGAAATAGGCTACTGAGTGCTCTGTGTAGTGGGTCAAGGGAAAACAATGTGATCCAGTTATCAGTCCGGAAGCGGAGCTTCTTTCTGACTTTTTTTTCTTGATAACTGTTTACCTCGGTTAACAGGCAGAAAGATACCCATACTGAATCTAAAGCTTACATCAATCTTATGAAAATTTGTGGGCTGCAATATTGTCTATACGTTGTGTATATTTCTATGTTTTATATTGTAGGTAGCTGTTTGTTGTTCGTTTTTAATAAAAATAAAGATTTCAAAGTAAAGATGTTCACTGGACAGAATCTTACGGTAACTTTGGGTGTTGTCAGTGTCTCAGTTATTTACAGCATTTTATGCAACTCGTTTGCACACGGATGAGCAGGCTTTCAGGTTGATTAAATAATGACTTAAGCCTTGCCGCTTAGTTAATTATGTACCTACCTATTATTAAATATTTTGAGACAATAAGATACACATCTTGTATTACAAAGCGAATTTACCTGTGGAACTGTGTTTATAGCGATTGACGATTGAAAATTAAAACAAACGTAATTTAGTAATTCGTTGAACAGTTGACGATTGAATTTTTTTAGTTGATTTTTCCGATTTTTCCAACGCCAAATAATTTTATCGGAAGAATAATTTTGAATTTTTGTCAATTCTTCCATACAACAACTGTCAGACGCCAATTTTATTCCACGAATAATAATTAGTTTGTGAACACTCGCAAATCTGTCGACAGCGGCCACAGACGCCACTTAGTCAGTCCCGATCTTAAATCCGCCATCTTCTTCTTTTCTTTACTTGGAATGCCAGTCCTACCTCCCTGAGCTTCCTTCGGTCACGACTCTGTTTTGCTGCGTAGTTGTTCCTCTCGCGTTGTTTCCTGTACGAGTCGTCAGCGGTCTGGCTCGTCTGCACCGCCCTCCGCTTTCTCGGATTGTTACCCAGTAAGGTTCCTCCGTACTTCTCTGCCATCGCTCGCAGGGATCTCGTTCGAACATTTGGTATTCCACGTCGTCATTGAGGGATTCGGAGTTGTAGAATCCTGATGATGCCGGTGGCGAGGGCGCGGTCACTTTGCTGTACGAACAGCTCCCGATTGAGTCGGGGAACATCTCCGATGGCACTGCATGTGTAGCTTGCTGGTACGGATACCTGACGTAGTACTGGAATTCCGAGTACGAGGGGTACAGAGCCGGCATTGGTGGAGATTGTGGAGCACTAGACACGGGGAGGGGAGACTCTCTCTCTACCTTCACCGCGTGTATACTCAAGTCCAAGGCAACTTCCTGCGCGTAAGGAGTCCACAGGGCCATGTTGAGAACTTGTCTACTTGACGTGCAAATCACGAATGTCGTCCACTGAGTCCCGTCTGTTTTGGCAGGCGAGTGTCGTTTAAAGTGACCACCCCCGGTGGAAGGGTTGAATGCAGGTAGCGGCTAACGGACCTCGAGAGTTGGTTGATTTATGGGTTTCTATCGGGTTTTTTGAATGGAGCAAATAAACATAACGTTCAAGTGAAATTCGAGGCGAGTATTGATAGTAATTAGATGATCCTACTGTTATCAGACTAATTATTAAATCATAACACTCCGCTAATGATTTTGTTTTTCAGCCGCAGTCTCTAGACTCGGTATAGGTTGGTAGGTGGTACTTAGTACTTAATTAAGGTATTTACCTAGCTAATGACTTACCTATTAAGATTACATAAAAAAAAAAACAAGTTAAACTACCTACAAAAACAGGCTGAGATTATGTGACTGCTGTAAATTGAACTGTAGAGAACTTATTCGGTATTCCACATCCACATCGCCGCGCGTGTCAATTATGAAAAAGACGTCCACTACTGTGCGGTGCTGGACATGGCCTCCCCCAAGCACCACCACTTCGACGGGTTTTGTGCTTCTCGCGTCCAACGGGTTCCTGCGAGGTGCTGGGTGTTTGTCCATAACATTGCCAATTCTTAGCAATCTTGAAGTTGGCATTACGTAATATCACTAGCCGAGCCTGCATGATGAATGACCACAAAATTAAGTAACAAACTTTAAGTAAGTTGTACCTAAGTTAAAAATGGTTTACCGTTTTAATCATATCTTAGTAATCTTAGTCCCTTCCGAACTAATATCATTGATAATTTTAGCTTTGACATAAGGGCTGTTCCCTGCGACATTCCCCTGACCGATTTCGGTCACGGTGGCCAATCTCCACGAAGATTAGCCAGGTTCGCAGGCGATATTATAGTGCACAAGTGTATGCGCGCACACAGGTGCACTCTCTGTTCTTTTACTTTCATAGCCGGATGGGACGCGGACGGCAATCCGACACGACCGGGGAGAGATCAAGCGCAGGACCAACGGCTTTACGTGCTTTCCGAGGCACGGGGGTGTCACACCACCAACTTCCAAACTCCGGGCTGCTACTGAGAAATTCCAAATAACACGTTGCCCGACCTGGGAATCGAACCCAGGACCCCATGCACAGCAGTCGCGCTTGCGACCACGAGACCAACGGGGCAGTCAAACAAACAGCGGGGGAACAAATACTGTTTGGACCATAGACTGTCTTTTAAACTATGGTTTGGACAATGGACACAGCTGCATTGGCTTCCATTTACCAACTGTTATTATGAACTTTGTACTTATAGAATTAAGGGATATTTTAGTGTAAACGGTACTTATTACAAAAATTAAATTTAAAATTTAAAAAACCCGCGACACAAAGTAATAAAAATAGTATGAACGTAAAAGGCCAAAAACAATTAAAAAAAACTATTAAAAATGCCACAAATAGAACAAAAAAGGTATAAACCTGAAACCATATAAAAAACAAAAAAAATAACCTTGAAATTATGACCCTACGTAAGTACGTATGAAATTTTTTGATTAAATGTTGTATGGCTGTACCGTGTAAGTATTCAGTTTTTAAGTAGGTTAATTCTTAATACTTACTTTAACATTTTCATTGTAATTTTAATATAATTTTATTTAGGTAGGTGTTTAAGTATAGTCTAATTTACCTATCAAACCAAAATCAAAATCGGTTCATCCGTTCGGGAGACACGTCAGACCCCGTCGTTTTTGCGTCGCGGTTTAATAATTACCTGTTGACTGAAAAATCAGCCCTTAGTCGTGTAAAAAAATAAAATATGTTAAAGTAAGATAATAAAGAGGCATAAATAAGTTGTAATTTAAGTTTAATTATATCTAAGGCCTTTTACATGGGAAACAATTTATCAAGTAGTGACACCATTTTTTTTTTATTATTTTCAATAGTGTTCCATTTATCTATGGAGGTCCCATAGCTTCACCTTCAAAGAGTTTTGATATGCAAACTCTAATCTTCTATTAAAAGCTAGTGAACAACAGTCTTGGCTTATACAGTGCCTTCGTAAACATGTTAGCAGTTTGGTTTTCAGTAGCAATCTTTGCAATCATCATAGTCCCATCAGCTTTGGCTTTTTGTATAAAGAAATGTCGTAGCTTGATATGCTTGGTTCTGTTATGGAACTCATAAGGCGGATTTAGTGCAAGTTTGATGGCAGACTCGTTATCCACATGGAGAACAGGAGTCACCGTTGATTGCTCTATGTTTTCAATCAATCGTTTAAGTCATATTATTTCTCTTGCAGCTTCACTAGCGGCTACAATTTCGGCTTCTGTGCTAGAGATCGCGACTGATGTCTGTAGTTTACTTCTCCATTTTATTGGACCTCCGTAAACACATACAAGTCCTGAAATCGATCTTTCAGTTTCAGGATCCCCACCATGATCCGCATCGCTATAACCGACCAGTTTTTTCTGTGCATGTCTTTTCTGTACGTAATGCAGTAATCTCGAGTACCATTCAAATACCGAAATATTCTTTTCATTTTTGCGATATTTCTTTTTGTAGGAGCTTCTAAGTGTCTGGATGCAACACTAAGAGCATAAGCTATGTCAGGCCTGGTTCCCACCATCTGATATGCAAGGGCTCCAACCGCTTCTCTATAAGGAAATTAATTGTCTCCTCCAGCATCTTCTCTCAATTCGGAGTCTTTAACTGTAGGTGTAGCGGCACCCTTTGGTACTATTCTCCATACAATATTTTTCAAGTACCTTCTTGGTGTAGGCACCTTGATGTATTTTGACACAATCTTCCTCTTTTTTAATTTCAAGCCCTAGGAAGTAATAGGAATTTTTATTACCTTCACTTTAAATCGCTTCTTTAAATTCTCGAGAAAAATATCGATTAGTGCCTGTGAAGTGCCAGCAATCATGCCATCGTCAACATATAGGGCTAGAAGTAGTCTGCCTTCTCCCTTTTTCATAGAGAATATACAAGGATCTTCTCCAGGTTTGAACCCTTGTTTAAGAAGAAAGGCTCTGATGCGATTGTTCCAACACAACGGTGCTATGCCGTATAGACTGCGTTTCAATTTGCATACTTTGCTAGTTCCGTCATATTCTTCTGGCTGTTTGACGTACATTTCTTCATTTAAACTTCCAGAAAGAAATGCGGTATGTACATCAAATTGCGCAAGGATCATGCTATCTCGAGCAGCAATGCTTAGTAGTGTCCTGATTGAGCTCATTTTTGCGATTGGATTAAATGTTTTCTCATAATCAACACCTTTCTTTTAAAAATAACCAATAGCTACTAATCTGGCTTTATACTTCTCGATATCTCCATTCGAGTTTCGTTTAATCTTGAAAACCCATTTAGTTGAAATGGCTTTGCGACCTTTGCGCAATGGCATTAAGTCCCATGTTTCGTTATTTTTCAGGGTACTTATTTAATCATCCATAGCATTGCGCCATTTATTTTTATCAACAGACTTCATTGCATATTTGAAGGTATTTGGTTCTTCTTCATGATCATAAACCTTTTCAACACAATTAAGAATAAAATCATCAAATCTACCAGGCGGTTTGATTTATTGAACGATCTCTTAAAGTCTATGTGGAACTTGTTCTCGACGTTGATCAAAATTAACGTCTTCTTGAGATGCTTCTTGAATTTGAACATCTTCTCTTAATATGTAATCTCTAAACTCATTTTGTAGATCTGAATGACGATGCGGTAAAATACTTCCAGTTGATGAAGTGTCATCGACATCAGAGTCAGATTCACCAGTATCAAAATTAACAGAGTCATTAATTGGATGAATCGGTACATTTGATTCAACAGTTTCTTGATTGAGTGCCATCTGTGAATCTTCTTCTGGTATTATAGGCTGTGTCTCTGGTTCAACAGAGGGTATAGGTATATCAAAGCTATTTTTATCTACCTTAGGTGCCTCCACTGCTATCTGATATATAGGTTTTTCTATGAGAGTTGAGTTCATCAAAAATCACGTCTCTCGATCTGATAAGCCCATAATTTCCTTTAGACCATATTCGATAGCCATCATCTCCATCATACCCGATAAGTATGCCTTTTTCTGCTTTCTTACAAAGTTGCTTTCGTCTTTGTTTTGGTACATGTGCATAACACGCCGATCCAATCATCGTCAAGTGTTTGATACATGGTTTCTTTCCATAAAATAATTTGAAAGGTGACTTTCCCTCAACTGTTGTTGGTCCCGTTCGATTAAGTATGTAGTCAGAAGTGTTAATTAATTCTGCCCAAAGACCTTGTGGTATTTCATCACGAGCATGCATAATCGCCCTAGCAGTTTCCTAGTCCTACTATCTCGTTCCGAGCATCTATTTTCTTCAGGAGTATAAGGCATAGTGAAACGCTGTTGTATACCATTCTGTCGAAATGTATTGCATACCTGCCCATTATCGAATTCTCGTCCATTATCGCTTAGGAAATCTTGTACAACATGGCCAGCTATCTCAGCTAAAAACTGTTTGAGTTTGCTGTAAACTTCACTTTTCTGTTTCATGAAGTACATGATGATACCGAGAGTAGGCGTCTTTGAAAAGAATAATGTACCGATATTTGGAAATTGAGTACTTTACAGGTCCACAAACATCAGAGTGAATAGCTCTCCAGGCTTCGTCGCTCGTTCTCGTGTTCCGAACTTCAACCTGTGTGCTTTGCCATTGATACAACCTTCACATAATTCTGTATTATAGTCCAATTTTATGTGAAACTCCTTTTCTACTATCTTTTTTACGTTTTTTGTTTTGGTGTCCTAAACGTTCATGATACAATTGTGACGATTGTGAATTTGTGACAACATTTACTTCTTGCTTTGGTGTGACAATTTTAACATGAAGTACATAAAGCCCAAAAAGCTTTCTTCGCTTCCCGTTCACTATTTCTTTACCGTTTACCTTCAATCTACATGATTCTGTGCGGGATTCGAATGTACTATTCTGTAGTTTGTCTTGAGCAGCAAGAACTGAAAATAAATTTCTTTGTCATTACAAACACAACAACATTATATGGTATATACTATGGTGTATTCCAGCATTACAAAGAAATTTATTTTCAGTCAAACAGCTTCTTTTAAAAGATGCATACATCTTTTAAAAGAAGCGGTTCGACTCGTCCATTTACATCAGCATCGAGGCGTACAGTTCCTTTGCCAATAGCATTGATTGTCTGTCCAGATGCTGCAGTGACAGTTTGATTATTTTGAAAATATATAAATCTTTCAAATAAGTCAGACCTATTCGTAACATGACAGTTGCGCCATTGTCTACGTACCAACTATTTTTATCTGCTTCTGTTGTATCTTCAACTGTCAGAACTGTTAAATTCATGTTGTTCACACTACTGGTCGAATTCTTTGGTGGTATCCCGTCGGAAATCCATTTATGACATTTCTTGAAAATGTGACCGACCTGTCCGCAATATTTGCAGTTTAATTCCTTTTTTAAAAGTTGTTCTTACTCTTCTGAGATTTTACTAAAAGAGCTTTCATATTATTACTACACTCTGCTTTATTTATTAGCACTCTTTCCTATGAAAGAGTGCTAATAAATAAAGCAGAGTGTAGTACATAACTGTATTATCAGATTCTCAATGTTTCTATCCTGTTTTGCTATCAAAAGCCAACTTGACTTAAATGCAAAAAACTGTTCCGGAAGTGTATCCAGTATCTTGCAAATTATCAGGACTACTGGTAAATCGTTTCCTTCTAATTTAGTATTCAGTTTTATGCAAACCGAATACCCGGATAACCCTAAAAACCGGATAACCGACTGATTTGAAACCCGGGTTTTTAAGGATAATAAACCGGATTTTTCCGTTATGTTTCTCCTATGTTATTGATTTAATAATACTTTAATTTTCCCAAATAAAATATCAAATTTATCACTGACAAACGTGGACAGGACGGCGAGGCGGCGTTAGTTCGTCCACGTTAATTTAGATACTTGTCGCTCTACTATGCCACGCTGCCGCCACTTAACAAAAGTATATGTATAAAGCTTTGAAATCTATACCTCCAACAAGTGTGGAATCAGAGAGTGTTTTCATCAGCGGGTCTGTGTAATAAAATCCGTAGTAAGTACTCTAAATGATGACTCCCTTGATGCACTTGTACACCTTACGGTAATTCTATCAAAGTAAAAAATAGTACCTAATTTGATATAGCTGTGTAACTTTTATTTTGAATTTTTAATCTATGTCTATAAGATGGCTGATTTATTTTGTTTTGGTAAATTAAGAATAAGACTTCTATTTTATGCGATATTTAAATAATTATTTTGATCGCATTTTACGTACTGTTGATTTTACCCGTTTGTATGTTATGACAGTTAAATTGTTATTTAATATTCTGTGATTTTAGACCTTTGTGGACCTACCAAATGTAATGTAATTTTGTATGTTAGGTACCTTAAGTTTTTTTAAACATGTTATTTTCCTAAATAATAAGCTTTATTCTATGTTATGTATAAAGTAAATATTTTTTTTTTGTATTGTTACTCAGTAGTTGTAGCTTATTTCAGTCCAAACAAATGCTCATTATTATAAAAATAAGTGAGATAAACGAAGAAAAATACATATTTTGATTAGACTTCAGCATTTTCATTTCTTTACACAAATATTTCTCATTTATTTAATAAAAATTGAAAAAAAAAACGGACAAAACTGATTTCACCGGTTTTGTAAACTTAAAAAACTTTCTTAGAGTCTGGTATGATGATATAATAATAATATATCCCTGGACATCATCATGAATATTGGGTGGTAATCATAATCCCTGTTGGTGAAGTCAATGTGAAGTGACTTCGATTCATTTAATTTGATTCTCCATTTCTGTGCCCAGTCATGAACTTCCTTTACAGCGATTTGTACCTTTTTGATTGCTTCCGTATGGCATGACCCTGTAGCCATAATGGCAGTGTCGTCCGCAAAGGTTGCAATCGTATTATTTTCCAGAATTACCAACATCATTGAAAGAACTCTTGAAGATAAAAAAGTCTGCTCCACCGTATTTTTAGATTTGTAATGTGACCATAATTTTCTCCCACAATCAGTTTATCGTTTCTATAATTTTATGTTCCTAATATATATAATATATATTATATGCTAATTGTTGATTTTGTACTAAAAAAAGGCTGATTATTGTAGTAAAAAATAAGTTTTCATATGAAAGAGTAAGTGTTAAAAAATTTCGTTGATTTAAACCAAAAGTTTAATTTGTTTGTTTTTTTTTTATAAATAAGTGAAGTATAAATAAATTATCTGCAGTATTAATTATTCTAATAATGTGTAAATATATATAATAGCATACGTTTTATTGAAATAAATTAATAAACCTCGGCCCGCAGCTAATTAAAACGGAATACCTACTTGAGTGCGAAAGCCGTATCATCGAATGTTGTTTCTTCCAAAACCTTTCAACGACATCTCTATACTGCGACGCCTTGTTAAATCGACGTCTTGGTACTGCGATATTACTTAGGAAAACTTACTTCGGACGACCTTACGGCGATAACCAAGTAGGTACATCGATTTTCTTTTCCAAAACAATACCTACATTTTTAACATTTCTTTAAAAGCAGAAGGCCAAAGCAGTTTTATCGGCCAATAAAGTGATGGCTACAGTTTTATGGGATGCACGTGGGGTAATCCATATTGACTATCTAGAGAAGGGTAAAACGATGGCGCATATGATGCCAATTTATTGGACCAATTTGACAAAATTTGACGTGAAAAACGACCTTATTTGGCTAAGAAGAAATACTCTTCCACCAAGACAACGCACGAGTGCACACCTGCGCGATTGCCAGGGCCAAACTTCATAAGTTGCGCTATGATTTGCTTTCTCACCCACCGTATTCGCCAGATTTAGCCCCTAGCGACTATTTTCCGTTTCCGAATTTTAAAAAATGGCTTGATGGGAAAAGAAACCAATGCCTATTTCGAAGGGTTCTACGGGTTAGGTCGTACTTTATGGAAGCGATCGAAAAACTAGAGAATCGCTGAATGAAGTGCATTGAGTTACAAAGAAACTACGTTGAAAAATAAATAATAATTTCGCTTCGAATCTTGTCTTGTTTAATGACTTCATTACCGAGGCTATGGACGATGGCGGGCAAGTCGATGTGGTTTACACTGATTATAGCAAAGCATTTGATCGGATCGACCATGACACCCTAATTAATAAGCTCAACCACATGGGCATTCGTGGAGACCTCCTGAGGTGGTTCTCATCTTATATTGACAATAGGTCGCAAGCAGTAGTGCTCAATAATTATATGTCTGGATGGGTATCCGTGCCCAGCGGAGTACCTCAGGGTTCGTTGCTCGGTCCCTTCTTATTTGTGGTATATGTAAACGACATCGATCAATGCCTGCATTCGTCCCAATTACTATGCTTTGCTGATGACATGAAAATTTTCATCAAGATTTCATCGCTTGATGATGGGTCAGCACTTCAGGCTGACTTATATCGGCTTGAGGAGTACTGTCGGGCTAACAAACTCGATCTCAATCCATCAAAGTGTGAAGTGTATAGCTCTCCTTTACACTATCGTGTATGTATGCTCCGTTATAATTATGTATCAAGTTAATGCTTGATTAGCGTTTTATGTTCTTTTACTTGTTTTCATATTAAATATAGACAATATACTTTTGGCAGCCGATCTGAGTTGTTCTTTAAAATATCCTAACGACCCTAAACATCTCATGGCGACCCTGCCTAGGGCTGTTTTTGGGTTTCGGTAGTGTGAATCGCAAGTTTAGAGTATAACCTTACCAAAGTATACTTTACCGGAATCATCGGACTGACCATAGAAGATGTGCCGCTCAACGGTCGAAAAAGATGAGGTATTCATCACCCAAAGCGCTGCTGGCCACCACCTATACTTTAGCGGGCCAAACCTTGCCTAGGTGCGATACTATTCGTGACTTAGGCGTCCACCAAGATAGTAAGTTAGTTTTTGACACACACATTGACGCCATCGTCAAAAAAGCCTCCAAATTGCTTGGGTTTATAATGCGTCTGTTTAAGTGCTTTACAGATGCTAAAACACTTAAAATATTGTATTGCACTTTTGTTAGAAGTCAGCTAGAGTAGGTATGCATCTCAGCTATGGAACCCACGTTACCATAAGTACATTGACCGCATTGAGAATATCCAAAGGCGTTTCATAAAATATCTTTGTTTCCATCAAAAGATTCCATACCATTCAATCGATTACCTCCGACTCTGTAAAAAGTATCATTTATTACCACTCGAATCGATCGACCGATCGATCGATCGATCGACGTGAGATTGCTGACTTTTTATTCCTGCTAAAAATATTTAACAGTAATAAAAAGTTAGTTATTATCAAAGTTTTATTTCAATGTTCCAAACAAAACATTTCGATTTATACAACCCTTACGTGTACCTCACAGTTCCACGAATTATAGGCAGAACAGTTATATTGTGCGTGCAAGCAAAAATTGTAATAAAATATGCAAACAATACGATTTGGATCTCTTTACAACCAGTGTGACCTCAGCTAGAAGGTGCTTAAGCCTCAATTTTTTTAAATAGCTGCAGTGCTTTTTAGTTATTGTATTTTTTCCTACTTTTTTTTATCTCAATTTTCAGTTGCGAACACAAATGGTTATTTTATAATTTGAACTATTAAATATAGTATACTATAGCAATATGTTACTGCTTGTATGTGCACAACACAAATTTTATTATAAGTCTAAACGCGAAGACTTGTAATTGGCTTTCTGTCGACTATTGTTTCCTATTTTTAGTTTGTTTTTTTAGCTGTAAGTCTTCCATGCTGTAGTAAATAAATAAATAAATAATTAAATAAAATTGACTTCTTGTTTAATTTTGACCAGACTTATCACTCCGCCCTCGTATAGCGAATTCTTTAATGAGATATTTAAAACGAAAAATTAGTTTTAAATAAAAACTAATATTTCGGTAGGTAGTTAAACTAAAACTAAAATTTTCACTCGTGATTAATTTTATTTTATTTTTATTTATTTGGGAAAACACAGTGACACATCGGCCAAATGTGTACCTAACCAACCACATTTTCCACGGAATACCTACACATAAAAAATAATAATCTTTACAAACCATGCTATTTAAACTAAAACCTACAAACTACAACTATTTAAGTTAAGAAAAGAAAAGAAAACATTTCTTGTGTTATATAGTAAAACAAAAGTAAATTTAGCAAACAAAGCAAAAACTTAGAAGGCAAATCTTAATCAATATTAAAATGACTATTGACCAAGTGTTTTGAGTACAATATTTTTGAAACTACCAACAGAAAGAGCAAACATATCGATATGATGGAATTGTTTGTTGTAATTTTATTGTTAGTAAGTCGCCGTAGGGGTGCCCGCATACCTGCGTTACTCCGACAAGAGGTAACTGCAAACAGCAGACGTGCGCGCACCCCGCGACCTACTGTCGTTCTAGGAACGATGTAACTTATTTTATTACGGATATTAATACAGTCATATACATTGCTACACAAATCAAACAAAAATACCGTCTCTAGGAGAGTGCGTCTTGATTTAAGGTCAAGTAATTTATACTTCTTAAGCAAATAATCATAAGATAAATCTGTGTGGAAGCAACGGTAATGCATGGCTTTTAAAATTTTTCTTTGAACCTTCTCAATACGTTCTGAATGCTTAGGTACTGTAAAATAAAAATAAAAAATAAAAATTGTCAAACTAATTTAATCACAAAATTCGCTTTGACTAATCAATCGATTGAAATGTTGACAGCATTGGTTGGTACCTACCTACTTCTTCTTTTGGGAACCGGAAAAATAGGTACAGCTGAAAATTGTTAACTCTTTGAGACGACAACCTTGTTTTAACAAAGGTAAGTGCTACAGATATTAACTATGTGATCGATGCGAGACGCCGCTTTTTAGCAAGCGGGTCAAGGTACTTACGCGGTCGCAAATTCGTCACTCAGTAAATCAGTTAACTACTAAAATAATGTTAACTGTTAAGAACAATAAAAAATGTTGTGATAGTGATTACCAACTAACTCGGCGTCTAAAAACTCATGTCCCTCAGTCGTCCACTGGCCTGATGATGAACTGCCTGTTTTTAATTAAATAGCATACCTACAAATAAAAATCTGGACTGATACATTAAATCCAATCGTCACTTCACACATATGTGTCTAAAGCCTATTAGAGTCGCCAATTAGATATTGTACCTACGAGTATGTAGGTATTAGTTATGAGGGGCTCGTGACTAACTAATTAGATATTGTACCTACGAGTATGTAGGTATTAGTTATGAGGGGCTCGTGACTAACTAATTAGATATTGTACCTACGAGTATGTAGGTATTAGTTATGAGGGGCTCGTGACTAACTAAAAAAGCCGCACGGATGGATCGATCTGGTTAAGTCCGTGGATGGGTGACCATATTTATATACCGAAAACCTTCCGTGTCTCTGAAAGCACGTTAAGCTGTTGGTCCCACTCCCTGCTGTCATTCGTGGATCTTTGACAGTCGTTACGGGTCGTCAGAAGCCCAAAAGGCTGACAACCAGTCATAACAAAGTGTTACCCAGTAACTGGGTTGTGGAGGTCAGATAGGCAGTCGCTCCACGTTAAATACTGGTATTCAGCTACATCCGGTGAGGCTGGAAGCCGACCCCAAAAATAGTTGGGAAAAGACAGGCAGATGATGACCTATGTATTAGTGATGACTACGATTTATTGCATGCCTAATAGTAGACTGTACCTGGAACGAAATATTGTTTTGAAACAACTTACATGTATACAACCTACATTCTATTAAACATTTTCAATTCTATTCTAAAATGATTGATGAAACGAGTATCTTGTAAGCGCCTGTTCAATTTTTTGTAGCATTTAGAGTAGAAACACTTTGCTATTAGAAACGCATCAGGCGTTTGTAAAAACATCAATGCAAAATTCAAACATGACTATTGCTTTAAGTTTACTGGTAGGCGTTATTTATTTTTCTCTATATCTACGTTTAAAGATCTAAAGATTAGAGAAGATTTTTATTTTATTATAAGAAGTCTGCCTCGTGACACTCAATGTTAGTCGAAATACGGTATCAACACAACAGCAATCCTATTAGAGGCGGCGCGAACGAGAATTGGGTCATTCACCCCTCGATGATTGACTTTAATTGGGTTAGTGCTAAACCTATATTGAAGTGCCTAATGGTGTCCTCTACTAAAACGATACGATATCCGCCACCTTTGCCAGCTTTGCCATTCATGACGCCCGTATGACTGAAAAGCGATTTCTCCCTTTGTTGCAAGATCCTGAAAAAGGCCAAAAGCTATAATTTACTGCCTAAATATCTTCATATCATAACAGTTGTCTCGTCTCATATAGGTTATCAGCAGTTACCGTGATGTACAGCTCGCAGTAGTTGAATGTGATCGGAACAGTCGCGCACTCGCGTGTGATCGTCACGCGCTCGTAATTGGATTTTGGCATGTACCGCCAGCACACTCAGCAGTAAACTGTGGGTACCGTTGGCACATTAACGAGCAACTGTTCATACTCGGTGTTATTGGAATGAGAACATATCATTAAATAAGTATTGCTGTTCATCGAATAATTTAAATAACTGTAGAGTCAGAAACTAAAATGATCAGGATGAAATCTTCGAAAGTATCTAGGTATTCATGAGTCTGCTATTAATTTAGCTTTTGGCCTAGCAGAGGCTTAGCTGGGAGCAATTAGGATATAGGAAGTCGTGGAGTAAACGTCAGGTTCTTGATGGGGCTGGTTATCATTCAAAAAAAATTGATTTGTTATTCAAGATTATAACAAACTTCTATGTTACCTTCCTTGGTGCCGTCAACATTTCATCGTAATTTGGATAACTTCGGTGTGTCTATTTACAAACACTTCCGAATAACTCTCACAAAAAATATAGTTAGAAGCTATGAAAGAGTTGGAATACAGTGCAATCATAGTGATTACAGCACCCAGACACACTACAACAGTTAATTCCGTACAGTCTTGGGCACGTTCACGCTTGGCTTTGAAAAGGCCTTTATTTCGTAGTAGGTAGTAGTAAGGGTGGTTTCGTAGTTCAGTACCCTAATTGCGTAATACACTATTAATCCATTCCTTCATATGTCCGAAAAATTTGTTTGCTCAACAACGTAAATGACGCAATGATTGTTGTTCACCTGTCAAAAGTGTGTTGCGCAATTACCCCGCTGGTCTCACTGACATATGCGGTTGAGTGTAGGTAGTGGTATTATATTCTATGCACATAATCTATAGCTAGAAGCGTCACATTCTTCGGCGCCTGTTTGTCCGCCGTCGGTCGCTGTCAATCTGTCCGTCTACCATTGCATATGGACTATGCCCCCTGGCTTGCTTTCTTCGACTTGTTTCTTGTTACCTGACTTTTAGGTAGGTACCAAATCGACGTCCATAACTGGACTCAAGCTCGGTTAGATATTTAGAAGTACCTACCGAACCCTGATCCTCTTTAAAAGATTTTCTGTGCAATGGGACGACGAACTGTCGAAACTCGAGATGCACTGCAATCTAGAAATCAAGAAATGCATTTTGACAATGCACCTCTAAGGTTGGATGGACGGCTAATGTAGCGTTCAATTAGATTTGTACAGAGGTTGAAAACGCGGTTCTTGGAAACCTAAGATAGCGGATGTAAAGCAGTACAATCTCGTTTTTTTGTTTAACATGAATGTCGATTCCTTTTACAGAAAATGTAAAACGGTTATGCATTTGAATCTTTATAAGTTACTAGCTTCTGCCCGCGACGTCGTTCGCGTGGAGGTCGTAAGACACCACAATACACTAAAATAACAGCCACATTTTTATAAAATCTCCCTGTAGGTACCTATACTATCTTTGTAGTTTTGATCTCAGCAGCCAAAATATACCTACCTACAGTAGTGACCCGGGAACATTTCACGTACAGTTGTTCGTGTCAAAACTGTGAGAAGCAGCTCCTCCTGTTTTTTCTCATTGCTTGTGATGTTTTTCGCCTTAGTGAATTAATGAACGCCTTCGTTCGTGTAACTGTATATACTACCTAATGCCTAATGGCACAAGACACTGACAGATGCTTTCTTACAGATTATTCCTGACGAACGGCTATCACCAAAATAATATAACCGGGATTTCACATTAATAATCACTGTTGTCTACTGTTGAAAATAAACCTCTCGACTAGCCTCATCCAGCTGCTGGGTACCTACTAGCCTCGGCAGCCACCCTACAAAGACCTCCACCCTACTTGTAAGTTGTAAGCCAACCTAAGAATAAGCTGGGCTTTTTTATTTATTTTTTCTTAAATAACACCTTAACAGCTATAACGCCAAACGCGCCACGTCACGCCACGCCACGCCACGCCACGCCACGCGTGTGCCACGCTATGGCACATAGTGTACAAATACAAGTGTATCACTGCAAAATTAAATACAGCTGAAGCAAATTAGCATGTTAGTGTCGCAATCCCTCAAGTGACGCCATGATGACTGTCTTCGCACGTTGTGTGTCACATTGTGGACGTCTTCCGTGTGAACCGGGCGCACATCCGCGCGTTCATTATACTTACCTAATTAATTTATTAAGTTTATGTAACTTGACGCTGATTGTTTATGTCCTTGTTTGTGACTAAATATTGCGTGATTGTTAAACCAACCTGTTTTCTGTAGAATCATACACTTGTTCGCGTATGTAGACGTACTTATAATAATAATTGTATTTTTTTTTTACAAACTCTTGCCGTAATAATGAGCTATACCCCTTCGCTGAATTTCACTCAACATAAATATATACTCCTGTACTTATTCATAAACATTGCTCAAAGTTAAGTATTAGTGATTAGCGACTGCTCAACAAAATATTTGTGCCTTTTAAACGTAACTAACTTTAATCATCGTTTATAAATGAACCTCTAAGATTATAAACCATATTTATTACTTAAATGTCTTTTTTCTGTCCGCTACCACCTGAATGAGCCAAAGGCGTTCCCGGAGTTTTTAGCGTAGGTACACCTTTTCTTCCATAGGTTTTTGTATCTTCTTATTTCTAATGTGGTCTTTTCACCAATAATTCATTAGAACTATAAAGCCTATACCTACTACTGTTTTAACTTATGATCTTCAAGCAATTACCTACGTATTGTTATTGTGCAAAGTTAATTAATAGACTTTTGTTCTAGGATGTAATTACAACAATATTTAGACAACTGACTAACAATAAAAAGTTAATGAATAGTTTCCTGTATTAACCAAGCCGCTCACAGTAACAAATGCACATTAAACACGTTGAAGTTTTGAAGTTAATCGTTGAAGTAACTCTTTAACCGGACGGCTAGACAATAACCATCAATAACCGACGACCCCAACTTTAAATGAGAGTTCCTTTGTCGGCGGCTTTGTGAAATTGTGTAGGTACCAGACTGGGTCTAATTTAGCAGAAGCTATTGCACTGCACTTTCATTAAAGAAGAGTAGCTACATAGGTATGCTTTAAATAAAGCTGTGTCTAATGTGGAGATGAATCGGATAGATTTCAGAATCTGAACGCACACACACGCACACAGATTGGCACCAACCAACACATTTATGAGACAATCGGACGGATTTGGATATAATTATATCGTTTATTGCGGATCACACATAAAAATATACAGAATCCATATATGTATGTAGTATTTATTAGTAATAACGAGTTAAATACTATGTAAGTAATACTTATAGAATGGAAAACTTAGACTTATGAAATAAGTCCTACATACAAGCTGTTGTTTTGCATCCTCGTCAAATTTCCGGAGGCTGTTATGAAAGACATAAATAATCAAATAAAATAACGTTGTCTGTTAAATAATGAATAGACCTGTGTACATATTTGTTTTTTTAGTTATTTAAGTTTGAGAGTATTTCAGAATACACCACTTTCAAAGAACAGAATCGCGTTATGGTATCGTATAAGCGAGGCCGCGTTTTTATGTGTGTGTAAAAGGGCAGTTACAGTGTTGTCTCACACAGGCCGCGTTTTAAAATGCGTGTCCCACACATGCCGATTTCCGAAAATTAGAAAGAAAAAAACAAAACCTACTTATTTAATTATTGATTCGTGTCGAGAATCAGTAGCATAGTTACCTCCTTGAATTTGACGAGGATGCAAAACGACACCTTGTATATCTGTAAAACAAAAAAGCTAAAATAAAGTTATATCTACGAAAAGTAGCAAACCATGAGATACCACGAGTAAAACTTAAAAAATTGGCCGAGCCATAGGTTAGCAGATAATCCCATCAACAATCGCAATAATTGATTTCCTTCCCAGTCGGATGATCATTAATTTAACTACGCCAGAGAAAGTAAGATGGATGGTCATTAGTCGTTAGTGATTACAATGAGCGGTGGATGATCAGCGTCGTTTGGATGAGAGACGGATAATCGCGGATGATCGTGGATGATTGCTTCCTGACGCGCGTGAGATGGACGGAAGAATGTAATTGATGGATGTCGAGCTAACTCGATGACTGTCCATTTGTGTGGGGCTGTTTAGTGTTAAGAAGAGTGGTCTTGTTGGGACTTTATATATCATTTCATGGCCAGCTCCTGCCAGGAGCTGAAAGGTCTTCCGCTTCTGAAATTGAATAATCAACCCTGATTACAGCTTATTTCTAATTGGGCAAATTTTCACATAGCATCCGTATTGGAAAAGTAACAGTAGTAACACTTAGGCAGATATAGAGATATACCTATATTTCTTTAAGAGTTTAAAACTCTTTTGCTGCCTCAAGTTTTATGTAAATGTCCCAATATGTTAATGTCCTGTGCTTGCGTCATACCCGTAAAATATATTGAGGATTATGTGAAGTGAAAGATCACGATAAAGTGGCGCCAGGGATCATATATGTACCTACAGTTTATAATATAATCTTGACGGCGACTGCATAACATTCAGGTTTTTATTTTTAATGCACAATCTGCGAGAAAGTGTTCGATTTAAAAACACCAAAATGTAATCTGTATCAAATGTAATCTTACCGTTGCATCTGACTAACCGACCAAGTGTGAAAGTCCAGATGTCACTGACTATTTTTCAAAAACAAGGCGCATTTTCATTTAGTAGAGTATCCTGGCCGAATTCTCTGGCTGCAAATTCCTCTGCCTCCGTTTTACATAACTGTATCGACAAGATGCCGTGATCAGCATTACTTTAGTATAATTCCGCAAGTTGCTGCCGTTCCTACAGTGTCGGTTAACATCTCTCTAATATTTTATATTTATGTGCGTCTACATTGCATGTCTTACAGTTTACAAGTTTCCAAATCGGTCCATTGTGTTTCAAAATGATTTGCAAAATATTCTGTTGGCAATCTTTGCGTTCATTTCAAGCGCTTTACACGTTTATTGCTAGTGATGTGTCCTGTTCACGCTTTAATTGATCGTTTGTATTGCAGCACTCATCTGAAAACTTTATTTTTATTGGAACATTCAACGAACAGAGGATGTCTAAATGTTTAAGGTCCTATGTACGAGTAGGTGTTGAATCACTCGAGTAATGTCCACTGCCCACAAAGGCACGTACTTAGACTGAAATCCTTAATAGGTACCTCAATCTTGAGTATCTACCTAGATAGAGCTGGAATTTCGAGAGGCTTTGTCTTACAAGTACCTATTTACTTACTTGTTCTCGACGTAGAGCTGTATATAGCGAGCGTCAAGCAATATCTACTTTACTGCATTGATTCATGATATTGGATTTTGACCCCTGTAATTATCCCCGTCTATGAGGTTGCCATCCCAATTACCATAACAAAACATCGTTACTTTCACAATCAAGACGTTGAAATGAGATTGACTCTCATTTCAGCGTCTAAGACAACTTGGTTCGTTGATCATGGTAAAGTCCAGCATTGAGAGTTGTATATTATACATATATACCTATGTATTATTTAGACAGTATCTTCCTTCTGGTGTGGTTGTCTGTCTACTAATAAATAGCCATATTTTCTGGATCATGGTCATAGAAAGTGTTTACTGAAGTCACGGCAGCCGTATTAGTGCCGCATGCCTTCAGGTCACTTTCACGACTCAATCTATTTACCTACATCATGTTTGGGGAATCGATCCGATGTCGAAATCTCACCGATTCGCGGAAATTAGCACTTAACTTTGACTAAACTGAATTTGATTGAATATAGGTATACATAGTTGTGATAACAGTTTTTTTTAACTTATGAAGTGTGCTGTGTTAAGGCGAGTAGTAGGTACAGTGATGGGAAGGCGTAATCATTCTCAAAATCATGAACCATTCAAAACTTATAACTATTTCTGACTATTACGAAGACTATATCTTCCCGAACAACCACCGTCTGTCTGTCTGTCCTTTCGTTATTATATTTTTTCTGTATTGACCTAGAAAAGATCACAGTTTACTTTTAAATTCATGCCAAAAGCTAAAAAAAAACAACAAATTAATTAAGATTCATGCAATCGATTAACGAATCGGTTTGACAATCGATTAGTTGCATCGAGTGCAGCTGAACAGCCGTGTCGGCTCTTGACACCTCGCAGGCGCAGGTTGTTGGAGAAAATCTTACAGCCAATCACGATGACCGTAGGATTGTGTTTGTTGATTCATCCGTGAATGTATATAACCTTTTGAAAGTAAATCGGGTTCAATAGAAAATTGAATCATCAGGGTGTTATAAAGATAAATCATTTAAAAAGCATTCCAGAAAGTTTATGTGACATTTACTTAAGTAATTTTGGTTTCCTGGAGAAACCACTTTGCCTACTAAACTAAAGCAAGGGAAATTTGATATCAAAAGACTAAAGTCGAATATCGAAGAAATCGGTCAAATCGGATATGGGCCAGAACTGTAAGACGAAGGGTCAGAAACCCATTTCTTCATGGGTTACTGAGTCAGCGGAAAAAATAACAAACTTACGTCGAATAGAATCCTCGTCTAGTGTATACTCTTCTAAAGCCACGTGGTGTAACGCAACACACATTAAATAAGGCCACCATGCGCCTGCGCCGGACGTTGAGCCCTCGTCACGGCTACCATTGCTTTCAGTCACGAGCAGAGATCAGATAATAATATAGCGTTTGTAAAGCTCACTTAATCGCTTTACACTAGCAGGAAAAAATGTACGACTTCGCAATACAATGGCGCATGCCACAGTGGCATTGCTGCTTTTGGATAGAGCATTATTAACAAGTTTGTGGTTAACTCTCAATGTACGTCATACAAGTGTCGTTATTGTACGCCTTTCTGTAGACAGCTTTGCTGTTTATTTTGTAATACATTATGTTTGAGAATGGTCAAATAAGACATGGTTTCGGTTGTTATTGTTACCGGGACAAGTAACATACACATAAGTGAAAAAATAAATAAACCCACGTGACTGTGTGCGAATTCTTTTGGCATTATAGTTAATAGTGAAGGTGTCCTCAGTGTAAATCAAATAATCCCAAATCAACGACCAAATCCAATAAAATACCGCCAACGGTAGTCTATTGGCAATCCTCTGTACCTACTGTAATATTCTAAATATTGACCTATTACTAGTATTCACCACCCTGCTTGCCTACAGAACTTATAAGGTGAGGTTATGACGTCATTAATTTGGAGAAGGAAAAACCGTTCTATGTTTTGGTTTCCGCACTTAGTCCTTCACGTGGACCATTGTGCGTGGGCCATGGCGGCCGTCGGTGGTTATTCCAACCAGCTCACATCCCTCCAGAAGCTTATTAAGTCTCCTGGTCTGTTGAGAACATCTGTGTAAGATCTGGGTGTCCCGAGGGTTTCCGACCTAATCTGGGTGACGCCTGTGCACTCAAAGAGCACATTCGCGACGGTTTCATCAGCCTCCGTGCAATCTCTGCACATGGGGCTGTCCGTTATGCCTATCGTGTGGAATTTATTGAGCAGTGTCCCGTTATGGTCCACGTCACCATCAGGCGCAGGCCTTTCTTGCACAGGCGTAGTAATCTTTTGGTTAGCTTGCCATCTAATGATGGCATGGCTTCCTTGGACTGCCTGCAGCCCGGTGATGAGGACCACCAGTTCTCTGCTTGTGTGTGGCTGTGCTTCTGTAGCCACCTGCGTAGTTAATAGTAGTACCCTTCAATCGAAGGGGATGGGCACGACTGGTTCCGGTCCATAGACTGACATGCTGGATGCCCTTCTGGCCAGCTCGTCAGCCGCGTCGTTACGTAGCGATCCACTGTATCCTTTTATCCATTGTAGTGTCACTGTGTTGCGGTCCGATACAGTTACCTTTTCAAGCGCCTTGTGACATTCTAGTATTAGATTTGATGTGATGCATCCCTTCTTGAGGGATTGGAGGACTGAGGCGCTGTCAGAGAGTATGCTGTCATGAGTGTCCGTAACTCTCCTGGCTGCGTTGGCATGAGCCACTTGTATTATACTCACACACTCCGCTTGGTAGACTGTGTTGAGCATTCCTAGCGGGCTGGATATGTTGAGGTCGTGTGAGAAAACTTCGACTCCAGTTCCGCAGTCGGTCTTTGATCCATCAGTGTAAACTCTCAGCTCTCTCGGGCCTGAGTAGGCGTACTGCTCCTCTTTAAGCACTAGTTGTAATGCTTTTGGAAGCAGTATTGCTTAGGGGCTTTGTCGCAGGGTGATGCCATCATTGGCTGCCGTTTGATCGCCTCGTCCTTTGGGTGTATGTGCTTGATCCTCCAGTCTTTGCTCAGGGTTCCTGATATATGGAGTCTGAGGCCGACAGAGCCGCCTCCTCCCGCACGATAAGGTGTAGCAGAGGCAGTCTAAGCATAGCCTGTCTCATGCAACTAGTGATTGCCACACAAGCAAATCGCTGCAATTTTTCGACATCTCTTTGGGCTGTGCTCAGGTCTGTTCTGGGCCACCAGACTAGTGAGCCGTATATGATAATTGGTCGGATAACTGTGGTTTAAAGCCAGTAAGTAGGTGACCTTGGGGCTAATCCCCCAATTTTTACTAAGCATTCTCTTGCATTATTTGTTGTTGATGTAGTTGATGTGTTTTCCCCAATTCAGCAGTTTGTTCAAAAATATACCCAGGTTTCAGTTGATAGGCTTATATATGGTAGTGCCTAAGAATCGTGGAAGTTGTAGTGTAGCAAGTTTCCTCTTTTTTGTGAAGAGGATCGATTCGGTTTTTATTGGGTTCACTGATAGTTGGTGTGTACTACACCAATTCTCTATTTTCAGGGCCTGATGCATTAGGTTGTACAGGGTGTTTTCGTGGGTGCCATTTATTATTATGATTAGATCATCGGCGTAGCCTACGGTAAAGTAGCCTTTATCGTTTAGTGGCTTTATCAGGCTGTCAACAACCAGCACCCTAATTGCGTAACACACGATCAATCGGAATTGGTTTCACTTTGACAGTTCAACAACATTCATTGCGTTATTTACGTTGTTAAGCAGACACAATCATGACATATTTTTTGAACATATGAAGCAATGGATTAGCAATATCCTTCAAAATGATTCAGATTGAGATTGATTGTGTTACGCAATTAGGGTGCAGATTCCATAGAAAAAAAAAATCGTTCTATACATACATAGATAAGATAACTCATGGTCAATTACAATGATAACTGTGGGTGGCGCAGTGCCACGTGCAGGTAATCCAATCGCTCACTTTTTGCACGACATTTTCCAATAGGCTTGAATCTGTCGCAATCGTACCTACGTAATTACATTACAGTTAACTTGTGCAATATAAAATGAATTCGAAGAATTTTAGGCTCTTTAGGGGAACTCGGTGGTAGAGGACTGCTTATCGCGATTCGCAATGCAAGCATCTGGCTAAACAACGTAGCTCGGAACGGCGTATAATTTGCAATTTGGTTTGAAAAGAAACGAAGAGTTACTAATTAGTTATTTATGTTGTGGGCGAGTCGGTTAGATGTTCTATTTGTGGTTTAACATGACATTATTGTACTGCGCACTTATTGAGAGGAACCAACAAGAATTCTCTCAATATAGGACACTTCCTGCTGTTGCGATTAAACAAGTGCACATCAAGAAAATAGCAGTCATTCCTCTGAAGAAAACTCTGTGACTAAATAGTTTAAATACATAACAATAAAAGTACAATATTAATATTGAGAATACCTCGCGCAGGTAAACAATATGTAATGTCTGTTTGTTTGCTCGCTGACTCACCGAACAGCCAGACATGAAGAATATACACGTGGTCCACGTCGCAGATCAGTGCAGAAGGTATATTATAAACAGTATTGAAAATACCATTTAAAAAAAGAAAAAAGTTAGATAATTAGAAAATTGTATACCACACGAGGGGTTAATAGACGTTTCAGAAAGCACAACCGCTGCGCCGCCGCCTGACTGAGTATAGCTATTGAGAGAACCCTAAAAGGTTTCAGGGGATCCCTTCTTTTCGCATAATATTCTTTTTCCTAATATACTTTGGCATAACGATTTTGGTATAATTTGTTTTGCCATAATAATACTTTGCCATATGTTTTTTGGCATACAGTTTATGTTGGCATAATTATCTTGAAAGCTAATTTGTTTTGGCATAAATTTAATTCGCATAATGTTACTAGGTCTAATGACTATTAGCATAATAGTATTTAGCCATACAATTATTAGGTACTAGCTTCTGCCCGCGACTTCGTACGCGGATCCAGTCCCTTTCTCGTTCCGATAGGAATTTCGGCAAGAGAACAACTGTGTGTGTGGGAACTGAACTGTGCGTTGATATGTCAGCCAATAAATCAGTCAAAACCGATGAAGGATTTCTGGGTAGGTTATAACTTCATTAAAATATAAAGGTAGAATTATTTGGCTTTTAAAAGCTCCGACAAAAAAAGAAGAATTGTCCTTACTCAAAATATTAAATCTACTGCCTAAAATACTAACTTTCCGACTACTTTTGTCCGAATAAAAATGACGAAACGACCGAATACTGAAATCTTCGAAAAATAAACATGACTGATTATTGCTATAATACTTTTCTACCAGCATAAATTACGTTCTTCTGCAAACTATGCTTTGTAATTTTTATCTTTACTTGCCTACTATTAATTCATAAATTACCTTTCATATTTCATAGACTGTGGTGCTAGTGTGGTTTGGTTTTACATTCAAAAATATGTTTCTGGCTATGGTATTTTTTTCGGAAGTTTAGTTTTTTTTTTGGAAATTTTGTTTATTATTTGGAAGTATAGAATATTTTTCGTAGAATTATAATCTGAATAAGCTTCATGTTTGTTTGTTAAATACAACATTTTGTGTCGGTTAATTTTGTATTAAGTTTTCGGTAATTCATTTTAACACAGCTTAGGGAGGATTTTGTAAAATGCCAATATTCACTTTCCCACCTGAGCAACACATACCATTTGCTTCTTTTGACCATTTAGAAGCTTCACAAAAAGAACAATTTACAACCATACCTCCAAGGGCAGCATATGTGGCGTAGTTAATCATTGGAGTATACGTAAATGCACTCTTTTCCTTATCAACCCAGGGAAGATGACTTAGGACAATTTCTTGAGACTCATCCGATTCTTCAGATGATAGCGACATTCTGTTGAGAGAATGTCGAAGTCGATCAGAATTTAAGCGTTCGTTGCGCTGTTCTTCTGTCTCCTCATGCCGTACTTCAGCAATCCTCTCTCTCTCACTTTCTAATAGATTCTGAAGATTTTGTTGCATGCATGTTCGGGACAATGTATGGCGATCTCGATCAGCGGTCAGTCGTGCATCACGTTCTTCACTGGTTTCTAGAGACCTATAAGTGGATGTGCGGATACGCTGGGAACTCAAGCGTGATTCGCTTTCCGTGAATGTTTCCGACTCGCGAGACAATGCATGACGATCACGATCAGCCGTAAGTCGCGCATCACGTTCTTCACTGGTTTCTAGAGACCTATAAGTGGATGTGCGGATACGCTGGGAACTCAAGCGTGATTCGCTTTCCGTGAATGTTTCCGACTCGCGAGACAATGCATGACGATCACGATCAGCCGTAAGTCGCGCA
The DNA here is from genome assembly GCA_949629185.1 of Apamea crenata. Taxonomy (NCBI): domain Eukaryota; kingdom Metazoa; phylum Arthropoda; class Insecta; order Lepidoptera; family Noctuidae; genus Apamea; species Apamea crenata. The sequence goes on along the minus strand of OX451366.1, from coordinate 18,646,863 downwards.
TCACGTTCTTCACTGGTTTCTAGAGACCTATAAGTGGATGTGCGGATACGCTGGGAACTCAAGCGTGATTCGCTTTCCGTGAATGTTTCTGACTCGCGAGACAATGCATGACGATCACGATCAGCCGTAAGTCGCGCATCACGTTCTTCACTGGTCTCCAGAGATCTAAAAGTGAACGTGCGAATGCGCTGAGAACTCAAGCGTGATGCTTTTTCTGTGAACGTTTCTGATTCGAGAGACAATGCATGGCGATCACGATCAGCGGCCAGTCGCACTTCACGTTCGTCACTGGTCTCTAAAGACCTAGAAGTCGACGTGAGAATACGCTGAGAAGTCAAGCGTGATTCTCTTTCTGTTAACGTTTCCGACTCGCGAGACAATGCATGACGATCACGATCAGCGGTCAGTCGCGCACCACGATCCTCACTGGTCTCTAGAGACCTAGATGTAGATGCGTAAATACGCTGAGAACGCAGGCGTGATTCTCTTTGTGTGTAAGTGTCAGAAACGCGAGACGATGCATGACGCTCACGATCAGCGCTAAGTCGTGCTTCACGATCCGAAGAAGTTTCCGCGGAGCGAGATACAGCCTGATGTTGTCGAACAGCATCAAGTCTTGCCTGGCGTTCTTCATTCGATTCTTGGGATCTAATGATCTTCAATCTTTTAGCTCCTTTCGAACATTGCGAAAGATTTGACCTCTTTCGTGGCATGGTTATGGTTATTAGTGTACTTCAATAACTTTGCAATTAAGATCTAAGTGACTGCTCCCCTGCGTTACCGGGTAGGCTACCGTGTCACGAAGATAAATGAAAAAGGAAATTAAACACTCAAATAACATAAGCCCGAAGGCATATCTATTATAATATATATATATATAAATGGGAGATTTAGCCAGTGAAGCCAAGTTTTCAATGATTTACCATCGTCATCGAAAAGAAGGCCCAAACTGTTACCGCCTTCACCGCGTGGAGGTCCCAGCTTATGTTAATATATTAGTATAAAGTGATTTCCAGATCAAATGTTCCTGATCCTTGATTTTTATTATCTCGGCGGAAAATACTCATCAGACCAAACAAATGTTGTTAAAATGTCATGTCTGTATATGCCATAGTTTAGCTGTGCTCTCCAAGTTCCACATCAGATGTTTCAGTCTTCGAATTTTATTCTCCCAGCAGAAAATACTCATCAGACTGAACAACTTTTGCAAAGATGTCATTCCTATATATGTTATGGTTTAGCTGTGCTCTTAGAGTTCCACATCAGATGTTCCGATCTTCAATTTTATTCTCTCAGCAGAAAATGCTCATCAGACACAACATTTTTTTCTAAGGCGCCATTTTTGTAACTCTTATAGTTTAGCTGGTCTGTTGCGGTTCTGCAACAGGTGTTCCAGTTTCCAAAATCAATTATAGCCTATATGTTGCCCAGGGTTAGTAGCTAAATAACAAAAAAAGTTTCATTCAAATCCGTCCAGTAGTTCCGGAGATTAGCGTTTACAAACAGACAAACAGACAAACAGATAAACAGACAAACAGACAAACAGACAAACAGACAAACAGACAGACTTTTTTTATTAGATTCGTGTTCTATTACTGTTTCTTAACCCCCCTCAATTATTCTTTTTTAAATATATTCAATGTACAGACACAACTTTTTTACATTCTTATTATAAGTATAGATATAGATGATGTTTCCTGATATTTACTACTGTTATTGAATCATATGGGTTAGGTTAGAACAGTGACCATTAACGCGCGAAGGCGAGCGAGCGTGCCGCGGAACCGGCCGCCAAGCGCCAGATCCCCTTATTGTTGGTGGATCATTTGGGTTAGATGAGGTTTTTACAGTATGATGATTCCTGATATTTACTACGGATCTTGAATCATATGGGTTAGGTTAGGTTAGATTAGTTACTTAGTTATTATGCTTATTTGTTATGCCTATAAAAAATATGTTTTAATATCATTATGCGTAAATAAATTTATGCTTTAGAATGTTATGCTTAATCATTATTATAATTAGAGAAATTATGCATAAAACTTATGCGTAAGCTGTTATGCGTAAATTATGTTATGCGAAAATATAATTAGGAGAAACAAAAGTACCTATGCCAAGTTATATTAGGTCTTACAATTTTATGCAAATGGATAGGGAACCGGTTTCGGGATTGGGCTATAGCCTTAAAGCAGTAGACAGCTAGAGAACACAAATATTAATTTAGACGAGTGACCCCCTTGAGGGCACCCTTCACTAACCAAAGTTAGACTGATATCGTAGGTTCCAGTACAAGGTAGACTGTTGTAAAAAGATACAAGGAGCAGCTCTTCTTGGAACTGTTTGTTACTAGAGGACGAGGCAACTAAGGCTTCTGCACTTTGCGTGTATTGTGTTCTATACAATAATAACGTTACCATGTGTAATGAATGTAATGATAATGACTATCATAAAACTATATAAAATTGGACGTGACTCACGATCAGAGAAAAGCCTTAAAAACAACTCGTGAATGTTTAGCAACGATTCGTAGTGGGTACCTATATGTATATGATACAAAGTATGCACTTTCGATTATTTAGCACTTGCGACTGGAGAAAGTAGACGTTTCGATGTGGACCACCTACGTTACGAGATGTGTAACAAAAAGCGATGATGTTTAAAGAAGTAGACAGCAGACAGACGGACTGATTTAGTCTTATTTTGATTTCTCCCAAAGACGTTCAGTTCCACGCTGTAGCTATAAGTCGGGTTACAGCTCCTTTATAAATCTGTTCGTACTTACACAAATCGGTAAACATGTGCCTAACAAAAATGTGTTATTAGAAGAGTTTGAGTAAGATTTTTGTTAGCCCAAGTGTTCTTAGACTTGCTTACAAGTAACGCGGTTACGTTAGCGTGCATGTGTGTCGGGTGCCAGTGCCATGTCGATTCAGCATGGCAGCTACAGTTTCTTTTGTAGCCATTCATATTCTCTTCTCTACCCAGCTTGACTGTTGGCTGGACAATCTCCATTCAACGAGTAATGGCCGTTTGGTTCAGCCATTGTGTGTTTGCTTAACGTGGTATCTACATATTATACCAAAATCCGTCATCCTTTGGAGATTAATCGTTTAGTTGAAATCGTGAAGGCGAGAAAGGTGTTTACCTTTTAATCAGCTTACTGCCCTCTCATACTTGGTGCACTATTGATAAAACTATTGCGCTGATATCTTATCAATATTGAACATGTCTTTAATTAATACCTGCGTCAGTACTTAATTTAATCTTGTTTAACCACTTTGATCGGAGGCGGAATCGGGAAGCGTGTTTATGAATATGTAGGTACAGGTATCCGCAAGTAAGTTTATTTCCTTCCCAGAACGAAATACATAAACAATAGCGTTGACATCTTTAACATAATGAGCGGCCGCTGTGAAGTCTTCAAAGAGATGAGTCGGTGCGCAGGCGCAGCCACCACGCGACGCTTCCACGTCGTTAGCGGGAACGTCCGATACTATGTACTTTCTCTTATATTTGTAATCTTTAATAGTTCCTGATGACTCGGCCTTCGTGAATGAGCATACTTACGCACATCCGGTGCATCGTGTACCAAGCCCCGCTGTCTGATCTACTGATTCGCAATTTTAACTGCCCCTTGGTGTCCTTCATAAGAAGTTATTATCATATGGCTCGCGGTCGCGGCTCGTGGCCGATACAAAATAAACTCGGGATTGAGACTTGATGATGAGCTGGTAATATTCCTAGTTTCTTTCGAGGTGGACACCAGTAGAAATGTAGGGTCATTAAACGTGTTTTTCTAAATTAACAGGAAGATGAATAGCAGTATAAACATCCCGGAACATATTATATTGAAGACTCAGAAACATGTAGATGGTTGCAGCAGATTATTTTGAGGAAATGTTTCAAATAAGATAAGTAGGTTTAGTACCTCCGCACATAAAATTTAATGTACACTTCATAAGCTTGTTGCCAGCGCAACTACAAATTAAAATTTATTTATAAAAAAAAAACAGTTTGGGCATTTTATTGTCCTAATTTTAACAACGACCGTCTCGTTCCTAAAAAAACCCCAATTTTAATTGAATTATGTTAATCTGTGTCGGTAACCTACTAACACTAGAAGTTAAGTAAAACTGTGGACTCCTGTCTGAAATAAAAGTTTTGTATTCTTTTCTGCCCATTAAATAATTATATGTAGTTACCTACGTGATAGTAAATGAGTCCGTTTATTACCACCGTCTAGTCAAGTGCACGTTATAACTATTATTGTGATAGTTCCGTTAGAAGCCATTATTATATGAACCATGTCTGTTTGATCCGACATAACTGAAACAGTTTCTGCATCATCTACCTACTTGTTGAGTGCTTGTTGTCGTGTCAATTGTAATTCACTTCACAATCATAACCGCACATCAATTTCTATTATATTTTTATAGGTACAAGAAGATTATCTAATCTCCATATTAAAATAATCGCAATACAATGTATTGATGTATTTTCTGGTTGACCTGTGTGTGTGGCATGGTTCTGATCTAGCAGACGAGACGGAAGGCTGTGGTGACTGGCAAGATGACTCAATTCAAAAATAATGATCTACAACTACTGTAGCAATATGTCAGTTGCCAATTCTTAGCCTATCAGGACCATCTCACCGTACACAACATAACTCTACAACATATTCGATGTAAACATCGTATAACTGCAGAGATGGTTGCTAAAGATAGAGTACCTACCCAGTAATCATTTTTATTCATCGTATGGCTATCGTGTGGGCGAGTCCATTGACTAGCAAACGAGAGCTTTATCTAAGCCATCTCTTGCAAAAAATCGGCGTGTTCAGAAATGTTCCGAAACCGACACGACAGAGATTTAGATATATGAACATAGTATCCATGACCAGCACCCTAATTGCGTAACACACAGTCAATCTCAATCTTAATCATTTTGAAGGATATTGCTAATCCATTTCTTCATATGTTCAAAAAATGTGTCATGGTGTCTGCTCAACACAATGAATATTGTTGAACTGTCAAAATGAAACCGATTCCGATTGATCGTGTGTTACGCAATTAGGGTGCAGGACCAGTGTTTTATTAATAAAGCGTTTTCTAACCGTAATCCCCCCATCCCGCCCATGGAGCATGGTCGTTACTACACGATTCCATATATTGTCTTGATCATCACTTCCTACTTCCTCTACACAGACCACATTCTCCAGACAAGCGCCCAGTACAAAAGCACCGTCAGTCGGTCGATGGTATCGTAGTAGGTTACATGATGCGTCGACAGCGCGTGCGCAGCGTCACGGAGCGTTTTTGCATGTCGACTACATTGCGGTACTTGATAGTAGTTGATAGGGTTGTCAGATGCACGGGCAATGGTTTTAATTACTTGTTACATTCTTATGAGTGCTTTATCGGTTGCTTTTTCCAGCATTCAGATTTGTGTCTCACTGGATCTGATATGTTTCTTACAGGTGTGAATGTCTCATCAATGGAATATGTTTAAAAGACTTCCTTTGACACATTGATAAAGGATTTTTATTCTGATTTACCATTTTGTTTACTATTTTTTTCAGAGATTTAAAGAATAACTTGAATTTCTACGTAGGCGTAGTAAGCCCGTGGTTCCTTGGTTACGGAACTAACGTGATGCGCACGCGGTCAATTACACGCTCGGACGCGCTATCTGCTGCGAATCACTGTCGCTTTGAACTTGACTGCTTGTTATATGGCGAGACTTCGGGAGTCGAGGCGTTCTTGAGTGCAGTTAGGTGAAAAAAAGTTCGTAGGCTGCTCTCATAATAGCTATCACCATTTGTTTGCTACCATTCTAATTAGCCAAAAAAAATTGTTGTCTGCCAACCATAGTGTAGCAGATAAGGGAAGGCAATTATTGTAACATTACAATAGCTTTATAGTTTAGTCTCCATTAGTTTTTGTAGTAGGTATAACACGGTATGTAGACATTTTTTTTGTGAGCAACGTGATCAGTTTCAAGAGTAGTTCCAACTATGCCACAACGGCATCTGGTACAGAATCGTGACTCGCCGGGACCATCTTCAATGGATCATTTAATAACTATTCTGCCAGTTTTTATTCGAATATCTTGATCAAATTACCTATGTACTTATACCGAGAGCATTTGAGAAGCCAATCATTCGCCGCAAGAATGTTAATAGTCGATATCTTAGTTAACTTTTCTCGGAATAATTGTTTTGTTTGCAGTTACTGTTGGTTCCGGTTATAGTTCTCGCTTCAATAGATTCAGTAATTAAATTCTTACCATTTTAATTGTCTACTGTACTGTGTGGTGACGGTGAGGTCTTAAAATAGTGCGCACAGATGAAGGGCCGATGTTTCAATCCTCAGTAGGTATGTCGTTTCCATATTCCACAGCAGGTTTAATTATGTAAGAGATAATGACCTCAACAAGAGCAATAATCCAATACTGTATCTTACAGGCATATTATCTAAGCACGCTGTTATCATTAACAGCTTACGTATTCCGAGAAAGAATTAGATATGCCGCATAAACAAATTATAATACATAGCCACTATCAGACTATCACTCGTCAATTCTTTTACCGGCTTGTTTATCAAATTGAATCCCAACGTGGAACTATTTCTTCAAAAAATTGTACTTACTTACTTGAAGTTTAAATTATTTTCCATTGTCACCTAATGTAGAATTAACACTGCACTATTTCGCATATATTAATCCCCTGGAGTGATTTACCTATATTCTGAATGCACCAGCCCTATTTACCTGCAAAGTTTATATTGTAAGGTGATCGTTTGGTACAGAGTGAGCCGATCACGTGCTATCTCGAGCTAGATCAGATGGTACCGATTGTAACAGATAGCTCGGCTATCCTCCACTTAGCGAAATTGTATGTTAATGGTAAAGGGGCTGTTTCGAAACTTCATGGTGAACTTACCTCCGTCTGAAGGTAACCAACTGTACCCGGGCACAGTTAGGCTATGTGTAAGCTTAGGTACTATTTTGTTTAACAATGTATTCGTTGTGTGTGTGTGTCACATGTTTTCTTTAAAAGATTATTTCAATCATAACCAGATTGAAATAATCTATTTCCAGATCTTTTGACAGATTGTTTGTGGAGTCAGAACCTTGTGACATTTGTCACATATTGCGGAAGCAACCGATTCCCTGGATTAACACAAAAGGGTACGGTGAGGTACTGTTAATCCTGGTAGTACATACGTACCCGTGGGATATTTTCCGTCATCAAAAGAAAATAAAAAAAACTAGTATTTCATAATTAGAAAAGCATTGTATAGCTTCCTTCGACTATAATCAAGTTGGAGTCCGTCAGGGCGACAGTGTAACGTAATACACTTACCTGGTGTAGTGCCGCCGCCGCTATGAAGATATTTTCAATTTGATGTTTATATTTTCGTGATACTGTTATATCTTAGTCGGCCAGTAGGCAACGAAAATTACGCTTACAGAGAAATCTTTGCAAATTAGAGATAGGGCAGCGTACTGCTGGAGTGAGTCTGGGTTATTTACTGCCTTACTGTACTGCTCAAAGTCTCGGTCTCAGTCTTCAAAGCCTACCCATCTATCTTAATGATGGACTTGCTTTTAGTTAGTTCGTTGGACGAGCGCATCGGATTATAAGCAGCGAGGCGGCCGCGAGCTCATTAAGTGACAGGTACCTCGTGAGAACTAGGTGAGTGGTCATTATGACGTCACTTCACACCTTGTCTTCTACTGACTGCGAAGTAGGCTATGATTAATTGGTCTGTCATACTTTTAATTCGATTTGAAGACCACAAATTGGCTGCATTCTTACTATAAGAGGAGACAGATATGTAGCTTCAACGTTCCTTAATAGGTAAGTAGGTACTAATGCTTAGGTTGGTTATAATATTCATGAACATAAAGGACATCATGCAAGTGTCGAGCATTTTTCTGGCATTATTTTTTCTTGTTTTTTTTCACGTTAATTTTTGGGTACGAAATGAATGATGTATTTTCTCATAAAATCCTTCTGCCTGGAAGGTAGGTTGATTTCTGACAATATATAACTCTCATTTCATTATGACATAAGTAGACGAAGTATTCACAAAAGTTTCTAAAATAAAAGGAAACAATCTAAATTCTGATCCGTGACATAACGATATATACGATACGTAACCAGCGGTCACAGGTCACAGGTCATCCGCCATTTGTTGAAAAGTGAAAACAAATCACCTGCACCCGACGATCGAACGCACTGAATACGCAACTCACACGCATAACAACCTAACCAAGTTAAATAGCGCACTGATAACATTCAGAATGATACACAACAACGTCTTCCGAAACAAGTCGTCTAACCAAATGTTTACGTTTAGGTTACAGAATCGCGTGCATGACCTTTGCAGTTTTTTGCTTTACTTTCCTTAATGCGTGCGTGTAGTCTGAGTAATGGACTGAAAGGTGGCTCCGTAGATTAGGCTGTTTTTATAGTGATTACATATTATTGAGGTTCCGTTAAAGGTAAAATGATGATTATGAATGATTGTGAGTATCATGTCAGTTGTTACCAAACATGGTCGTTACCTCTTGCGTGTAATACTGGGCGTATATTCCATAAAAGTATTTGAAACTAAAGAGATATGCAGAAAATGTCGCTGTTGGCACACCTATGTAGTTTAGTATAAGTAGGTATGTGTGATTATGATTACCTACCGTTACCGTGTAAGGAATTTGTTATGACCCCTACATGTACCATAAAATATGTTGTCCACAAAAGGTTAATAGAGTACCACCTAAATTTGTGTGCCAAATATGTTTTATTCCTGTTGTGTGGATCATCAGCTTCGTATGTTTAGACTGTGGCAACGTACTATACTCATCTTATATCTATCTCTAATGAAGAATTCTTCAGTCGGGGTACAAGAGTCAAACTCAAAGCATTTATTTCAATTAAACCAATTAAAGGCACTTTGAATTATCAAGGTCTACGGCAGGTGACGCCGAGCCATCAAACTGACCTGTCCAATAGTGTCATATGAGTATGATACTATTGGACAACTTGAGCTGAGGCTCAAGTGATATAATATAAACCAGCAGCAGCTGCAGTCATCGATCTACATAATCAGGATGTAAAGACAATATGTACTCACTGTCCATTGTCGAAATTTGCTATCAAAAACTAACATACTCCATTATTATTTAACAAATAATGGATTATTACACACGTAAGTATTGGGTACTGCACAACTTTAACCAAAATATTGTCCTATCAAAACGGTGTTCCGTTTCGGAAGCTACAGTCATGTCTGCTGTCGGCTCTCGACTGTCACAGACACATTCTCGTCATGTTTATGTGATACAATCATGACTGCTGTCGGCTCTCGACTGTCACAGACACATTCTCGTCATGTTTATGTGATACAATCATGTCTGCTGTCGGCTCTCGATGTCACAGACACATTCTCGTCATGTTTATGTGATACAATCATGTCTGCTGTCGGCTCTCGACTGTCACAGACACATTCTCGTCATGTTTATGTGATACAATCATGTCTGCTGTCGGCTCTCGACTGTCACAGACACATTCTCGTCATGTTTATGTGATACAATCATGTCTGCTGTCGGCTCTCGACTGTCACAGACACATTCTCGTCATGTTTATGTGATACAATCATGTCTGCTGTCGGCTCTCGACTGTCACAGACACATTCTCGTCATGTTTATGTGATAGGTAGCTCTCAAGTTATTCCACTGACACATAATGAAACCCCATAGCTACACTTCTCACTACTTTCGCCAATTGTTCGTTCTTCGTATCTATGGGGCCCGTAGGTATGCACGTACTCGTAGCTATCTTAGATCGTGTGTATCGTCACACTGCACTCATGCACTGGTAACAGCTCTGCATCATATTTGGAAAATGTCCATAACTGAGCTTACTATAAAACCCTTCAGCATGGCAGTGTATCGCATGATTGGCATGCTTCTATGTTGAAACTCCTTGACAACACTGAATTAGTGCAAAGACTAAAAAGGGTAAAACCTTTTGAGTTAGTTTAGTGCAGTGTAAGTGAACTCAAACTGTAGTGCAAGTGATGAATCTTATAAAGAACACGTGAAACAAGTATCTTCCCCATAATTTATAGTGAATAAGAAAGACGTTATTGGACGATTTCTTAATTATATAGTTACTTAGCAGTTTAAGTTATATTTAAATTACTTATTAGCTAATTATAGGCTAGATTGTAATGTAAATAAAGTATCACCAATTGTGATACTTTATAAAAGGGAAAAAAAATGTTGAAACATAAATGAAGCTCTATTCTTAGAAACTACACAAAACAATTATAAGCTAAGAAATTCTTGTGATTACTGCAATTCCCCATAATACGTTATTCGGAGGATATTTTCGGCAATAAAGCAACAGATTGATGATATTTATATTGTATAACTAAAGAAAGTTAAAAAAACTAAAGTGCAATTTGATGAGATGTAAACACAGCACGTAAAGCTCTGCCATATTATCTGTTCAATGCGGTATTCAATTTTACGCATTTTTACCGCTCACTCAAAAATTACAGCTTACGTATATTTTTATCTGGCGTTCATGGGCGTTCAGCATTTTATTACAAAATCTTTCCGAAAAGGATTGTGAAGTGAAAGCTCCAAACACTGGTTTTGGAGTTTTCTGTGATCTCTCCAAAGCCTTTGATTGCGTGCACCATGACACGCTTTTGCGTAAATTACGTCATTACGGTGTCCAAAACGAAGCTCTCAACGTAATTATTTCGTATTTACATAATAGGGTCCAATGTGTAGATGTTAATGGTGTGAAATCATCCGGGCTACCAGTTCAGTTAGGTGTTCCGCAAGGCTCAATACTGGGTCCATTCTTGTTCTTAGTTTACATTAATGATTTACCATTCCATTTGACGGGCGTCTGTGATGTTGTACTGTTTGCAGATGATACCTCTCTTATTTTTAAAGTAGACAGGAATAGACAAGATTTTGACGACGTAAACAGTGCACTCTCAATAGTTACAGATTGGTTTACGTCAAATAACTTAGTTCTCAATGCCAAGAAAACCAAATGTGTAAAGTTCGCCTTACCGAATGTTAGAAACCTAGGACCCAACATCGTCTTAGATAAAGAGGTGCTTGAAACTGTAGGCTCGGCAATTTTTCTAGGACTAACAGTAGATGCCAAACTTCAGTGGGGACCTCATATATCAAGTCTAGCAGGAAGGCTCAGTTCGGCTGCCTACGCCGTCAGGAAAGTAAGACAATATACTGACGTTGATACAGCTCGTTTAGTCTATTTTAGTTATTTTCACAGCGTTATGTCCTACGGTATTCTGCTGTGGGGCAAAGCCGCTGATATACAAAATATATTTGTCCTTCAAAAGCGAGCTGTTCGAGCAATTTACCAGCTAGGTGCCAGAGTTTCTCTAAGAGATTTCTTTAAAGATATTGGTATTCTCACGGTTGCATCACAATTCATCCTTGCCAACATTTTATATATTAGGCAAAATTTACACTTGTACACTAAAAATAGTGATATTCACAGTGTTAACACTAGAAATAAGGACAAACTACGTGCCCCCTTTCACCGGCTTCATAAGGTTCATAACTCATTTGTTGGGCTTGGTATAACCTTTTATAACAAGATACCCTCTTCTTTTCTAGACTTGCCTTTTAATGCGTTTAAAGCTCAACTAAAATCCAACCTTTGTTCAAAGGCATACTATTCTATCAACGACTACTTAGACGATAAGAATAGTTGGTCACCCTAGTTTAACGCAAGACAATGTTTATGTTCCTTCTCCAGAATTAGCTTACTGCAGAACCCAGCAATGCATAAATGTGTAAGCTGTCACGCCCTTTATGCCTGGAGGCTTTTATTTGGGTAGTAAGTTTTTTCATTTACATTTTAATTAATTATGTTTTAGCTTGAGTACGTATAGTTTTTATTATATTTGTTGGTATATTGGCGTGGCTAGCTGACATATTATGGCAAATAATTAAATTTTATGTTCTGGTTTTGTAATGTTAATTACCGAACATAAGTACCTAGTATTGTATAAATTCAAGTATTTTTTTAAATTGAACAGACAGCTGTGCTGCTGGGGAGTTTGTTGCGCCACTTCTTCTTCCCAGCAATAGCACTAGGAAGTGGTGAAGGGCGGGCGTTTTTGGGGGACTGTCTTTTGTAATTTTGACGTTCAAAAAGTGCTGACTCTCAGCCTAATTTGAATAAATGACTTTTGATTTTGATTTTGATTTCATTTACTGACACGCGTCCACTTCAGATTCGGCAATATTCGATAACAGATGCATAATATAAACTGGTATAATATGCAATATCGAGAAAGTAGAATACCATCTCCTTGTAAGGAAATAGGAAGTCATGTGACACAACGAAATACTGGGGTTTGAATACGTTATCTATCGATGAATAGTCTCAATCTCTTTAACCATTAGGTACTAAAGACTTCAAATATTATTTTCGCAGCATTTGTCTCGACAAAGGAATCGAACCCGGAACAAAACTTCTGGCATTCATAAGTTGTCAAGAGTCGTGCGGTGTAACTGTGAAAGAACGCGCATTAAACAGTTAGCAATCCATCTTAACGAGCAATTAGCTGCGCGCACGCATCTGTGTGTATTAGTTAATTACCGCGACTACCGGAGGTACGCACCTTACTACTTACTGAACGAAAGGAGGGCTCCGCGCAGACATGGAACATGAAGCAATGGATGCAGAAGACTTACTTACTATGAGAGCAGAAACAATACAATTTCATTTAAAAAAAACAATCAACCAATTCAATTCGATTCAATTTCATTAACAGTAGGTAGGTACTTAGGTATATTTCATTTTTTACTTAGAAAACAAATGAAAAAAATATATTTCTAAAAGCTTTGTCATACTTATAAATAGATGATGCAAGCAATCAGCTGATGGGTTCTGCAAGCATAAGGCTGGAAACTCTAACTACCCTCGGGAACAAAACTACCTTCTTTTGAAGAAACCTACAACCCAGTAGGTCAGTCAGTACCTATGTAGGTACCGTGAATTGTATGAAGTGGAACTTCTCCTCTTGTCTACTACATATTTGATGGTGGTCCAACATTATCATAATTTCTATTAAATTGTTTATTTAGAAATCATAGAAAATGAATGCGTGACAAGTGAAATTATGTACGAAATGACAATATGTTACGTTCTGTGGTCACATTGTTGAACTTACAAGATTCTATTGTGTCGGATGACATTAAGTATTTATGTTTATAAGTTGTTTTTATTGACACGCGACTTGCGGATGTTGCTCATGTAGCTGAAACAGCAAGTACGAAAATGCAGCGTATCATCCGTACTTAGTTTCGTTTTTTCCGTTTTTTGCCCTATTTTTTGCAACCTTGTTCAACAATATCATGTTCTGCTGTCTGCTGCGTCACTTAAAAAAATCATGCTTTCTTCTGGAAAATGAATATTTTAAACTCAAAAGGCGAATACCTATGTATTAGCATAATCTGTAGTAGGCATTACATTACACAGTGCGTCACAGGCTGTATTGCCTGATGTAGTATTGCTATGCGGACGCTCCGCAGGACTTGCTTCTTTTGGTCAGATTTGTATTTCATATATTACATAACGCGCTTTTAGCGATACATTAATTAGCATTACTTCCATAATATTAAATTAATGAATAATGATTTCTAGGTTGTGCAAATGAGCACCTAATGCGGCCAATTGATCAACTACTTCCAATCTATACTTATAATAAGAATGTAAAAAAGTTGTGTCTGTACATTGAATATATTTAAAAAAGAATAATTGAGGGGGGTTAAGAAACAGTAATAGAACACGAATCTAATAAAAAAAGTCTGTCTGTTTGTCTGTTTGTCTGTTTGTCTGTTTGTCTGTTTATCTGTTTGTCTGTTTGTCTGTTTGTAAACGCTAATCTCCGGAACTACTGGACGGATTTGAATGAAACTTTTTTTGTTATTTAGCTACTAACCCTGGGCAACATATAGGCTATAATTGATTTTGGAAACTGGAACACCTGTTGCAGAACCGCAACAGACCAGCTAAACTATAAGAGTTACAAAAATGGCGCCTTAGAAAAAAATGTTGTGTCTGATGAGCATTTTCTGCTGAGAGAATAAAATTGAAGATCGGAACATCTGATGTGGAACTCTAAGAGCACAGCTAAACCATAACATATATAGGAATGACATCTTTGCAAAAGTTGTTCAGTCTGATGAGTATTTTCTGCTGGGAGAATAAAATTCGAAGACTGAAACATCTGATGTGGAACTTGGAGAGCACAGCTAAACTATGGCATATACAGACATGACATTTTAACAACATTTGTTTGGTCTGATGAGTATTTTCCGCCGAGATAATAAAAATCAAGGATCAGGAACATTTGATCTGGAAATCACTTTATACTAATATATTAACATAAGCTGGGACCTCCACGCGGTGAAGGCGGTAACAGTTTGGGCCTTCTTTTCGATGACGATGGTAAATCATTGAAAACTTGGCTTCACTGGCTAAATCTCCCATTTATATATATATATATTATAATAGATATGCCTTCGGGCTTATGTTATTTGAGTGTTTAATTTCCTTTTTCATTTATCTTCGTGACACGGTAGCCTACCCGGTAACGCAGGGGAGCAGTCACTTAGATCTTAATTGCAAAGTTATTGAAGTACACTAATAACCATAACCATGCCACGAAAGAGGTCAAATCTTTCGCAATGTTCGAAAGGAGCTAAAAGATTGAAGATCATTAGATCCCAAGAATCGAATGAAGAACGCCAGGCAAGACTTGATGCTGTTCGACAACATCAGGCTGTATCTCGCTCCGCGGAAACTTCTTCGGATCGTGAAGCACGACTTAGCGCTGATCGTGAGCGTCATGCATCGTCTCGCGTTTCTGACACTTACACACAAAGAGAATCACGCCTGCGTTCTCAGCGTATTTACGCATCTACATCTAGGTCTCTAGAGACCAGTGAGGATCGTGGTGCGCGACTGACCGCTGATCGTGATCGTCATGCATTGTCTCGCGAGTCGGAAACGTTAACAGAAAGAGAATCACGCTTGACTTCTCAGCGTATTCTCACGTCGACTTCTAGGTCTTTAGAGACCAGTGACGAACGTGAAGTGCGACTGGCCGCTGATCGTGATCGCCATGCATTGTCTCTCGAATCAGAAACGTTCACAGAAAAAGCATCACGCTTGAGTTCTCAGCGCATTCGCACGTTCACTTTTAGATCTCTGGAGACCAGTGAAGAACGTGATGCGCGACTTACGGCTGATCGTGATCGTCATGCATTGTCTCGCGAGTCAGAAACATTCACGGAAAGCGAATCACGCTTGAGTTCCCAGCGTATCCGCACATCCACTTATAGGTCTCTAGAAACCAGTGAAGAACGTGATGCGCGACTTACGGCTGATCGTGATCGTCATGCATTGTCTCGCGAGTCGGAAACATTCACGGAAAGCGAATCACGCTTGAGTTCCCAGCGTATCCGCACATCCACTTATAGGTCTCTAGAAACCAGTGAAGAACGTGATGCGCGACTTACGGCTGATCGTGATCGTCATGCATTGTCTCGCGAGTCGGAAACATTCACGGAAAGCGAATCACGCTTGAGTTCCCAGCGTATCCGCACATCCACTTATAGGTCTCTAGAAACCAGTGAAGAACGTGATGCACGACTGACCGCTGATCGAGATCGCTATACATTGTCCCGAACATGCATGCAACAAAATCTTCAGAATCTATTAGAAAGTGAGAGAGAGAGGATTGCTGAAGTACGGCATGAGGAGACAGAAGAACAGCGCAACGAACGCTTAAATTCTGATCGACTTCGACATTCTCTCAACAGAATGTCGCTATCATCTGAAGAATCGGATGAGTCTCAAGAAATTGTCCTAAGTCATCTTCCCTGGGTTGATAAGGAAAAGAGTGCATTTACGTATACTCCAATGATTAACTACGCCACATATGCTGCCCTTGGAGGTATGGTTGTAAATTGTTCTTTTTGTGAAGCTTCTAAATGGTCAAAAGAAGCAAATGGTATGTGTTGCTCAGGTGGGAAAGTGAATATTGGCATTTTACAAAATCCTCCCTAAGCTGTGTTAAAATGAATTACCGAAAACTTAATACAAAATTAACCGACACAAAATGTTGTATTTAACAAACAAACATGAAGCTTATTCAGATTATAATTCTACGAAAAATATTCTATACTTCCAAATAATAAACAAAATTTCCAAAAAAAAAACTAAACTTCCGAAAAAAATACCATAGCCAGAAACATATTTTTGAATGTAAAACCAAACCACACTAGCACCACAGTCTATGAAATATGAAAGGTAATTTATGAATTAATAGTAGGCAAGTAAAGATAAAAATTACAAAGCATAGTTTGCAGAAGAACGTAATTTATGCTGGTAGAAAAGTATTATAGCAATAATCAGTCATGTTTATTTTTCGAAGATTTCAGTATTCGGTCGTTTCGTCATTTTTATTCGGACAAAAGTAGTCGGAAAGTTAGTATTTTAGGCAGTAGATTTAATATTTTGAGTAAGGACAATTCTTCTTTTTTTGTCGGAGCTTTTAAAAGCCAAATAATTCTACCTTTATATTTTAATGAAGTTATAACCTACCCAGAAATCCTTCATCGGTTTTGACTGATTTATTGGCTGACATATCAACGCACAGTTCAGTTCCCACACACACAGTTGTTCTCTTGCCGAAATTCCTATCGGAACGAGAAAGGGACTGGATCCGCGTACGAAGTCGCGGGCAGAAGCTAGTTGTATAATATGACGATGAGTTTCCGCAACATTTATTACAGTCCAGTCGGAACCTGCAAGACGTTTTCTTCAGATAAATGTTTCAAATCCATTATTATATAACTCCGGATGACACAAATGATCTGATGACCTTTCCGGCTCATTTTTACCGAAAACTACCTTTTGCGCAACATTTGTATCTCTTCCCACAGCCAGTAGCACAGCACAACAAAATGAAGACAAACAGAAATACCACTTTGGACAACGAGACTCATTACATCATCACAGCCGTTGATAATGGTTTTGATTCATCTGAAACTACAGCACAAACATAATGTACGCACTAAAGTTTTGCTGCAACGCCGTAGAGCCTTCAGTCAGTTTAAATTGATTGGTGGGGATATTTTTGACTTTTTCTATGTTCATTTGTGACGGTGAATTTCTGGAAAGACTGCAGGTTAAAAAAATACTAAGTAGACTTTCTGCGCATATCTAGCATGGGTCCATGTTCCACGCACGTAGGAATGCATTATACGACGCGTCCGCGTGCTTCCGGCTTCTCGCTGCACTTTACGTAACGCGCTCCTAATTGGAGGTCACTGCACCGGATCATCTCATAACAACCGAGATAGCGATCGTTATAAACAGTGTCGCGTGTGACATCTTTTAGAAACCTCTCGTTTCTTCACCGAGATCGAAAGACATGCGGTATATTTTCTGTAGCAACCATAGATAATTGGGAAAGAATTTCTATGATAGCGACAGTAGGGTATGCTTAGTTAAGTGTGTGCATGTATTAGGGGGTGAGTATATTGCTACTTGTTACAAACAGGGAACACTTCCGGGCTGCAGTCAATGACGTATTATAAATATCATTGGCTGCAGTGGCGTGCATTGGTTTTCAGAATAGGTAGGGAGGAATTTAATTTCGTCGTATTAACTTGAACGAGTAAAGACCAATGACAATATGCGAATAGTACGGGAGCCGAGTAGGCCGTCTGGTGACTGCCTACTGCCGCGCGTGTTTGTATGAAGATTTTGTTTTTAGGGTTCCATAGTAACAAGGAACCCTTATAGTTTCGCCATGTCCGTCTGTCTGTCTGTCTGTCTGTCCGCGGTTTAGCTCAAAAACTATTTATAGGTCTTTCAAAAATATTAGGGGTTTGGTAAGACCGTTTTTTGATTAAGTAAACCGTTCGTGACTTATCAAGCTTTAAAGTACCAATTTTCGTTAGAGTCAAGTGTCCCCCCCTCTACCAACTAAACGGTTGTTAGAATTTCAAATGTCACGGCAGTAGTACCTATATATGTATAACGAAGTATAAAGGAAAACTATCACACTTAAGTGGGCTTTACAAATTTATGAGTAATAGTCGACCAAATTGTATTTGACTCGAAAATTTCGAACAACTCCATAGAATTCCTCAATTTTATTTTTTGTGACAAGTGAGTAGTGTAGCTCTGTGTCCTGTATTTTGTATATATGTAAATTCAAAACACCGGCTATGACAAGTCTTATCCAAATCTTGGCACACAATTGGCTGTTATAAAAACTACGGAACCCTACACTGCGCGTGGCCCGACACGCACTTGACCGGTTTTTTTAGGTATGATAATTTAGTGAGTTTGCTAATTGTGGGGCACACACACTAAAATGTAATTGACAGGATTATAGTGATTTTTACACTGTAGGCACTGCTTATATGCCTTTATGCAATGCACGCCACTGCCGAGCTGCTGGAGTTTCTGACTCCTGATGGATAACCCTATTTAATAACTCGGCCTACCTGGGAAACGAGTTGCGACCTCTAGACCAGCTCTAGACCAGCGGGGCATTTATTTTTACATCATTATGGAATTAACACTTTTGTCTGCCCAAAGCTTGAACCCGGAGTTCCAAGCGGAAGCAGTGTTGATAGACGATGAGGCCACGGAGCCGGGCTGAGAGAACAACTATTGTACAATTAGTAATAGTACAGCGGCTTAATAGACAATTAGACGCGGTTGCTCATAATTCCCACCTGTGTAGTAACTTGCGAAAGATTAAACTTTGTAGCGAGACAGATCCCTGCAGTCTGCACATCTGCGGCAACTCGGAAAGTCTTGAACTTGGATTGGACTCCCATCGAAGCACTGCCCATCAAAGGCCTCCTCTCATGTGTTCTGCACTATTTTTCATGATCACGACATGAATCTTGATTATATTTTTAACAAATTGTTACAAGCCCTATTCAACTTGAAAGGAATAGGTAAAGTTCGGTGTCGAAAAATGTTGCATTAGTATTACACATTTGTGTTAAAAGGTCAATTCAGATGGAACCGAAATCAATCACCTGTAAAGGTTAATAGATTAATCAAAGCAGATATTAATATAAAAAAATAATTATTGAAACTGACGCTTTTGCATATGCATGAAGGTGTTGTAACTTAAAAATATAGAGACATAGTCACACAGCTCACATATTTAGCAATTCAGCTTGAAAAGGTCAATTAGGCCCACATAGAGATCTGAGTATGAAGCTTCATGCGTCCAGTGCTAATTTCCTGATCATAGACTTCGCAGGAAGATACTGCGGCCCATCCGTTTGTTGTAAATTAAAACGTATTTTGTAATTTCAACAGAAGGTTTTATTATTGTTTTTAACGATTCATTACCCCGGATTATTCACGATGGCACACGTTTGTGTACCATGAAGCCAGGCCTTTGAGTCTGATTAGTTATGCAACTCCGGTTTAAATAACTTCGTTAACACTTTAATTTTCAAATATTAACCAGTGGGAGGTATAACAAAGTAGAAAGTGTAACAAAGTAGGTAATATGTTTATTTGTTAGTTCGTCTACTCCTAGACCATACATAATCGATAAGAGCGGCGCGCGCGCATCCATTTGTTATACAGCAAGAGATATCGAATTGTCGTGAAAGTAACAGCATTAGGTAACTGGGAAAGGATAAATTCAAAATTGTGATGACCGAAGCGACTCAAGAAGCAAAGAATTATTACACATCCATTGCTTCTTCAGTTACCATTTTTACGGGTGTCTAACAAATATATGTGGCAATGAGCATCGTTCTTTACATCTTGGCCTATTGTTGCCAATGTTTGGGGCGTTAATAGTGTGTGTCCGATTGTACGAAACTCTAAGCATTTGCAAAACGATTCAGATTATGTTCAGTGGAATTGGATTTCCTTATCAAATGCAAAGGTACTTAGGGTGTGTGCTGTAACTGATCAGCTTTGTTACCGGTGCGTTGACCGTGTAGTTTATAGTTTTCTAATTTGAATCTTTAATCTTTAAAGAATCTTCAGGTAGTAGATTCAATACACGATTACGATAGAAACGAGTACAAATAGTTACTTATAATTTCTGGCGAATAAGCGGTCCTACTCTATGTTATGTGCGTACACGCACTTTCGAAGTAGGTATAGCTTTCTCAATAATAATTAATTAGTCATCAGTTTACTATACGTCTTTAAAATAATTTACTAATTAGGTACTACCTACGTAAGAATGCATGTTATTTTCGCCCGAATCCGTGAGTTTCAAATGGGTATAACAAATCTTTCTATGGGTGTGTTGTTTTTATTGCCTAATTATCTATTAAGTATTTATAAATGCTGATTTAGTTTTGCAGGTTAAGTACCTATCTAAGATAGTTCTGAATAAAGGATAGGTCAAAAAACTTCATAATTAACATTAGCATATACTTAGTGACCTTTCGTTTGGTACAGTACATTATATAGGTAAATTAAATCGAATATAGGAGTGATTCCGACTCCATGAGTCTATTTGGAACACTGCATGTGATCCTCGCTCACTACCTCGCTATGGCCATGCTATGTGCTTGTTTACGGACAATTTGGACTCATAACGATGTGTGAAAGCGACATGGCTGTGTCGGCTGTGACACGCATTAACATCACAATGAGTCGTCACACCAGCAACTGAGTCGTTACGCCCGCGTGGCTGATCTCCAATAACCATTGGAATAGCTCCAATTTTGGGATAGACACATTTAGGATTTGGGATCGGAAATAATATGTATATCATAAATGAGGATATGATCAGATATTCATAGTAAAAGCGTGGCAAGACCAAATAAGCAGTTAAATAAACCAAGGAAATGTCATATTAACAATGGTTAAGACAATAGCAATAAGTAGGTTTTGGCTCAGGAACAATGTTCCCCTCCAAATGATTTTTCGAAAATATAAGCTTGCGTAGAAAGCCAGAAAATACCTGTGGGTGTATAATCAAAATAAATAGTTGGTATGCATAAACCGAAGCACTCATCCTACTCACCTATAGGTGCGGGTAGAGGAGAGACAGTAGTTGCTAAGATGTGGTAGCAACCTTCGTATGATTTTCAAAAATCAGAAAATCCTCCTTATTTTCCATCACTTGGCTACCAACTCTGTCGTACGACTTGACAAATTGATACTTATATTGTTTAGGAGCTATACATTGTAGATACAAGTGGTGACGGTTTCTCCCGATTGTGTAGAGAGAGGTTCTGTGTTAGCGGCGCATGTGGGACAATGGGGATGAATCACATGAATTATTCAGATTGGTTCACGGTGTCAGGAATGCAGAGATGGACGGCGTTTTTTTGTTTCTAAACATTCTTCAAGACGAAGACATGAATAAACACGTAAGTTGATGCAGAGGAAGACATTTGATGTACATTATGTTCATAGCATCTAGCGTAGATTTTCAAAAATGACATGACATGACGTAGGTGAAAAGGTCTGACCGAATTCGTAGTACCTACCTACCAAAATGTTATAGGTAGGTACAGTGCCAGATATTCGCCAGTAGTTTTCCTTTCAAAATTATCATAGATAAGTAGGTACACAATTTTTCAAATCTTTGAAAACATTCACAAAACTCCAATAGGTACCTACATACGTCATGCACTTAAAAATAACACCTACCGAGCTAATCCAATCGTTTAGTTCCAGGTACACTTGTTATTTACTTCGGTGCCTACTTTACATTCTAGAGGTTTATAATATTACCTATGTATAGTTAATGACGTAAGCACTTCATGGGTGATATATATACGTGTATGAAACAAAATTAAGGCTTGCAGAAGCCCATTCTATCTATTGGTAAGTAGTTGGTGTTCCAAAAGGTTTTATATTTTCCAAGTCTTCAAACATTTATCTTAGTCTTGACAATGAGCAAGCCTTTGGCTACTATGTATGAGTGTGAGTATTACAATGTGCGTCTTATCTGTGCACAATAAAAAATCTTTCTTTCCTTCAAGAAAATTGGTGAGCACGCTCATCCTTCACCATGATCACTATATGTATATGATGAATGTATGCATCATACGCGCCTTGGAAGTGGAATTGCGAACCCGATATACAATAATATGTACAATACAATGTTAACTGCATATCCTACATGACAGAGACAGAGCCTGTTCGGTCGACAGCAGTGTCGATATTTTCTTTGATAGTCTGCCAATATTTAAAAATAAAATCAATAAAATTGTCCTGTAATCAGCTGCCTAATATTTTAATTTTTTTTTAATTTTTTACTTTTTTTTTGTTTACTTCTTTACAAATGGAATAATAATGTAATTTTAATATACTGTATTATTTTTAATTTTTTAAATTAATAATGTCATGAATTTAATTTAATAATCATTTAATTTAATTTAATTTCATTTCATCGAAATTATTTAGTTAATTAGACTTAAGATATTAGTTATTATTTTTCTCCTTGAATTCTGATCACGTCATTTAATTATTTATTTTAGTCTTCTCATTATTTACCAGTTTTCTTACCTTATGTGCAATTAATTTATTATGATTTTGTATGGTTGTATTGTTTCAGTGCAATGTGACTAAATGTATTACTTTTTACTTTGTTTTGTAATCTAATCGTTGATTGTATAATTGCATAGCACATAAATGTGAGTACTATGTACATACTATAAAGCTACCATTTACTGGGTACGTCTTTCATTGACTTGAATGTGGCTTGGCGGCTGAGAGTATGTCATGCTCACTCTAATGTCTCGCTGATGGTGGCGCGTGTGTTGGATCATTTAGCTCCCTTCAAAATGGTTGAGCTGAATGGTGCTAATCTATGCGTCATGTTCGTGAACGGGCGCCGTCAGTAGGGACTGGTCAACTCTTTGCTGCCATGGCTTATTTTTTATTTAATTTTATATTTGAATTGTTTTTTTTTTTTATCAGTTCATTACGGACGCTTTTAATGTTCTGCATCGTTCTCACATGCATAATTTCTAACATGAATGATGTAACCAATACTTTGTAACCATATTATTCTGATTTAAAAGAGTGTCCATGGAGTTTCTTGCCCGTTCTTCTCCATAGGTACCTACGCTTTGGAATGGGCAACTAGCTTCATTTTTCTGACTGACCGACCCCTTGACAATTCAAAAGTACCTGTAATTGGTTTAATTGAAATAAATACTTTGAGTTTGAGTTTGAAAATCATAATAATTATGTAAAAATTGTATGTTTTGCTAATATTCTAATAGTTTAATATTTTAATGAATTATTTTTAACCTTTTAATGTGAATGTTGTGCATGCCTATAAGTGATGTATTTACACAGAATTGAAGACTCGTGATTACCTTTTGTAACTACCCTTGTAAATATATCGTTGGTGTGCCTTGCTTAATAAATAAATAAATAAATGACATCCTACATGATCAGGTAGTCATCAAACACACCCTTTCGGCGTAAAAACGGACGATTCGTGTCGAATCAGTGCTGATCATCAGCACAATGCAGATTCGATTAAGGGCGTGTCATACTCGGTCGCGGCGCGTCGGATCGGTTCGCTACCGATTCGCTACTGTTTGTTTTTCCCGCTGCTCCTCCCGCTAGGAATTATCAACAGTTTTCTAATTGTGTGAATTTCGCAGTGACGTTTTGCGGTTTGTTGCGAAAAATTATGGATGGACTTTTACTTTAATACGTAGCAGGGCTTGCCTCTGAGCGAAATTACTTGACTCGCATTTTTCCTCAATAACATTTTACAGTTGCATTGGATTTGGCGACTGTCAGTACAGCAGCTGCATTTTCTGTGGGGTTCTTACCACATACATGGACACAACAAGTTGTAAAAGGCGTTGAGTTAATTGCCAGTTAATGTCTGTCATTTTCATCCGCCACCCTAGACGTCAGTTCAATATAAACGCCATAACACCCTAATGTCTTGTCGTGAACCCTCTATAAAATAAGTCAACAGCATTAAGCCTTCGCTCAAGTATACTGATGGCTATAGAAGACGTGGGGGTCGAAGTGGGTCAGGGATGGGCCCGCCCCGTCTGTCCTCGGTCGTCGGCATTATGACAATATCTATGTTCTTCAGTAATCGTGGTTGTACAGGCTTGAGATACAACTGTTCGGAAAGTGATAGTTTACGAAGGAACAACACAATTTCAATTACAAACGCTATTTCATTTGTTTTCAGACAGTTTTCTGTAACACAAAACTATTTGGAAACTTATAGGAGCTGAGACACTGCTGAAATAACGTTAAGAAATAATGGTTTCTTTCTTGATGATATTTCAGCAGGCTCTTAGCCACTGGAAAATGAAACTGGTAGCTTATACATATACTTAATCGATTTACAATTCTCATATAATCATAAAATTTTAATTGCGATTTATCCCAAGCACACATGACCACAAAATAAGCATAACTCCTGGTGATTAAAACAATATTGTACCTCGATAAGAGTGCACTAACAGGTTTTAAATACGATATCGCCTGGATGTGGACGACGTGGTCGGGGATTTACATTCTATGACTTGGTAATACCAATGATTGGGACCCAATTCATTTTACCACACACACTTATCATTAATTGAGATAGCGCATATCTATTGAATTCCTTATCAGAGATAATAATCCTAAGTAGTATAATTTGCTCTTTATAGTTTAATTATTTTAGTGGTCTGGTGGGTATGTATTGTAATGAGACATACTCGTAAGACTGTGATAAGCAAATTAAGTATTGACTTGATCTTTTCCATAACGTTTTTGCAGTAGAAAAAATAAGCTAAACTAAAAAAAACGTAGGTACACAATCAATGCGATACCATCATAAAAGCTTGTTTGACGTTGCTGAATGCAGAGTCACAGTCACAGTCACAGACAACTCAACAAGTCACCTCCGATGATAAAGTCACAGCAGCAAAAACAAAAAAACTGTAACCAAAAAGTTCAACATAAGATCACTTTTTAAGCAGTTTCGTGTGGTTGGTGGCAGTATTTTCGTTCAATCTAAGTTCGGATGCCTCCAACAGCATCAGACTACTAAGAAAGATATTATGTATGTACATATCTAAGTACCTAGGCGTGAAAAACATAACTGTCTTTGCAGTCGCGCAGTCGTAGTATTCGCAGTCGGGAAAAAAATAAATAAATAAATAATAAATATCCCTGGACATTTCACACAGCACCATTTGTCCCAAGCTAAGCAACCTAATGCTTGTGTTATGGTAACAAGATGGCTGATAAACTACTTATATACAATTTTTTTTTTTGTAAATACATACATATTATAGATAGAAAAACACCCAGACTCGGAACAAATACATGTAGGTCATACAAATATTTGTTCCGTGCGGGAATCGAACCCACGACACGCAGCGCAGCAGTCAATCGCTTAACCACTGCGCCAACCGTGCAGTCAAGTCAAGTCAAAATACTTCGAACAAAGACTACAATTGAGCTGTTACCCCTCATCAAAGCCACCATAGAAGATGATGCCTTTGTCAACATGGACAGCAGTAGTTATGTATGTATTGGTACATGTGTAGCGTAGCCTTGTATAAGGCGGAAATAACATGGCAGACAAATATACCAGAGACCTAGTTTGTACCATATCTGTTGAGGATAAGATTAAGAAACATCAATAAAACACGACATTCCTAGGAGCGAAGCTGCACACAAACAAACATGGCGGTCGCGGGGGCGATGAACTAATTCAATAATCTCAGGCCGGCAGATAAACGTCTATGTAAATCCGAAGCGCACGCGCAGCCAAATGTGTATGTTGTGTACGGGCAGGAAAACAAGGCGAAAATATGTCTTGTTGTTTTTAAGCTAAAATAGTATCTAGTAGATCCATAGTAGAGCCTACAGTTGCATTAGATGTTTGTATCTTGACATAGAACTTGGAGAATCTTAACGTTAACAAAGGTCAGGGTATCATCATCGTCACAGATGTCCTTGATTACTGCAGGACATAGGGTCTCGCCTAAGTAACGCCACAATGGCAAGGCAGGACATAGCATTACCATCAGGTGATCGAATCCCAATGTAATTTCTATAGCGTAGTTTTACGCCTAAACAAAGTGTTCCTAACTATTGTACTGTCTGATTGAAAAAGAGAAGAATCCTTCCACATTTTCAACTTGTTTTGTGGTCCCACCATCATACTTCTGTTGCTGTCTGTCTGTCGAAGTGTGAGCAAATAATGTGTTATTTAAATGCGTGATTATTTACTTTTAGCATCAGAAGATGGAATACCTTTGAATGTAAACTATTCGCTGTGACGTCAAGTGTCACCTGCGCATTATCGAATGCTATCGATTATAATGATAGGAAAGCTTTCCACATTATTATCAGAGGGGTGTGGAATGTGGCGATTAGAATTATTTATTTATTGCAACCAAAACATATTCGAACAAATATTTAAGCCTAATAGCCTCGCCATACAATGTGGCAATGCTGCCAGCCTGTTAGGCACTGTTCCTGTTGACAGCGATGCGGACGAATTTTTTGATGCCCTATGATTATTTTGCTTATTTTTTCCCATACAATGTACATATCATTATTTTAATGATAGCTTATATAATGTAAATATTTATTACTATTAAAATAAAGTTTATTACTTAGCCTAGTCGGTCTTAAAATATCCAAGGAACTGTTTACTTACATGCCCACTACCAATCACTTTCTTTCTATTATAGTTTTTAAGCTGGAAGAAAACTACACTGACAATATTATATGCTGAGATAATCTTTCTTCTAAAAAAAAAAAAAAAAAAATCCTGAACAAATGAACAACAACATTTTGAACATTACGTGAGCAAATGAAAACTGTGTGACAGTGCAGTTTTGACGAGTCGATAATGATTCAATCATGATTGAA
Source organism: Apamea crenata (assembly GCA_949629185.1). Classification (NCBI taxonomy): domain Eukaryota; kingdom Metazoa; phylum Arthropoda; class Insecta; order Lepidoptera; family Noctuidae; genus Apamea; species Apamea crenata. The sequence continues at coordinate 18,619,907 of OX451366.1, read as the reverse complement.
TCACACATGGCTACGTTTTCCATGTCATCGTTGATTTTTATATTTTGCTTAATCATGAAGGAACGGTACAGCTTGTTGATTAATGATTTTTATTTACAAGCTTTTATTTAGTTTCACCTGTCCCGATGTTTGTCTGTAAGTAATTAAATCTTGCAAGTTAAATTTGATCCACTTCTCGGTTACTGATTGAGCTGAAATTTTGCATGCATGTGTAAATCGGACGACCATGCAAAATTATTATGACACGGCGCTGATCTGATGATGGAGCTGGAAGATGGCCATAGGAACTCGGTAATTAAACAAAATAACCTCATCGAGTTTGAGCTCGTTTGATTCGTCTTGACGAGTACTTTGGTGCTAGATGGTAACCAGAGTCTGATGATGGAGCTGGGAGATGACCAGAGGAACTCGGTAATTAAACGACACAACCGCGTAAAGTTTGATTCGTCTTTTTTTTTTTAATCTAATTTTGTTTAGGGGCTTTTATCAAAGATATGTCAGCCCCATCGTACCCTTTTACATTGATTGGCTTCCTTAAGCAGTATTATAATATTCTTAATGGAGTTATTCGTGGAGGACCATAATTAAATGGTACAACTTTTTAATAATCTCCGAAGATGGTACAGATAAGATGGATTAGATTATGCCTACATCCAATTTATTTATTTTAAAATCCTTCACGAACAACTCGCGTTCTACTCCGTTCCGAGCACACTCCATCAGCAAATGTTGCACGTCCTCGACTTGATTGCAAACTGTGCAATTAGGAGAATCGGCCTTTTTCATGAGAAATGCAAACTTCGCGGATGGATAGTGCCTAGAACGGAGTCTTAATATCAATTTAACGAAAATTAAAAAGTTAAAAATAATTTAAACCTGGTAAGAAAAACCCATTTTTTTTATAAATAAAAGCGTTGTGATTGCAAAAGAAAAATAATGAAGGTGTAATATGCTAAATGTTCTTTAATGTTCCATCAAACAGTAACACGCTTTTATTTATAAAAAATTGGGTTCTTCTTAATATGTTTAAATCATTTTTAACTTTTTAGTTCTTTTTATTAACATGTAATAAAAGATTGTTTTTAAAAAGATTTTTTTTCTTTAATTTTTTTATGTCGTCCACACGACCGAAATTACAATGGTATACAGTAATATTACAATGTCATACAGTAATATTAATGCGCAATGAAACATTAGAAACGTTTATGATATAGCCAAACAGTCTACATTTAGTAAAAACCAATGTAAGGCCTCATTAGAAGGCTGTATGTCACCCAGCAGGGCAATGGAGACGGATATGCTTGGAGTTTCCCTCCGCGATCGAATCAGAAATGTAAAGATCCGCAGGTGACGCAAGTGGCGACGCTTGGGGGAAGCTTAAATTCGGTTGAAATGAATGAATGCAAGTCATTAATAAAGCTTTCCACACATTACTTAATTCGTTTCGTGTCAGTTTTCTCTTTGGAACATGGCCCTAATAACAAATTACGTAAGTACAGGATATGTAGAGTGCGAAGATTTAATAGTATTGTCTGCAGTAGGAACTTCCCACTGGTGTCTATACGTAAATAAACTAAGTAATGTAGTGTGGTGTGAACAGCAGTGACGTGCCAATAGAGTTCTCTTTCATCGATAATACTATTCCCACTGGTGTCTATAAATTTATAAACTGTGACAAGCAGTGTGAACACTTGAACAGTAGCTTGTAGTAAATATCGTTGTCTACCGTTCTGTTGAGATTTCTTAATGCCGTCTATAAAGTTGTAAACTAAGATGTAAGTAGTGTTAACAGTTAGTGACTCTCAGTCAATTAAATAGTGCTGTCTTCAGTTGATATTTCTCACTGCTGTATAAATGTATAAATGAAGACATGAAGGTGTTGACAGTAAAGCAGTCACTAGCGCTGTCTACAGTTTGATAACGTCGCCTGTTAATTGATTGTTCTGTTCCGCTACAGTTGAGTAGCGTGCAAGCCGCGAGCGGACGGCGACTTGACCGTTATTGAACGCCGGCACTGATTTAGTTTTACTTAAAAGACATTCGTAGGTACTCACTGCTTCTGGGATTAAGGTGTTGCTCTACCGGGCCTGGTCGATTTTTTTTGCATGGCATATTATGAGAGGTGGTCTTGATAGGTGTTTGGAAGTATCTAAGTATGTAACTGACCCTGAAGGTCTGAATATTTCAACTGTTGCTTAAAATGTGGAGATGACCAGACACAAAACAACTACTTATATTTCCTGCGCTAGACGATTTTTTCGTTTAGGGTGAGACAAACCTTAGCTTCATGCGGTGTTTAGAAAACAGTTCAAATATTTCAGATAGAGGAAATGACGAGTATCACATTAGGCGAGCAGCGAGCAAGTCAGCAGCCCACTGACCGGTCATCACACGTCCACGATCAGTCAATCAGCATCAGCTATGCATAGAGGATGTTGCGTACGATTCCCTGCCCGTAGCGCACGCGCACCGTGCGTAGGTATGTGTGTGTGTGCGTATGATCTGTATCACGTTACGGTACAACGCGCCGCAGACGGAGTATGTGGGAATTGGGTGTGTAAACAGTATGTCGGACGCGTTATAATTAGATGTTTTAATACTCAATACTCAATACTCAATACTTTATTGCATTCCATAATGTGTACATATATGATAGTTGGTATGTCAAAACATCGAATCAATTATGGACCCTGTCGGGCACAGCAAAGTTAGTTTTTTTTTTTTTTTAGACAGAATAACGCAAGTCCCGGCCGCCCGTGACATACGGAGAAGGCTCCGGAACATACCTGCAAATGGCAACCATTACGAGCAGTTAAAAGCTCAAATATCTGACAGATCTAGCAATGGCTATTAGTTTTCTTCAGTCTGCAAATGTCAGGTTACCGTGCCTTCATGCATAAAAGGTCCCTCTCCCTATGCTAGTGCTTTCCCTCCTCCCAACTTGTAAGTTGGGAGGAGGGAAAGCACTAGCATAACCTAATACATAATATGAGCTAGAGTGACGCTCGGGGAGGCCTCCGTCTACCAGGGGACGTCATTCTGCTGAAATGATGATGATGATGAGCTAGAATAAAGCAGCGAAAGTAAGTATCTATGTAAGTATCTCGCTCTTGGCAACTAGATAGGTGAAGAGACATAAACGTATGTACGTTTTCGAGACAATCGTTACTGAGGTCACCGTTTAGCGTCTGATGACATATTACAAACAATAACAACAAATTACATCCCCAATAGGCAATCACAACTGTTCGATAATCAAAGAGCACATAACAATAAAAAACATCACCACATAATGCATCGGTGTCATATCATTGTGTTCGATAGTCCTCCTGAGTCACCGAGCACCGTCACCGCGGTGCAAGCTGCTCGCTATCGACTGTAGTGATAAGTGATAACCGATAACGTATCGGTGTGATCGCGCCAACTGGGCGGCTAATTTATTCTTAATAAAGTAAAAGCACGAATATTAAAAAAAAAAATACTTCACTTTTATATGGTAATGTTCAGGGATGTTTCGCTGAAGATGTGCAAATTAAAATATGCTTTCTACAAGAGGAAACATACACCTTCCGTATCTGTGAGTATTTTTCATGCGATTTACTTTCCCTTGAGATATCTTACGTACGTTGATATCTTACGTACACGAATTCCCCTTGCCAAACTTAGTGTTTATAATAAGTTTTGGATTCATATATGAAAAGATCTAAGTCCAGTAGATCATGTTTAAGGTCATCATATCGTGATGGATGACTATAGCAGTTAAATCCAGAACTTATGCGAATGGAATTTGCGATCACTACTGAGACCAATTCAGTAGTAAATGAACCCTAATATATTGAACCGAGGGAATCATGTAAATCACTCGATGTTTCAGACTAACTGAACTTTACATAGGAAAAGGAAGTGTTGTAGTTATTGTAAAAACAATTACTTGCATAATTATTTCGTAAACAGTCAATTATTCATTCCGTTAATTAATATTACTTCGTTTGTTATTAACCTATTGCACTAAAATGCAACTATTGTGCAAACGTTCCGAAAAACAGTTTCAACAATACCTATATTCTCACTAAAATTATAATTATTTTCAAGTAGTATTGTTTCTTGTGTCAATTTTAATTACGGGACGGAAGCGCCTGCCACACTGACCTTCAAGGTAAATACTTAGGTATTGTAAAGTGTTAAATGATGTGACACCTAGCACGACACACCTACACATTATAATAAGTTAGTACTTATTATAAAATAAGTTATGATACGTATAAATCAATTTTATATTACGGAAATAATAACCACTCACAAATTCCAACTCCTAATGGACACCTAAGGCTTTCGTTTGAGCAGAAGAAAACAGAAAACAGTACACGTGACATTATCCAGTCGTTGCTAAATTGGCTGTCTTTTACGTGAAATGACAGCAACATGAGGATGTCTGAAGTACTCTGAAGTCCACTGTCCGGGAAAACCAAAAAAGGGTTCGTATAGTAGATGAAAGTAGGCCATCGAGGGGTGGTTAGAGTCCCAAATAGCTTTCAACCTTTGTTGGATGATTTACCGCTGAGATGACGATGGTGGTTACGATTAAAAAAAAACCGTGGTCAATTCTCTCTCGCAATCGCAACAAAAAAGAGGTATTTCTCTTTTTTGTTGCTATTAAACCGCGGTAACTCAAATCCTCTGTAGTTACTCTCAAAGTTTCATAAATGAACTTGTACATAACTTGTTACTGAGACAGCTGACACTAAATACTCAGACTTTCAGACATTTTAACTGTTCCCACTTGACATTGATACCACACGTGGCCACGTGCGCATGTATGTGTGTCACCCACACCACGACGCGATATCCACTATCGATCAGCTGATTACAAATATACCCACCAATACAGACACATGTATCGTTGTATGGTGTGTATGTATGTTATCAGCAGCGAGGATTAGGTACCTGTTTGATTGCATGCGATCTATGAAAACATTCGTATCTTGCTGAGTCCAAGGTAAATATTTTAACTTTGCTTTCTGTTATCCTATAAGATTTGTTGTCTGAAATATTTATTGCTTTCCCGAGTCATCGGAGTCGTTTGAGACTTCATATCAATTGAATACGATTCATGCTTTCACTCTTTTGCTTCTTGTTTCTAGTCATCACGAAAAATTTTCTTACCTACACATTTACCTCGTCTGTGTTGCGTTTTCAGGCTTGGATATGCCATGAACACTTTCATCTAAGTCTTCGAGCCGGCCTTTCCTAGACAAGCCTTGGCGACAACGCTTGTTGTTATGCATTGGACTGCATGACGACCTTGGAAGATGGGCGTTCTTGAAGTATACAACAAAATAATATGGAAGATAGCCTGATTTACTTCTAGACTGCGTAAACATTATGACAATGACACTAACAATATTAAGTATCTGAAGGCCAATCAATACTTGTTACAAGTACCTGTAGTTAGTACGTTCTTGTAACTATCGAACTCTGAAACCTTCATAACAAACGTAGTAGTGAACACAATAGGTACCTACTAAACGATAAAACAAAAGTTTATCAGGGGGCAAATTAAATTAATTTTCATTAAAACCCTTTTAAAAAGGAAGAATCGTTCTTTCTGAAGCAAGAACGATTCTTCCTTTTTTGCATCAGAAACCCTTTAAACAAAAACAGTTTAATCTTATTTATACAGTTCCAAAGCTATTTTATATCGGCTGTGACAGAGTGACAGACACACTGAAGTAATTCCATTATGGTCCCTTTTTGCCAATTTTGCAACGGAACTCTAAAGATTTGTCCCCTCAAAATGACTGTCTACTTCTTCGATAAATAAATAATAGATTATTGATCGAAGGTTACTTAGACGTAGGATATCTATTGATGAGTAAAAGCGTTACATTTAGGTACATACAACACAAAAATAACCAACAAACTGAAAATAAAATAATCCTAGTGTCATTTATTTATCAAAACTAATTAGCATTAAGTCAAGTGACACTACAGATGATACCACTTAATGTTAACATGAATAAATAAATAAATATATTTATTTCCCAAAAATACAGATAATTGTACTTAAGTTTACAATTCTTGAATATAAGGTAGAGAACATTTACATAAAATATTTGGATGCTGCAGAAATCTGTACACAATAGAATGAAACTGTCTCTTAGACTAGGGTAACCTGTATCTTAATAGACAGTGTTTCGCAATGAGGTTCCAATTGATGTTATTGATGTATGTATGAGTGGACTGTATCGATTTAACTACAGAAGGGAAAATAAAGTTATAGTTCACTTTAGTTTTTTAAATTATGTGTGAGTATGTGATTATATGTTTGTAGGTGTTTGAGTGTGAGTGTAGATAAGTAGATCATTAATATTTGATAAAATAATTATTATTATTAAAAATAAAACGACCGGACCAAAACTCAAATCATCTCGAACGAGATCTGTTTCTTTCGCACGTAGATTCTTTAATCATTTCTGCTTTACGTAGGTAATGCCACCGACCTATATCTTCACGCTATGCACATAATACATGTAGTGCTTGACCAATGACGCAGATAACTTGATTTCACTTCGAGAGGTCATAAACCATGCGTCACTGAGAGGAAAATCCTAGTGGCGGAAACTTTTTATGAATGATTTATTTATTTGCTTTTATTTACCTACATATTTTTTGCCATTATTTTCCTTGAATTATTCTTATCAACTTTGATTCCTGTCTTAATATACTGAAGGTAACTAGGTACTGGCTCATTTCCTCGTGCCTAGACTTGTAGACTCACCCGTAGGAGGTGCATAGATCACAAGCTCTCTGGCCAATCATTAAGCGGTTCATGTTCATCTGTGGATGGTAACGGGCTGTCTGATGATAAAGATTATCGAAGATGCAGCATTCATAATTCTATTTGTAACCCCCAGTATGCATGGTGTGCTTTGTCGGAAGTATTTCTTTCTAAATATATGGAGAGACAGAGATGACCAATGGGGACCTATCCTCTGCCTGGAACTGTGCAAAATAATCTAAAGTCCGTAATCAGCAAAACAATAGTGTATCACTTATTGTGTAGATACATAATTATTATGAGTTGTTTTCTATTTATACAGACCGTTCGGTGATTGAATCATTACTCATCTAGTATAGGTAATCTGGATGAGTCAATCATGCGTGTTGTGTAAATTATCTACAGATTAATTAAAAGGTATTGTGTATATCAGTATCCTGTATTGATACCTCTACGATACGCATCAGATTAAATCATGAAGGCAAACGTTCCTTTCAAAATACTGGAATAAAAGATTTCAACGCTTCAAGTCTACTCGCTGATGTCACCAGATAGGTAAAGCGGTCCCATCGAATATTAGGAGTGTTTTAAATTACCTTATCCCACCTTTGATCCAACTGCAGGTTTTTTTTCCCTTTTACCAGTGAACATAATGAGTATGGTGCATAAGACGACAAAAGCATCCGGAAAAATTCCTTACCGACCACCACCAGTAAACAGCCTTATTTTATCTTATTTTATTCGTATCTCAACAAAGCATTCCAACTCGAAACAATACCACAACATCAAACAGTCTGTCTCCCCTGAACTCCTGGGGGGGGGGGGGGGGGGGGTTAGCGCAGGTGTGCTCGATTCAGGCCAACAGTTGGACATTCCTGCGCTCGCTTTCGAAAGCGGCGCGTTCGATTCAACCCGTGATATCACTTCATTATGTGCTAATCTTAATGTAAGCGGCTACTGGGCCTGCTGGGCCTACTGGTCCTACCCGGGACTAGTTTCTAGACTAGCTAACTCGTCACGAACAGTGTCAGGGGTTGACTTGAGCAAGCTAAGTAAGCTATGATTTACTGACAGACTGTGATTCAGTAGGTAAATCTTCAGGACTGTCTGACCCAATTAAGCACATGTAATAATATTTAATTGTTTGAATTGCCACTTAGCTCTCTTCCTCTCTCCTAAATTTTGCTGTACCCGACAGGGTCCATATTGATCTTTTACCTTGTATATACCATCTATGTAACACATATAAAATGCAATAAAGTTTTGAGTATTGAGTATGGTCCAACTGATGTGAAGTAGATAGTACCTATGTGTGATTGCGTTGCACCTGGCGCCCAGTAAAACGTTTGAAAGGACTCGAGTAATTTCACCGTGCCCCATCTGGTACTTGGCAGATGGCACCCTTCACTCCAGAGCACCGCTTAGGCTAAGCGCGCACCACGAAATTTAATCGTTGCGGAAAGTAATGGCCAATCTGCGAAAAATAACAACATACTAGAGTCCGCAAAATGCGGAAATAATCGCTTGAAACGTTATATATTAGCGTTCGCGAATTTATTTCGCATGAACTTGCGATAAAAAAAATCGCATCGCAGTGCGCGTAGCCTAAAAGTAGCCGTAGCAAAAATGTTTTGAAGGCCAAGTTGGTCAAAATATTGATATTCTCTCTACGTATAATGATTGTTGACGTCATTGCGAGCGTTCGGCCACAAGTCTAGCATAGTTTGAGACACTAGGCACTATGTCTGCATACACTGGAGTATTATTAATAGATAAGCTATGTTCGCGAGGGCGAGTTGTAACATTCCGTCGAGAGTAAAGCGGTCCCGATGCGAGCTGCGACCACTTTCCTTACACGGTGATCTGCCAGCTGGATGACGCGGGTAATGTACGGACTTCACTCCACGATTTATGGTTCTATTAGCGTGTAGTAAATAAAATCTATAAACAAGAGACTATAAAAGCGATCCTGTCGATATAGAAATTGTCAATTCACCTATCGACTGACCAATGTCAACAATCAACATACCCTACATACTGGATCAAATGGATGAAAGAACAAAAGAAACATTGATATTACGAGTATTAGATCATGTCCCAAGTTCGTTCGTTCGGGACCAATGCAGGTGGACCCACCTGCTCACATATAAATGTTTGTACTTAGCTTATGATGCACCTCGCTAAGTATACCGGAACAGCATGTACTGCGACGCACGCGGCGTGGCAGTACATTACATCTGTTAACATTATGTTCATTCATCTTACTCAAGATACGCTCGTTCACAAACACGTCACAATACTAGATAACAATCAAATATACAAGTAAATATGCACACAGAGATAAATGTTCCTCTACATATCTGGGAATGATAAGTAGTTCACAGTTTTATTTCCAAGCGTAGTGCTGTTTGTTTCGCTGGTAAGTAAACAATCTCTAAGTTCCTGGTTTGGAGACTGTTTTGGGCTTTTTAATACTGCCTGACACCCCGCAGTTCTTCCATCTTGCGTAGGGGACCCGTGCCTTATTTTTGTTTTTTTTTTTTTTAAATAACGTTTCCCCACGCTAGGAATTTCTCCTGTGTCGTGGGTGCGTTTACAGACATATAAACTCACATACACAAACAGCCTAGTATTGATAATATTTAACGGCCCCCGAAAGTATCAAATAGTATCAAGGGCTCCTGTTTTCATAAAACACCTGGCTCAGCTCGACTGCTCAACATATCTTTTTTCCAAAAAGATACTTTATTATGTTTTGCCTGATTTCGCCATGTAATGCGAATCGACCGGTAGGAAAAGAAGTAATAATAGTTGTTGCCGGTCATGAACTTCCCCGGTTAACTACTCCATCCATGCTGTCCAATGGTTAAAACCTTAATTATGCCAGAAAGTAACAAGGCACACAGTAAATAAAAATATGCCAACTAGTCCACGTAAACAGAACATATCCGCCACCCTGTGCCATGATTGCGTCATGTAAGGAGCCTGCTCTGTGCGAATATAGACCCAACTCCTAAACAGGTTTGTGAAACTGATACCAGCTCATAATGTTTTACGATTATGTCCAGTATTGTCCTGTCTAGGATATCGACCTTTAGCTCTAGAATTAATGTTAAAGTAATATATTTTTTAATCCTGCAAGGATTCAAAAAAATATTCCAAAATGAACCATTTTCTTTGGGATTCATCCCGCCTTTCTTCTACGAAGTCATTCTTGGATGAGATACCTATTGCGACATGCTTTTACGAAACGATGCCCCGTGTGGCAGTCAATTAAAATATTAACATTATAAAAGTGCTTAATAATTTCAGCAGAATTCAGCTTAAATTCACGACTCTAATAAATACGTAACACCATGTATTCGTGTCATGTCATCAGCAGTGTGACTGTATGCTCGATGTGTATCAGGAACTATTTCGCAACACGTGTCCATTTCACGTCTCAAGCAACTGGCCTACCTAGGTAGGCCGCAGGTAATTCACACGGTCATACACCTCGGTATGTGCACGATGACATACAAAATACCCGACCGAAATCATAAAATGAACAGCCAGCCTAAAAGGAATAAGGGTGTACCAAATAAGTACAACACCAACATTATCGATATCCCAATTGAGGTATTTTTCTTTCATAAATACATATTTATCAACCGTTATTCATCGATCACCAATAAAGAATTAGTGATCGATGCCGTCATCTCGTCCATAATTATGTTTCACAGAATCCATCCATAGGTTTTGACGTTAAGATTAGTGAACATAGAAAATGTGTCTTATTATAATAATTCAGACCGTATCATAACGCCGCCCAAGGCCCTAATTTACGTTTATTATAACTTAAGCCATTAAATGTCATTGTACTGCTAACTTGTCACTGTCACTGGTTCGTAACAGAAGGGCCTATTACCATGCCTGATGCCATTATCATTTCACGGGAGGTACGGCCAGGCGGCCGCAGTAGACCGACGTACTGGAGCGTAGGACATCATAACTGACCGATCGGTATGGTTACTAATTCGAGTCGTAATTCTTGTAATGATTTCGGAATTTTATTTTGATGTGTTTTGGAAACCAATTGTGCGTGACTGTGCCAAAGTACAAGTACCAAATACCTATCAACCACTGGTATTTAGCGTAAGAAAGAAAGCAAATGGCAGCGTGTACGCCGGCCCCAAAAAAAATTGGGACAAGGGCGTGATTTACCATGAAGGAATTTAGGACACCACAGACAGACTATATAAAACAAGCTTCACAGTGTGTTTCCCAGTACCAGTTGGAGATATTTATAGAAACAATATGATTTGCCCCAGTTAGGCGAGCGCCGACCTCCGGCCTCCGAGATAATTGTGTAGAAAGTACTAAACAGCTTAATGACGCCCATCATTGTATTAGATCCGCAACATCAAGTGCAGTCTGCGCCTCCAGGGCTGGCAGGAGAACACCTCCTGCTTCAGTAGTTTTTTCAAGATTTTCATAAAGTGTACGTCATGAAGGGTTTCCTAATGTTCAAAGAGGACACAACAAAAGTCAAGGATACTTATGATTATCCATGATGGTTGTTTGACATCGTTGCCTTGACTTGACATCGACTTCTCCATCACAACGACAGACGAAAGAACAACTTTACGATTAATTGTGCGTTAAAGTAAAAGAGTCAACTTGTTACTTGGGCCGGTGTGGGTGGCCTCTGTTATTCAAAATTATAATATCCGGAACATTCACTTTCCGGTCGAGTGATAGCCCTAACTGCACTCGACATTGCAGGGCCGCCGATCGGCCGATACGTCATAATTGCCCATTGTCTATGTTGGGCAAGGCTTCCCTATCCTGGAGTACGCGTTATTGCCCCGTAGCCCATAATTATATGTCTGTGCGACATTGTGCTAGATATTGATGGCGTGATAACCCTAATAGTGCGGTAGTCCATAATGTCCGCTTTAAGCGGTCAGGGTCACACGATTGGTTCGCGCTTAAGAGGCTCGCTTCAGATAACAGTAGGCATATTTTGGTGTTTTGAAATTCCACATTTTAACAGTTACTAAATGCAGCGGCTTTCGGTTCACTCTCAGAGCCCTTTCTGTTAAAAACAAGCTGAATATTTACAAACGTTGTATAAAAAAGATGAGATCTGTTCCTTGCCATTACGTTTTCGAATCTTGATTCGATCGAGGTTTAATTATTTGTTTGCAACACAACAACAAGCAATGCAGAAGTCATTGTGTAGCTAACGACTATGTAATACGTGACATCCTGCCTGCAGTCTGTTGCCTGCTCTGCTAGTACTAATAAATAATGTTTGGAGTCTTCCGCACTCCTTATATTACAGCACATTCTTACGACGTGTTTGGTCACTGGTGACGTGGTGACCAAACTGACACGCGCGACTGTTCAACCAACATACAACACGAATGTATGTGGCAAGACATTCCGATATTCTGAACATACTTCATTGAAATAAAGGCAGCGAAATATACTGATAAGTTTTAAATAGTATCGCTAACAAGTAGGTACCTAATGATATAGTAGTTCATAGTCGATACTCGGAACATAAATCAGTTGCCACCATAATCTTCGAATCAATATGAAAAATTGGAAACAAGCGAACTCGAAACTCAAATAATTTATTTCAATTAAACCATTTACAGGCACTTTTGTATTGTCAAAATTAAATAGTCGGTCAGAAAATTGAAGCTCGTTCTCTCGCTAGCCAAAGCGTAGATCTCTATGGAGAAGAACGGGCAAGAAACTCCAAGGACAGTTGGTGCGCCACCGTTCTAGTTTACACGTTCATTCATAAAACATACACAGACTAGTGACAGTCTTCTGTCTACACGGTAAAACAATAGTAGAAACAGTAGATCCAGTTCATACTATGTTAATATAAACTGCACACATACTACAAACATTCCAGAAGTGGTGCAGTTGTGGACTGGTCTTTTTTTTCAGAAAAAAAAATTCCCATTGTGAATTGATAGAAATGCAACGTCTTCCTACAACTTCAATCACATTTTACACGGAATGCATAAAAAATGTTGAATATACCTATATACCCTTCGAATTTAAAACAAGTGATATCTAGGCTTCACAGTTCGAAAATGATTCAGCCTAATTTGAAAATGATTTTTGATTTTGATTGATTTTTTGACCATCGATCAGGGGATCATAATGACGTCCAAGTGTTGATTTCCATATTACATACTGGTATTCAGCTGCATCCGTTGAGACTGGGAGCCGTCCCGAACATAGTTGGGAAAAGGCTAGGAAAATTGATTTGACTGAACCGGACGGACGCAGTCTATTCCTTCATGCAGCATTTATAGAAGTAGGTTAATGACCTTCTGAACCTTCTCTTTGATCGTGATCTCCGCATCGTATCGGCGTCGTGTCGTCGCCAAATCTAGGCCACTGCAAGGACGTTGTGTCATCGAACGTGAGAATTTGACTTACTTTTACGTTACGGTAAACTTTTTCGTCCCCTTCCTTTGTGAGACGAAAGACAGAGATAAGAAATTTTTGGCAGGTTTCAAGACTTTAGTGAAAAGTTTTTGTGAGCAAATAAAGCAGCGGATATAGTCGTGGGCGATAAGTTAGCGTCCTGTAGATAATAGTATGATTTACAGCCATGGTTATTCTAAAGACACGACTTTTTCTACCTAGGCAAATATGGAGACTAAGATTTCTTAGGACACTTATTTCAAGGGCAGTCTTTAGTTTTAGTCAGACACTTTAAATATCTTTACCTACTGTTTTGTTTGCTAATTAGACAGGGGACTTATAAATAATATAGGTAATGTATTACAAGGTTCATGGGCTTGATTTAAAAAATTTTTTTTTTTTATTCTCAGACAACCAGGGTCCATAAAGATCACCATTTAGTTACCTATAGCTTTCTTTTGAAAGGTGAAGGAAGGGAAAAACAAAAACACCAATTATGTACCTACATTATCAGCATTACAGAGCACTTACTAAACTAGATATCTCTCAGATAAGTTAAAAGGACCATTAACGTTAAAACTTGCCTACTTTTTCATCACTAACTAAGGACAGAGGAAATCTACGGTAAGTCCCGCATACAACATTCTGCACATGTATCATTGTGGTCTGTCAGACCGTGAGTGTCGTCATTAACCATGCTCGGCATACACATCGCGGGGATTACATCAGGCGCCATGACACCATCACACCACTGCATCATTTGCATCTGTTTGCTTCACTCAGCTCACATGGTTATTTATAGACTTACACTAAGGTGCCATCATACAGGGCTACTGGTTGCAAGGTTGGCTGAGACCAACTGCAACCAATCAAATGTGGAAGAAGATGCTGCTGATGCTGTCATCAGCTTACACGAGAATTGCGTTGCCAATTCATTTAGCTCTTTAGTCATCTTTGGGAAAAGATTTCATGACTTTTTGTTTTTCGATATCTGCTCGGTCAACTGACACAGGAGAAGACAACACATACTTATTTTGGGACAAGAGGCAAATTCGGCTTGATATAGATAGACCACCGAGTAGGTACATTGTAGCAAAGAAGACCATGTGAATCTTATTACATAGAGATGACAAGATAACAATAAATAGGTGATGTAAATAGCTCTGAAACTGAAATGTTTTTTTTTACTTTTGTTTCCGATGTTCTGTACGAGATATGCACCAGACACATAAAAAAAAACTACATGCAACTACATTTTTAATATCTCATATTGTCTGCAGCCAGCAATCATTAGTTGCATTTGTTTGTTTCTGTAATTTACGATAGCGTTACGTGCTGTGCATAGAAATATAATGACTAGTGATACACTTCTGAACGAAACATTATAAAATGTTGAAGTGACATTTTAGATAGGTACGTATAACAGAACAAGTTCAGACATATTGACGATGATGATAATTAAAATATGTAAATGATAACCAAACCACAGGGAATCTTCCATAGGTACTTCTAGTATGTGCTGTGGTCCAGGTGGTAAATGCTTAATTCTCCTATGGATACAGTGAGTAACGAGGGTTCGTTCCTGTGTGCCAATATAATCGTACTGTGATAGCTTATTTATCTAACAGGTGCTGTGGTTCCTGTATTAATATCCTCGGCCAGGAACTCGGCAGTGCTGCTTACAGGTAGACATGTTACTGATATTAGTTAATTCCAATAATCCGCGGAAGAAATCAATATTGTCCGATGTATTTAGGAATGAAACGCTTCTTACATACGAGCCGAGTGCGGAACTCCTCAAAACGATCAACTGCGGCAATTAAGTGCGTTGAGACATTCTTTCTGCATTCTGTTGCGCCTAGGACTAATATCTCCGTTTATTCCGTGATTTAAATTAGTCTTAAACGGTGCCGGTCTGCCCACGCTAATTTAGTGGATATACAGCTCTAAATGAGACATCTGGATTATTACTGGTAGCTTAAAATCGACCCCGTTGCGGGTCTATAGCACACGTTATGAGCCTCACCATCCAAAGCAG
This sequence comes from Apamea crenata, assembly GCA_949629185.1. Classification (NCBI taxonomy): domain Eukaryota; kingdom Metazoa; phylum Arthropoda; class Insecta; order Lepidoptera; family Noctuidae; genus Apamea; species Apamea crenata. The sequence continues at coordinate 18,604,656 of OX451366.1, read as the reverse complement.
AACTGTCACAGAGGCTTAAGAGCCGCAAAAAAATTATGGATGCGTGAGTCTGCAGATGCAGAACTGGTTCACAGGAAGATGTGATCTTTAGCAAAAACTGCTTAAACCTCCTGTTTTCTTTATTGAACAACAGACAACCCGGATGGCACCGGGTAAAAGTTACCGTGGCCCACTTGGAAAATCTTAAATTTATTTATTTATCCATTTATTTCAGGCATCAAGGCCCATAAAACATATACAATACAATATTACTAAAACTTAAAAATGACTTCGCACCTAGGCCGCACCATGAACAAGCCGCACAAGTGGGGGTTCATAGGCGGCTGTGTATGCGGCGTCACACATTTGAGGACCTAATGACTGCGTCAGCGAACGATATTCAATCAATCAACTCAGCCTATCGAAGTCCACTGCTGGACATGTGCCTCTCCCAGGCTGCGCCACAAGGCCACAACACCCTGTCCTCCGCCTTCCGCATCCAGTTCATCAGTTCATCCCAGCCACCTTCTTAAGGTCGTCCGTCCATCTAGCTGGGGAGCGTCCCACACGGAACGATATTATCTATAGTCGCCGAATTTTGGGCCCAAGAAAAAAACAATTGTGTTATTTTTGCCATCGATTGGCTACGAAGAAAAGAAGACCGTAACTTCTGTTTAAAAAGTGAATCATGGTAACTGACAAAAATGTGTGCCTTCATTTAGTTTCGTCACACACTTCTTTTATTATGTTTTTCAGAAAATTGGTTAAGAAATTAATTTTGGGTTAGGAAAGACACGGAGCAGTAGACACTGTATAAGGTGGAGTTGAGTGACTGAACGATGGTTTAGTTTGAATATTTTGTCTATCACATCTCCGTATTACGTCACACGTACACTGAACCTATCGGAATTCCAAAAATGCCTTTCTCTTTCTATACTTACAAATAAGCTTAATTACCCTTCGATCCTTATAAGCGCCCCACAATCACATCAACACAAGTTCATATCTCATCAGCAGACTGCGCACGCGCTTGCAAATCGATGCGTTAGTATGCGCGCGCGCACCGAACTGTACAATGTTGACTTTAAGTTGCAGGGACCAGGCAGAATAACTAATTGAATGACAAGGAATCATAATAGGGGCGACGGAATGAAAGAGGCTGGGAATAATCAATGAGATGTTATTTTAAAACAAGAGTAGTTTTGTTGTTATCTGCTGTTTTTCTTCAGCATCTTTCACCGCTTCTTTCCTTGCAAGACTAATATTTTAAGTAGGTGCTTAACAGTCTAGTGAAAATTAAAGTGGAATCTGGCTACAGCTTGATCAGAAATTTTCTTTGACACAAACTCCTAGATAGATAAATATCGAACAATAAAAGACCCGTTAGGTACTTACTCTCCTTAAAAATAGAAAAGAAGCTTTGAAATGTCAGTAATTATAGTAATTAAGCGATAGTTGAGATAACAGATCGATTGTTAACGAGAATAATTCAAAGATTAATAAAAAGTACTTACTATCTTCAGTACCGTCGCCTCCCACACACTCACAGTAGTTGTCCGTCGGCTACAACTCGCCACAACATCTAGTTTGGTCACTGTCGCACTGGTACCGTTGTAAAAATAATTGTTGCTTTCCAATTAAGGATGCTATCCATCATTAACATACAACCGGACAAAGCCATCCAATCTAAAACCAACTTAACCTACATTAAAATAGAGTTGAATTTCAGTCTGGGTGCTGCAGCCAGGTCCGATTAATCGCATGATCAGCCAGTCAAAGTAGGTAATTGAAAAGAGCGGGCGCTGCGTGTAATTGCCGGCAATTACGCGTAATGCCACATTGCCAGCCAGGAAGACTTTGTTTTGTGGTTCAGTTTGTTTTGTCGTTTGCCTGCCTGCCTGTTGGTGGTAGAGGATTACGATTTTATCATTTGTGTAATACCTACTTACCTAGTTGTTGACAAGCAGTTGCAGCAGTCCGTGATTCCCGAAAGTCGTTATTTTACTTGACAGGGCAGCAGGGACATCGACGCGCAACCTGTTCCCATGGAGTCCATATATTATTCTGGAAATCTGCGTTAAAATTTGTCGTCGGTTATTTTGAAAAAATCTGCTGTTTCATAAAAAGAAAGTACAATACCTACGCAGTCAAAATGTAAAAAACAGTGTTAAAAGAATTTGATTTTCAAACAGGGTATAAGACCAGATCTCAAGTATAAATCTGATAAATAATAGGGAAACTTTATAGAAACCTGAGAAGTCCGTCCTCAGATGGGAAAGTGTTACCTGCGTTACTATGTCTCCTGAGCAAAATAATTAACCCTGCCCTTTGCCCCTTTATCCGACACATTTGCCTATAAATTGCCATTGCCATAGATTGTCCGTGGTTATAAATACACTCTCTATGTCCAAGGCAGGTGAGGCGACCTAGGAGCAAGGTATACATACCGATCTATCTGTACATTATATAAAACATGTCTGTCAGTGTGACCGCTTAGATCTTCGTAGATGTTGATGCGGTTGGCACCATGATTTAGTTAGAGACTTTATTCCGGTTAGGTTTATTACTATATTACTATTAAATATTTAACTTGTAGCACAGAAATCTCGGTGTTTTGACAAGTCGCCGTTGCACCCGTGCGAAGCAGGGGCGGGTCGCTAGTCAAGTATAATTTTATAAACGTGGGATTGTTCCCACGACGGGTGACGGCTGCGTAGTGCAACTCTTTGACGTTTGAGGTGAAGATGGTATGAGTTTAGTAAAAAGTTTCGAAATTGTGTCAATCTACTTTCCGTGGTTGTGTTAAATCCTTGACCAGCCTGGCGTCAATGTTGTTTGTGGAAGAGTGTTATAACTGAATGGGTATAGTCGGGTTTACGAGTATGTATCTATATCTACCGGTAACGAGATACTTAGACTGTTTTTAGAAGGACATTGGGGAATTATTCAGCAGGCTTACTAAATAAAAGGTCGGCAATTTTCAATTAAGTAGGTACACACGGCTACACATCAAGTTATACATAACCAGTATAAGCCGACTTCAGAGTGTACGAAAAACTTATACAATGCGAGGTCAGCTAAAACTGGAAATGTATAGCTTGATGTGTAGCCGTGTGTACAACAGCGCCCCAATTGCGTAATACACAATCAATCGGAATCTGAATCATTTTGAAGCAAATTGGTACCTAATCCATTGCTTCATAACTTCGAAAAAGGAGGTCAGCAAAAGCCCATACAACTTTGCCCAAACATGTACCTCGAGGTACACGTGCACCAAATCGTAGAGAAAAAATAAAGGAATTCGAAAATAATTGTGTTTTTATCCATAAATAATTTAAAACTTCATAATAAATTATTTAAAGTTTTAATAACCTGTAATACAATTAAATCATGTGGCAACTTTGCATGTACGGGTTGACATTAGGAGTATTTGTGTTCTGTGGATATTATTCAGCTACTTTTGGGTATAAGCATCCTTTTTTATGTTAGGTAGGTACATAACTTTGCCTAACGAAAATCGATTATACAATGAGTGTTATTATTGAATTCAGATTGAATTATATTAAAAAAATATTTCGAATGAAACAAACACAACAGCAGCTGAAGCTGACAGGAGACAACTGTCAACTTGACAGTTTTTTTTTAAATAGGTAAGGTAATAGACCATGGTAGTATAATTGTGCCCAAAATGGCGAGCTTTTGAGTACGTTAAAAGTTATTTTATTCTTGTCCCTGGGTAACCGTAAGAAAAATATATAAATGCAATATTATTCAGTGTAATCTAGTGTATTTTATTTTTATGACACTAAGTGTACCTCGGTACTTCGTTTGGGCTAATTTTGGTGACATCCTTTATCTGCTCAACACGTAAATAACGCAATGAATGTTGTTGAACTGTCAAAATTAAACCGATTCCGATTAATCGTGTGTTACGCAATTAGGGTGCTGTTTGTAGCAAAACAACTAACGATCATTGCAATTGTTTTTAATCATTAATTTAAGACTGCTATTTTACGAAATGTGATACAAATATGTTGAAACTTCGAAATCATCTATTAATATAATATTAAATATGCCAACGTAGAATGTTCGCAGACAGACGAATTGTGTTCGTAATCTATCTATATCATATTTCACTCATGCAAAACAAACCTGTCATAAACTAGGTCTTGGACGAGGTGGCACAGCGAGCGGAGCGGAAGCGATAGCGTTTTTGTTTATATTACCAACTTCTTCAAATTCAACAGCTTTAGGACGACAAAGGACGCGACCTTTGTTAGGAAGTATTGAAGCCTATTCATCTCTCATTCAAAATCTGTTGTCAAATAAAATAAGTTGTTTGCACTAATCATTACATACAGCAATTAATACAATCTCATGTAGATAAACAAGAGTTCTGCACACACTACAGCTGATAAAAAATAAGGCTAAAAAGCTCATAACGCTCTCAGAAATTATGGAAGACATGTTAACCCAACACGTTAGAAGTACTACGTGCGCTAGATCATCGCTCTCAGTAGAACCTCGCCCTACCGCATAGTTAGGTGAAAGCGCGAAATAAAAACATCATCAATTAAATGTCAATAAAGTCGATGACGTGTGTGTAAACTATAACGACGGGCAACGGCAATTTATCATACAGCCAGAGTGGTGACTTTTACACAATTATTTTACTTTCAATTGAAACTCTTGTTAATTTGTTTTCGTTTTTATTGCACTTTTTGGCTTTCAAGATAACTCAAGGAACATTTCAACGCCAGAGGTTAAATACAAAGGTCATCTAACCATATTTTGATCCCTCAAAAAGCCATGTCATCATTGTCATCTATAATCATGGCGTGTAATGTGCAGTCACGACCGCTTCAACAACACATCAGTCACATTCAAATAACCAACGCATAATAGCCAGTTAACTATCATGTAACAGTTAAAATCATGCTACTGGATGTCAAAAATAGGCCTGTCCTATTGAATGTTTAAATTGATCTCATCTAGTATTGAGGTAGAGCTGCGTTACTGTTCATTTTACGAAAGCCGTTGCGTTGATCTTCACAGTTCACACGGTATAATTATAAAGATGACATCACGCCTGCCTCACACTTGCGGGAATCCCGAAGGATTAGGCAGAGGTACACCTATAATAAACCCAAAGTTTGCCAGGCTCTATTTTTAAGTCCTACGCATTAGGCGGCGAGCCTATTACCATCAACCGAGCACACATCCATACTTCGGACTGCCACTGAGTGTAGTAATACCAAATAAACTCCTTAGTGCTGTGATGCATATGGCTACTTCGTATTGTAATGTCACTTATGTCATAACTTATTTTATCATATTACGTATCTTCTATTTTGTTGATTAAAACCGTTATTCTAAAGGTTTATCTTATTACACTGAGAAATTCCAGATGGAAAACCCCAATAACACTTTGCCCGAAAATCGAACTCAGGACTTCATGCTCAGCAGTACCGCTTGCGACCACTACACCAACCACCGAGCGACGATACAGTTCTGTGGTTGTTATACACATTTTTATTAGTGAGAAACTATACTAATCAAAATGCTTACGAATTACTCGCATAATTCTTGTAGTTAATTAGTGGCAAGTAAGTGAGCAACGCTAAGAGGCTTACCAAGTTATTATGAGTACATAACCTTTAGTTCAGTCGAGCTGAGCCAATTAGTAGTCGACATCCAGGCGACCGGCGGCTGTCCCCTTTCTCACCTACTTATAAAGACAGTCACTGTCTTGGCAACGTGTACAGGATGGGCTTTTTGAGACGGGGCAGTAAAGGCAGGTTCGCGTTCATTAACCGTTTTTTTAGTTAAGCTGTCCTTAACCAAAAATACGGTTCTTGTCTGTTTCTTCACAGAACGTTTTACTGTAGCTGCAACAGTAAAGACATCTGCCCATACTGTCCCGTCTCTCGTTTCACCCTATATGAAGTCACACTGAAAAATAAATACCTAGTCAGTACATTTGTTTTCAGTCCCTACGTTTTGTGTATACTTCATACCTACATACCAAATTACTGAACTGAAGAATTACGTTTAGAAGATAATTTGGTTACATGTGTTTGTCAGGTGGGGCCCCATATTGTACAGCAATACAGAATATTTAAATACCTACATAATTTTGAAAATGTAACAAAGAAACACATTGCGAATACTAGTCATCGGCAATTCGTGATGAAATTTCATGCAATTGCAAACAACATGCAAACCTTATAAAAGAATGTAATATAATCGTAACGTCGTGTACCTGTGATAAAATAATAGATTAGAAACACATTATCACTCATATTATATCCGTCGACCACTGAAATTGTACTTTTTCTTGTTATTTTATTGTAGAAGTGATGACGACACACTCATCGCCACTCGTGACAGTTCGAGACACTCGCGTATGGTATGACACAGGTGACATTCGTGACACTCGTAACGCTCTCGTCTGACACTCGTGCTACTTTTATCTGACACTCAATACATTCTGGTCTGACACACATGACACTCTGTGGCGAAACATTTTACCTTGATCGGTTCTGTCACATTATGTTTCATTACTTATGTGTCATCTAACAGGAACTTGACACTTGTTACCTTTGACTTTTTACCGACTTGTGTGGTCTTCTGACAGCTGTCTTCCCAAATGAAACTCTAGATTACTCTATTTAACGGCTGAAGAAGCAGTGGAATACCTACGCCCTGCAGCCAACACAGCCGGTCGTCGTTTCAAATATTCAGGCACAAGTAATAGGTACTGTTGTGTTCGTTCTAACACAGGGGTAGGTATTGGCTCGTTACGTCACCAGCAGTCAGGGTCAACACGTCCGCTCTCGCTCACCGGCTCGCACGCGACTGCCTCCCCGCTGCCCGTGAACCCGAGACAAGTGTACAAACACTACATCCCTTCCTTATTAATATTTATTGAAAACTATTTCCTTTACCTATCACAATTTTGATTTGAATTTGAAAGCTAGTTGTTTAATGTAGATAGTACAAAAACTTAAGATTAATTCAAACAAGAACCTTGAATATTAATCACTTTATCCATAATCAACAACTTTAGAATTTGCATCAAACTTTCTTATGATGATGATCATTTTGATATCATAAACAGTGACTTGAAGTAATATTACTAGATATTATAATTACATCTCTTTCATCAACCTCTCCTACATAGTGTAGAATGGGACTCAATCCTTCCCTCTCTACCTAAACCATATCACCTGGCGTGATTCCCAAATCTGTAGCTATTATCTTTCGATATCCATTTCCCTTTCATCAACTAAAATATATAATAATATATTTTTTTTCTATTAGGACTTTATTAAAGTGTTTTCGTTATTTTCATTTTTTTCTGAAGGTTTTTTCATATGCTGCTACCAAATAAAAAAAGGTGTCTTAAATTTTCCATGTTCCTCCCTCAATATCTCATAATCATAATCAAAACAAGACCCATAGAAAACTTAATCAGCCTATAACATCGTTAAGGTACCTAAGTACAGTAAAGATAATCATGGTTTGTGGCATGCAACCCTTCAGGTAACCACAAAATAATGGCTGCAAACCACCACGCGGGCCCGGTGCGTGCCTAGGAAGCCCATGTCCCCGAAGCATATCGCTCCAGGACAGCCCGGCCCCCACGATGCTTTCCTTCGCCGCTTTGATACATCCAATTTAATGGAGTGTTACATCTGGTTTCCTCACGATGTTTTCCTTCACCGTTTTGTTACATCCATTTTAATGGAGTGTTACATCTGGTTTCCTCACGATGTTTTCCCTCACAGTTTTGATACATCCAGTTTAATGGAGTGTTACATCTGGTTTCCTCACGATGTTTTCCTTCACCGTTTTGTTACATCCATTTTAATGGAGTGTTACATCTGGTTTCCTCACGATGTTTTCCCTCACAGTTTTGATACATCCAGTTTAATGGAGTGTTACATCTGGTTTCCTCACGATGTTTCCCTTCACTGTTTTGTTACATCCATTTTAATGGTTGCCCAATGCGTCCAATTTAATGGATGCCAACTACCACGCGGAAACAGTGCGTACTGGTAATGTCACATATCTTCAAAGTATTGGTTCTCAGACATGCCGGTCTCCTCAAGGTGCTTCCCTTCACCGCTGATGAACAGTGTGATGAGTGAAAATACACAAAATGCCTGCCTGGTTTCGAACCCACGACCTTAGTCGGGCTAGACCACCACCACTGTTGTGATAAAATGAAATGCTATAATTCAGTGTATGCGCGTATAGGACACGGTGAGTGGCCTGTTCCCGCTGCTGTTTTATAGGTGGTACACCCTGACTTGACACAACCTCAAATTCACATGGGGCCAATGACACCGCGCAGAGTGCACGCAAGTGTTCTCATTCTTTTCTTATAAACCTGAATTAAAATATACAGAAACTTCTAATTACTCAGTTGATTAGAACTTCCCAACATTACTAAAGAGCTTCCCATGTTTCGATATAACTGGGTACTATAATAACTGTGTATTCCAGTACTAAGTTATCTCTAAACATCCGCGTATTTTTGTGGTTATTCTTCCTTTCTTCATTCATTTTTTTTTTTGTTTTTGTGATATCTGTAATCTCGTTATTTAATTAAATTTGTTGTTTATTTCCCATTTTAAACATTGAGTCATCAAAAATCATATTATAGTGTTATCATGTTCCAGAATACTGGGTAGGTAATACTGTATCCTAACCAAAAGTACCTACTATAACAACTGTGCAATTGTTATTATGTCTAAAAGCCCAAGTCACAATACAAAAGTGTTTCCTTGTTTTTGTTTAATTAAGTAAGACATCGAAATTAGTTCAATTACTAGTAGTATTTTTACTACAATTATATAGGCCTCCATGTACACCTATTTTTTTTTCTATTTTGCAAGCAATACTTGTACCTACGTCTTGCAAGGCAATGTAAACCTTCAAGCAATACATTCCGATTCCTAATGTGACAAACAATACAAAAGATGGTGCCAATCTCATAATAAAGGCATCAATACCAATACTTTCACACAGACCATTGTAATACTTGTAACAAGACCTCAGAGCTCAGGACTCTTTCAGGGGTCAGTATTATCAAGTTTATGATAAAATAAGAATTATAATGTCATATCCCGACATCACACCTGTTCTCACCGGAGGGCCAGACAGAGAAATAGAGTATTGTATAATTAACTTACCTTAGCCAGTCCTGGCCAAATCCCACGCAACCGGGAGCGAGACCACAACCATGAATTTTGCACAAATCTGGACTATGCCGATGTCGCCACCAATAAATTCCTGATAAACACCCCACACACCTGGGCATCAAACCCAGGACCCCACACTCAGCAGTAGCACTTGCAACCAATAACTATAATAATTAGTTACTATTAAGATAATTCCGGTGCCAAAAATCTGGAACCGAAAGGACAACAACCTACAAGTAGGTATGTATGGTTTACCATGGATAGGAATGCCCATACTGCATTTTTTTTTTTTTTTTTTTTTAACTTTACCCCATTTGCACACAACACACATTTTACGTATGGTTTCCATTTATATGAGGCCCGTACTGCCTTCAATACATTCACGTACGATTTTCATTTGTTTGAAGGCCCGCACTGCCTAAACACAACTACTTATGGTTTCCATTTATATGAGGCCCATACTGCCTTCAATACATTCACGTACGATTTTCATTTGTTTGAAGGCCCGCACTGCCTAAACACAACTACTTATGGTTTCCATTTATATGAGGCCCATACTGCCGCCTTCAATACATTCACGTACGATTTTCATTTGTTTGAAGGCCCGCACTGCCTAAACACAACTACTTATGGTTTTCATTTATATGAAGGCCCATAATGCCTGCAACACAAATACGTACGCTTTTCCTTTACTTGGAAGGCTCGCACTGCCTTAACACAATTACTTATGGTTTTCATTATATGAAGGCCCATAATGCCTGCAACACAAATACGTACGCTTTTCCTTTACTTGGAAGGCTCGCACTGCCTTAACACAATTACTTATGGTTTTCATTATATGAAGGCCCATAATGCCTGCAACACAAATACGTACGCTTTTCCTTTACTTGGAAGGCTCGCACTGCCTTAACACAATTACTTATGGTTTTCATTATATGAAGGCCCATACTGCCTACTCACAATTACGCACGGTTTTCCTTTACTTGGAAGGCCCGTACTGCCTACTCACAATTACGCACGGTTTTCCTTTACTTGGAAGGCCCGTACTGCCTACTCACAATTACGCACGGTTTTCCTTTACTTGGAAGGCCCGTACTGCCTACTCACAATTACGCACGGTTTTCCTTTACTTGGAAGGCCCGTACTGCCTACTCACAATTACGCACGGTTTTCCTTTACTTGGAAGGCCCGTACTGCCTACTCACAATTACGCACGGTTTTCCTTTACTTGGAAGGCCCGTACTGCCTTTACGCACGGTTTTCCTTTACTTGGAAGGCTGCCTAAACACAACTACTTATGGTTTTCATTTATATGAAGGCCCATAATGCCTGCAACACAAATACGTACGCTTTTCCTTTACTTGGAAGGCTCGCACTGCCTTAACACAATTACTTATGGTTTTCATTATATGAAGGCCCATAATGCCTGCAACACAAATACGTACGCTTTTCCTTTACTTGGAAGGCCCGTACTGCCTTTTTTTTTTTTTTTTTTTTTTTTTTTTTATATAGCACGCTTTTTATAGTGATAACCTAACTTAGTTTTTAATATACTAAGCTAAGAAATGCGCACAAATTAAAATGCAAATCACGTTTCCATAGTCCACTCTATATTTTATTTCTAATACCGTGCCGTGGCTAGCAGAGTCCTGCGCCAGCGCTGTGCCGTAAGCCGCTTCATACCTACGACCTAGGCAGATACGCGGAATACGATCAATCGACGCCGCCCGCTCCGCTGCGGCCGCGTTCTCGCCAGTCCGCTACAAACCTCTACCATAGACCATTATGTGTATACATATAAAATGACCTCTACGGCGAAAGTATGCCAATTTGTAACTCGCGTCGCGCATTTTAGTTATAAGTTTATTTTGTTAATGAACCTTTATATTTTATTATAAAGTAGTGTTTAACTAATAGGTTTACCTTAACCTACCCTAACACTCTACCATTATAATACAGAATAATCTATTCTAACTGAAAATGTAAATTATGTATGTACATTTGAAATTGTTTGCTCGTATTATCCGACGGTAACATTTGTTTATCTCTGGGATAAGAGTGTGGACTGTATGGAGAACTTGATTCGGGCCGACTTCCGGTCCCTAAAAGCGTATCAACTCATGTGACATTCTTTGCTTAGTACCTACCTACCTCTATTCCGTAATGTAAACAAAGTAACTATCCGGCCCTGCTTAACTCGGTACTGTATTTGTAATTTATCATGGATTTGATTTACAAGCTAGAAGTTGTGTTATAATCCATTGTAATTATCTTTAATTATGGTGTTATTTTTTGCACTAACCTTTTGACTCGTCGCCACTTGTTGTGTTCGTTCTAACACAGGGGTAGGTATTGGCTCGTTACGTCACCAGCAGTCAGGGTCAACACGTCCGCTCTCGCTCACCGGCTCGCACGCGACTGCCTCCCCGCTGCCCGTGAACCCGAGACAAGTGTACAAACACTACAGGTACCAATCCTCTGCTGCCGCCTTAAAAAGGAAAAACCCATCTACCTTGCTCGTTCTAAGAAGTCTCTTATTAGAACCTCTCTCAAGAATAAATGTTTAGTCACAAAAAGCAACAAGTTAACAGGTTAAAACCCACATTGCAGCCGTCTACGTCACTTTTCGAAGTAACCCGACCGTTGCAGCGGTTTCGTCGTCACATTACAGGAAGTAAACTTTTTCTTTTAACTTTCAATAGCAGCCTGTACCATATTACGTGTGTTATGTACTATTAGTAAGTATATAAGTAATGCCAGTGAACGTAGCCACCGGCCGTGACGGAAATGACGCTGAATTGGATTTGTAGTAACTGTTTAATTTTAGCGTTGTTGCAATTACGTTAGAAGGTTAATTATTGTGTGTTTAAGTGTTGGTATCTTCTTTTCCTTGTAGATGATTGTTTCAAGTCAAGGAGTTCATCTGTTGCGTATCACAGGATGTCAGCATATGATATTGCGGCTTTAACTTCTGTATTCTCTTAAAGGTTGGGTTCATCCAGCCGAAGGTTAAGGTTCCGTGTTGTGTGTTATAATGGATCGAGTATGCTGTGACAATGTGACTGTACTTCAACTATAACATTTTTTAATCATCCAAAAGCTTTCCAAGTAAAACGTCTGTAACATTCATACTCCAAGTGCTCTACACGTAATATTCTGGACATTAGCACTGCAGTTCTAAAGGATAAGACGTCACCACACAAAGGTCGTCTGCCCTAGCACGGCACAGTTGCCATACGAAACTCAACCCTGTCTCTATAACCATAAGCAGCTGTGCAAGCGTGACGAACCAAGGTGAGCGACTCATACCTCCGAACTTGACATTATGTCGACTATACACTACGAAAGAGATAGCTATCTTGATTTGATTACAAGTAACCTACTTGTACTTCAATCTAAGCTTGAGCGAAGTGTGAATATCTTAATTCTAGATCGTAATAAGGAACATAATACGATTTTAGACTTGATGAAAATCTGTGTAATGTAGGTACCTGACAGGACCATTCAAGATGAAAAGAAAGATAAATTAGGAAGCAGAGTTTGTTATAAGGTTTAATTCAGGGCTGCTGATTTTTAAAGGAAAAACGATCAATGCTTATCATATAAAAGCCAATGTAGGTAAATAGGTAATCATTTTAAAATATTAAATACGGTACTAAAAGTTGTGTTTATTTATATTGTGAAAATATAAGGCATACCATAACGACATGAATGTAAACACGATAGTAATCAGATGACACTAATGATCAATAAAAATGCCGTTTCATATAGAAGCAGTTATATTTTATTGAGAGCAACAAAACGCTGTCCTTATTTTTTGTGCCGAATCAAAATCGTAGCACGATTTGAATGAGCGAATAATGTATGACTTGACTAGAAATATTTGGAAATTCTGAGTAAGTTAACGGTAGTGTTTGAATATCGGAAGTCATTATAAACTTGTCCAAATATATATATTCGGTATGCAACTTAGTCATTCTGTCTAATGATTTGTCGATACAAAATATAATAGAAAATTGTGAAAATAAAACTATAATAATGAATAATGTTACACTCAGAAACACACCATAATGGTTACCCCATTATGGTGTGTTTCTGAGTGTAACAATAATTGATTGTTAATGAGTGTGTATTTGTATGACTTTTGTATATAAGGTAACGGTAATAAACGAGTCTCGGATGTTCGGAAGTCATCAAAATAATAACCAAAATTGTATATAGTCATTCTGTCTAGTGATATTATTCGAGTAAATAAGAGTAAGGTAAGGTACTGCAAAAATATACTGAAAGACATGCTGCAAGCACATACGAAAATCTCTCCGATTTCTGTGTGATAATAATTCTTATCAGATACTTAAATTAAAATTTTAATCTTGTTATTCTTCATTCATATTTTGGGAGGATGTGAAATGACACAGGTAAGTATAAATAGATAACGAAGAGTAAACACAACAACACAGAGAACACAGGATTTATCCTAAACAAACTGCAGTAGGTACAAGTTTTTTCTTCGCTGATACAGATATTATAACAGTTGAGGTAGTGTAAACATTGGTTTCTTCAGAAGGATATACATATTATAACAGCTAGGTTACGGAGGTCAAAATTGAAGTGGAGCAACCACATAAAGAAGTTATTTAGAAAAATATAATTCGTGAGAATCTTAATGGAAAAACGAAAACTCTGATTTAAAAGATTACAAACAATTACTAATTACAAACTAAAATATAGCGTCGAAAAATTCATCCGCATCGCTGTCGACTGGTAATGTTACCCAAGACACTGGCGGCATTGCCACGTTGTATGGCAATGCTTAGCCTCTGGCCAAGGTAAAAGCCAGCCCTTGGGTCATGGGCAGTGAAATTTCCTTAAAAAGACCATGAGCACTCGGACCCCACGGCCCGAGGGTTACAACCCCAAACGGTAAAATATTAAAATATAATAACCTTATTAATTATTAAAATATAATAATCAATATTATATTTACGCCGCTTGAGGTTTCCCGCAGCCGCAGCAGCAGCACCAGCGCCGCACGCCGACCCTCGAAGATGGGATGGCGCAAGAGTATCGACACAAGTTGCATCCCACACTAAAACCTTCCATGGAAATAAAGACATGTCGTCCGGTATCTTGCCATCGTCGCGGGCCAAACCATTGGGTTCTAATACAGCTGGAACGCCGATGGTGACAAGAGCTCGTCGAATGATGTCGTTAATGTTTGCGTGCCGCGCTAAGCGACCCGCACTTCGTCTGCAAGACAGGCCGTGGTGTTCGAGGCTGTTGACAACTTCGCCACAGTGACAGCGATGAGGAGAACAACACGGAGCTCCTAGTCATAGGGAAGCAGGGAGGCGGAAAGTACTGTCGTCAAACAAAGTGCCTATGTTCGACGATGTTAGTGCATGAAGCCACAGACCCGACTCGACTCCCATTTACCCACAGCCAGCAGGCGCGCACGCTCCGCAGTAGTAACAGACGTGTTAAGTAAATTATCCTGAACTACTCTGCAGAGCGGCTCATCCCGCCGTCTCGCGTCTCTGGGAAAATGGATTATCGCAAGATATTGATTAAGAAACTATTGATGAATTTATAGCAGAAAAAGAATAAACAAGGAGAGATGAAAAAAGAGAAATTCCAGAATCTGAAGATAAACATTAAAACTGAATGAGCACATAACAAACTGCAAACATAAATGAAGCTATTTTCACTAACGAGCCATTAATAACTAAGAGTAACCACTCAATTATCGCCTCTTCCAACACGCAACACAGTCTACAATACCGTGAACAATTACCACGACTTCTTAAATCTTCTGGCGTGACTTAAAACTGTGCCAACGATTGTTCCCAAGCAAAACTTATTTATCAAAGTTAAAAGGCCTATTATATCCGTCCTCATTAATAGCAATTATTTCTATAATTCTATCTGAAGCTATTGTCCATTATAATTGAATTTTGAATTATGGAAGTGATAAATATGAATTGGAAACAATAGATTGTGTAGCGGGTCCATTGAATTCGTTGTAGTCAGCAATGACAGCTGTTGTGGATGAGCATCACGGTCTGTGACGTAATTTGATTGATTTTTTGGCACGATGCTTACTACTGAACTGAATTAAGTTTATGCCATTTCAATTAAAGAATGTTGTGTCCCATTGTTATTTTGCTATGCTGAGTAGGTACCTAAAATGACCATTGAAGATGATTTGGCAACAGTTGCATCCTCGAAATACCTTTCGAATATCATTTCCCACTTTGGTCCTATTATTGAACCCTGAGGTAGCCCTGTTGGATCAACAACGAGAGTAAAATGGATTGATATAATTTTTATTTTACAGTGTAACCCCTGGAGTTGAATGTTTTCAGCTCAGTTCTCTGTTCTCTATTAGTAAAATTATACTTGTTCTGATAAAACATAGAACTTCAAAGTGCTGATAAGTTTATTAAGTGGTTTGCATGGAAATGTTAGGTTAGCTAGATAGTAAAAGCATTTCGTAAGTGTGTTGTGTCACTGTCGATATCTATTCGTAATATAAATTAAAGTCAAGTCATTTCTCAGGCTTTTCCTGAACTGTAACCTTTTCTAATGTCACAGCTATATTCGAAAGGTGAAAATATTGTATAGGAAGCCATGATGGCACTATATAGCGTTCAGGAATACGCAATGCGACAACCGACACCGACCTTCTGCGAGGGAGCCTCCTCGACCTGTAGTGACCGAAATAAAACATAACGTCGTCTTTTTACAATATTTATTGCGAAAATTCTTAAACAAACATAAATGAACATCTGATATCTAATATGGACAGTATAGGTACCTCTTGTAAAGTTTACAAGTGTCATACAACGTACAGTTAACTTCACTTTTTATATATTATATTTTAAGGCAATTTCATATCACAATTTGTTAAGATTATGCTGAAAACTATACTTTTGTATAAATAGGAATTTGCTTTATCAAGGCCTCTTTTAACAATAAATATTTTTTACCATGTGGCACTGATCATAAATAGAAACAACCTTACAATTACTACTTATAAAATATTGCAACAATTAACACTATCAATCTCAGTAATTATTATTTTGATCTATGCACTATACCATTAAATTAAAATTGACTAATTTATTATTATGCTAAAGGAAAATGTTTCGTTTAAGTACCTAATAAATAATTTATACATTTAGTACTAGTGACGTGGTGTTGCTAGTGCTAACAAAGTATTATTAAATTGCCATTTGTTTGACATTTAAAAGGAACACCTAACGAAGATTTAGTAACGATTTTGTTTTTATACACCATAAGTCGTAATACAGCATACTTAGCAAAAAGCAATACTTTTATCTACTTGAATAGAAATCAAAAGGTTGACCTCTTTAATGCTGTAATAGGCTTCATTAACAAATGATTACCTATAAATGAGATAAATAGGTAATTTACTTCAATTAGCATTACTAATATCTTCGTTAGCTTTTCTTACAGTTCTGTCACAGAAATACATAGGAAATGCACATTTCTTGCTAACTTTAGATATTGTGCTAAATTCTAGTGTAAAAGGTAAGGCACAGACTATTTGACACTTCTAACAATGAACGTTACTTCACTATACACTCACTTGTAAGTACGTAGTATTCGGACAAGTACGAGTACATACAGATACATAACAACACTGACTGGGGCTCACTAATATACAATTATAAGACATTTTGTCATTTCGTAAAAGGCTTAATTCGTATCATAAATTCGAAAAAATAAGGCTTTCTGCATATTGTCGATTAGTTCTACTAAGTTTCATTCAGTAGTAAATAGTAAAGTTACATGCAACTGTAAAACGTGAATTCATCTAAGTTGCTTGTTGGGTTTGGCCTAGTTTTCTGAACAACAAAATCGAGTATGTCGAAGGCTTAAATTAAGATATTCTTTACAAAATCAGTGTAAATTTTATTACAATAAATACAAAACACGAAGTCCAGCTTCGACTAGTTCATATCTATCGGCGCGGTGGCGCTCGAGTCGAACCACCGCGCACCCGCGCTCCGGCTGCAGACGCCACAGTGGCCACACATCTCAACATTATGTGAAAGAATGCTATAATCTTTTGAACGATGAATAAACCATGTAACCGCGCGGCACAGTGAATGCAATAAACGAAAGTACAATAGATAAGAGTTAATCATATTGTTTCTCGCAAGGAATGAATAACTTTAGCTAAAGCGAAAGCATTAAATTCTAAGTAAAAATTCTGCATTAATTACCTACTTCGACGCTTTGGAGGTGTTATGAAAACTTTTGCATATTATACACCACTACTGAGTGCTTACAAACTAAACCGGAAACACGATCTAGTGGCTCATAAATCTACGTAAGTGCGATATCTCGACAATACTGGGAGCCGATTTCAAGGTGTTATTAGCTTGTTTCTTACACTCAATAAATTTTCTCACAATCACAAAGAGCGTGCCAGTGTAGCGTCGCCCGCATGGCATACAGGCACATACAAGAGCGGCACTGCACGGGAAAGCGGCGCCAGACCGAAACAATCTATTAAGTTTTTCAGCTCACCAGATTGACGTGAAACAATAGGAAGAAACCATTTTACTCACACTTGGGAGACGAGTTCGCATCGTGTGTCGGCCGCTTTCCAAGTGCGCGAGCTCGCGAGATAATTGCTGTTACGGATAACCATCATTTGCATTGTTTGCAATCTGGAGAAAATTAATTGCTTCACAATCGATTGGTAGACGAAATAAATCGATCAGCAAAACATGACTCCAAACGCGCACTGGAGGAATTTACCATTTACGTAAAACTATTAATCGTAGCCGTATTAAACCGAGGCGATTTTTGATTGGATGCTAAACTTCACTCACACCTGTTCGTACAATCGTCCGCGCACGAACCGAAGACACCCGAACGTTGCCACTTTCGGCCTTGCATACAATTTCCACTATGAAGCAGCTCCATCCAAACGCGACAGTGTTTAGCTGGCGTCACGCCCCCGTTATATCAACATATTTTAACCAGTTAGCCTTTCCGAACATTTGTTACGATCCTAAGCGGCGCCGGCCTCTTGTTTCTGCTGTATGAGGGACTCCCACTTGGCTATGAGCCGCGTCGAGCTGGGCGCAAGGAACTCTTCCCCCGGGGCAAGCGTGCACAATTCCGCTAGTGACTTAGCCGGCTTTAGACTACCAATGGAGTCGTGTCCCGAACTGTTCCGTGGCGAGGGCGACCGCAGCTCCTCGTTCAGAGCCTCGTACAGCTCTCCTATCGACTTGGTCGGCTTCAGCTTGCCAGGCATGGGGATCTCCTCGTCCTCAGACTCGGAGGTGGTCTCGTTGTCAGTCAACTCCAAGTCGTAAGGCTTTTGTTTCTTCCTCATCTTTTTGAGCTCGTGTTCTCTGTCCTTCATTTCCTGTAATTCTTTCTGTATCTTCTCCTCGACAGGTACGTAACCCTTTCTGACAGGTTTACCTTCCGGTGTGCGGCTAATGACGGGTGGAGAGACCACGGCGGGCGCAACCACTGGTGACGTGGGGAACACGAGAGGTGGCGCAAGCGGCATTATGGGGGTGGTGGGAGAATTGGGGCCTCCAGCGGAGGCGGGCATCTTGCCTTTATTGGCGATAAATCGCTGCATGATTCCTTTTGTTCCCGTCTGGGGTGTAAACCGTCTCGTGTATCCATTTGTGTTGACGAGTGCGGGTGTAACTGGGGGCGACGGTGGCGAAACGGGGCCGAGCAGGTGTGAGGTGGAGACGGCTCTGCTGAGAGTCTTTTGCGGCTTGAGTTCCGCATCGCCGTTCACGTGGCCATTCTGATGGTTCACGTCGATGGTAGACTCAGACATCAGTCTGTTGATTCTGAAGTGTCCCTCTTTAAATTCTCTTTCTCTTTCCGTAACTTCTATGATCTCTCGCTGGATCCTGGAGAGGGGATCCTCTTTCAGCAATGACTGTAACAGAGTTAAAACATTTTGTTAATTTTATCCTCTTAAGCAACGATTTCCACTACATCGCTGAAATCTCTAATTCTAAACCATAGGTACTGGGGGGTCTTATATAATCATAGTACCAAACTACCAATCATCGATGTAAATTGAATAAAAAATGAGAAGCGAGGCAGCTCACAATTATTATCTTATGGAAATTAATGACCCGCACAACATTCGAGTCGTTGTGGAATCAAATGTTCAAGCCCTTAGTGTTTACATGTTTCAACGTTACTATTAATAGATACAGCACCTGAGCTATTAACATAGCGGTCACTATCATTATTACGCCACTTTAATAGTCGGTACAGGTTTTTCTGCATCATACTCGGTAAGTTGATGTGTGTCTCGGTCGAGTTCGAGCGGTGTTGCGCACACGCCGCGCGACCTTACAGATATGAACGATCGATATCGTGCCAGCCCTAAATCCATATCGATAGATTATGTAAGTAAATAAATACTGAAACGATTGCTATTGAGACTCAATGATCTGATAGAGGAACTGTTCTAATGTTCTTGCTTCACCAGGATCTTTGAAAAAATGAATAATTTGATTAGAAGATTCAACATCTTCTAGTCAGATCTGGACCTTAATTTGGTTTGCTCGTAAACTCACCCTGTGATTGTTCAAAAGCTTGCTACGTTCTGTATTTCCAAATCTCAATTCCTACTAGGTCAATAGATACTGTCAAATCTTTGGTCACTCTGAATAATTTTATTTGTTACGATTTGACTAGGTACGGATTTCCTGATTGGCGACTTAATTTGGGCTGAGGGTTATCCAGGCAGATTCACACACGGATTCACGGACACCAGATAAATATAAAAACTATTCGATTATAATAGGTAAGTACCTACTGTTAAGTACGGTTGGCCGACAACAACACGGAATGTTTCAACAGCGCGGAAGGCTAACATTCAACCTCCTTGAATTAAAAGAACAGACTGGCCGCTAATCGCTTAAAAGAAAAATCGAGAAAAGATAAAACGCTTCCATTGTTCTATTATCTCATTAATTTAATCGACTGATTGCATTCGTAGATAGATTCATTTTCAGAAAAATAAGTTTTTATCATAGATAGGATACCTATTAAAGGGCCGTTTGTTATAGTTTTATCAGCGTACAAAGGTACGCGGCTTTTAAAATGCTGTCCGGGTAGATGTTTCTACATTTAGGAAACTTACTTCCTATGATTAAGAAGATAGCGGCGTCCTGTATTTATGTAAATTAGTTAAAAAAACAAGAACATTATGTATCTTTAGATCCGTAAATAGATACGTATTATTTTCGGTCTAGTAGGCGTATACGTATAACGTTGTGAATTGTAGTCATTTAGCCTCCGAAATTAACTCTGAAGGTTAAGTTATCAGTTATCACTAATCATAAGATAAGTACCCTTTTACCAAAAATATTACTAAAACCCTACACTTAACGTATACCTACAATATATTACTATTAAGAACTGCTGGAAGGACCACATATTACTTATGGAGACCTCACTCCTAAATACGAATGACTGAAAGTTCAGGACAGAACATTACCTACACGTAGTTAATTTAACAGTGAGGGCATTGAGCTGCGAAAATGCTGACTAGCCGCTTTGTATCAACTACCTACACATTATCTCTTCTACCAGAAATGACTTGGACTTGTAGTTGTAACTCCAGCGATTGGTGATGAACTTTAACCTCAGGTTAATAACGCTTGAACTTGCTCACTGAAAGGCGAAAACTTGCAACTCATTCCGACACACGATGCTAATGGTATTTCCTTTATTTTACCTGCGCACTCTGAGAGGCTTTCTAAGTGGACGGTTTTCTCTCAAAACACCATCAAATTATAAAGATAAAGCAAAATGAGCAACGAGAACAACTTGTGAAATAACTTGCCAGTTTCTTTTTATGTTAATCTGTATAAAAAGCGTAGAATTGTACAAGAGCCACCGTAGTGTGTAGGTAGTATATGTAGTATGCGTGGGAGTCGAGTATCTATTATTTACTTATTTTTTTGTTTTTGACCTCCTTAAAAGATGTTATTACAATTTACAGCTATAAGTTTGTCGTCTGGAATTAGCTGACTAACGAGCTGATCGTGTTTAGTAAGAACTTTCTTTGATGATCTCCTTGACATGTTTAGCAAATAAATTAAGTTCCGCATTTGTGTTTTGTGTAGCTTCAGCAGAAACGTGCTAGGTAAGTATTTCATTATTACATGTAGGTATTTAATTACTGGAAAAGAGGTCACTCTGATGCATCGGTGTGTGCAATATGCTCGTTGACCTACGCATTGCCATATTCAGTTTCACTGGGCGGTCCACTTCGCCTCACTGGCGACCATACTAGTTTAGGAGACCGTAACAAGAGTTATCTGCTAAGGAGGTAATATTTGCCCACTTCAGTCAGGGACAAAGTTTTATATCTCGGCCAAGTATCGGTAATCGTGACTTTGTAAGTATAAGTGGGTAGGTATTATTGAGAACTGATAGATTAAAACAATACAATCGACGGCTACACGTAGCTACAGCCTGTTAATTCCTAGAGATAAGACAATGGCCACTCATTTGTTATTGCAAGAACGTTCGATGCCAATAGGTATATATAAAAAATGGAACAATATCATGATAATCTCTGAGCCGTGTTATCAGATGTAGGTAGGTACCTTTAACACTACTCCGAATACTTTTACCGATGCGATGTGGCGGTTCGGCGACATGTCTCGGAGCTTTCTACCGGGCTTCGATCTCGACACACATACCCGAACACACCATCATTGTCGAGAGTATGAAAGCGTTAATTAATCTGGCGGGAGTCGCGAGCGCCGACCCGCAACACCGCGCTGCACAACTGTACCTCATGCCGACGACCTACGAACCTACGATTACGATCTCACAGGACTAGCCTCCCGCTACCATCTAAACTAGAGCACGCTCGCATTCCGCACGGACAATACAAAACTACTCACTTCACCCATCGTGAAACACGAAGGTATCCGACAATCCGCACAGGTATGGTAAGTCAGGCACTCACGAACTGTAACACGGTTTAAACCATCACGGCACCGACACCTGCCACGATAGTACCTACTGCAGTCGCGGGACGGTACGTGCGACACGTCGGACGGTCGCGGGCTAACGTCCTCTACGCGAGTCTACGGCAGCTCGCGAAGCCTCCGCGTATCACTCACCTGGCCGTCTAATTGGCGCGAAAGCGAGACGGCACAGCAACGTCATACGATGAAAAGAGAAGAGAATAACAACTCACAACACCTGGTGCTGTTTTACCGACGGTGGTGCCTGTTTCACCTGAGGAAAGTGAGGGCGCGCGTTTGAAACTTGACCGCGGATTTCCGCGCCATTGGCTGCGAGGGTCTGCGTTCGCTCCCCTACAGCTGTCGGACAGGAAGCGGGCATTCATTAAGGAACCTGTTGATAATTCCTGTAACGGAACGCTGATTAAAATATCTTTTTTACGCGTGAGACCTGCCAGTTCAATTAACTAAACCTGTCTGTACTGTGGACCTAATTCATTAACTTTAGATACCCAACTATTAATTAATGGTTTTATATATATTACTTACTAGCTTCTGCCCGCGTGGAGGTCGGAAATTATCCCACGGAAACGTACTGTACGTATTGTACACGTAACGTACTACGTACGAATAATTCCGTAATACTTACATTGTTTTCCAGTAGGTGGCAGTAACCTACCTAAACCTCCCAGTCGGCAAGATTTTTTCCAACATCTTCAACACTCATCGCCATTCAGCCAATTTACACAAAAGTTATACCTACACTTACCTACCTTGCTTACCTTTCTCATGAATCACTCCGTCCATTGATGAAAACCGTATGAAAATCCGTTTAGTAGTTTCTGAAGACAGACAGACAGCTTGGACGCGGCGCCGGATTGCTAACTTAAAATGTGTCCACATTTTGACAATTTCCCAATATCAATCGTTGGGCAATTGCCCGCCAGACACAACGTCCGTGTGGTCGGAGGATCCTCCCTTTTCTATGGATGTTGAGTGAACTTTACACCCTGTTTTTCATTACCTCTAAAGTTTATTTTTTATTTTTATGAACTACTACTACTACTACTAATACTAACTATGGCTTTGTTTTGTTTTTAGAATGCCAATTTTATTAAGTCCCATGTAATAGCGGGCGAGCCTATTGCCATTAACCGGGAATCAATCCAGATTTTGCATGTGTTTTATCCCTTCGTTTATAGCTAGGTAGGTACTCTATAGCTTTATTGAGTTGGGTAGGTACCTACTATATGATTTCTTTCAAAATATGCCGTGTAAAACTTGACAAAACGTAAATCCCCTATTTGATTCCTTTCATGCATTTACAAAACCAAAATCCTTCCTTAGCTAACTTTCCTTATCTAAGTACCTAATACATTTATGGAACTCTTGTGTATTTCGTGCTTCTAGAAGCACGAAATTTAGAGGCTTAGAGGCTGTGCGTTGTCTGTCAGTGAATGAATTTAGGATTTTTCAATTAATAAGAAGACAAGAAGGTATTACATCTTGGACTGAAATTGCACTTTGCGTCGGTAGGTACCTACATTGGACTCGTTAATAAAACAACCTCGGAATTTAATAGAAAATAATGTTTATTTCTCTTATAAAACAACGACTAGCACAATACCTAATAATCCTTAGCTTTGCATTAGGTATACCTAGTTATAATGGAATTTCAAGGTAAGTATACTTATCAAGGAATCATGTAAGTAGCCAGAAGAGCAAGGGAAGGCTACCCAGCTAGTTCTGGATTGGGTTGTTCCAGATGTTAGATACAGCCATGTTTTTAGGATAGTGTTCGGGGTAACTAACGCAATGAGACAGCCAGCAACAACAGCAGAATACCAGAACTTAAAAAAAAGAAAGAATATAAGAGAAAGTCTGGAAGTGGCACTGCCGCACTGGTGATGGGACATGTTCCCTGCCGCACTGGTGATGGGACATGTTCCCTGCCGCACTGGTGATGGGACATGTTAGGTACGTGCCGCACTGGTGATGGGACATGATCCCTGCCGCACTGGTGATGGGGCATGTTACCTGCCGCACTGGTGATGGGGCATGTTACCTGCCGCACTGGTGATGGGACATGTTCCCTGCCGCACTGGTGATGGGACATGTTACCTGCCGCACTGGTTATGGGACATGTTACCTGCCGGGTTTTCATATTTTGACTTTGAGGCACAATATATTGCATTTGTTAACTATGTAGACATTTGAATAGACGCGCGATCAATCAAGTCGCGCTTGTACGTCAAAATCCATACAATCGCGTCGATCGCGTACTCGCGCTGCGACCGCTTGGTTAGGACGCGGACTCATAAGGCAAACTAGTTTAGCCTATGAAGTATGAAAAGCCGATAGCAGCCGGCGAAGGTCTGGATCGACCACTAACGACGGTTAAATCTGGTTTAGGGAATCCAGCAATCTTTGAATTGACAATTAGGTAGGTACTCTCGAATTGTCAGCGCTGTTTTTGCTATGGTAAGCTGGTTGGACCAAGCGTGCCTAGGACGAACCACTCGACTAGGTTGAATAGTTAGAGCTAGGTCGAACTAGTTCCTAAAATCGGGTTCCTTAAAAAATGTTTGCACAGCATCAGCAGTGGGAAAATAATTTCAAATATTCAGTCAATAGGAACTTTAAACTTTTGTTTGTCAATAGGAAGTATATTTTATCACGTTTAACTTAGTGGTTCTTAAAACTTAACTTATTTACCTACTGAGGTATGTGTGATACAGAATTTAATTAGTTATGGTACAGTCAGCTGCAAGTCCATGGTAACAATTTGACTTTGCTTGACCTATCAAGCAAAGTCAAATTGTTACCATGCCCATCGCAGCACCTGTAAGTTAAAGCAGTAAGGGTGATTTTCGTTGGTCCAGTAGGTGTTACCACTGTGGAACTTTAGGTAGGTACACATAAAAAAACCATTATTTTTGTCAGGACATTACCTACTAGTTTTAAAATAAATCAATCATTGAATACTTTAAATTTTTGTTATGCCAGTTTCAAATTTTTAAAAGTTAGCACTAATTAAGCATTTAGCAATAGCCAGTATTTTAGAACCATACTTTGTGAATAATTTTCGTAAATTTTATATATGTTATGTTAGTCTCAATCAGTTTTAAAGCTGAACATTGTTTTAGAATACAGGCTTAATACCTACTGTGTACTCTTT
The DNA here is from genome assembly GCA_949629185.1 of Apamea crenata. Lineage (NCBI taxonomy): Eukaryota > Metazoa > Arthropoda > Insecta > Lepidoptera > Noctuidae > Apamea > Apamea crenata. The sequence continues at coordinate 18,579,274 of OX451366.1, read as the reverse complement.
TAAGGTATGGCACCAATAAGAATCCACTTTTTTATTAAATTAATTATTACTTATCATAGGTTCTGTAGATATGATGATACATAAGTGATCATGACATAATACAATGAAATCTCAATGAGTAAATGTTTGTCTTAACTATAACTAACATTTTTGTCTGGATCATCCTGACGTGATAATTATGATGTACCATGCCTACATGAGTGAGTACATACCAGTTATACTCTAAACTGAACAATTTACCAATTTTAGTATCATTAAAATTACAAAAGCTTAAAAATCCCAACGACTAACTTCAAAATGGATTCATGCTTTCGAACAGTTACTTCAATTGATTGGAGATCCTGATATCAGTGGCCTTAATATTCGAGGTTCAACGGTAGTAGCAGTTTCCATATGACTGACTCGGAGGTGCCGGGACAGATCACTCGTCCTGAAGAACCCTCTGGAGCAGTGGTGACAAATGTACGGCGTGTGATTAGTGTGCTGCTTCAGAAGGTGGAACTCCAGCATCATAGCAGTTGGGAATGTCTTTGTACACTCTCCTATAGAACACTTGTACTTGGAAGCATTCTCGTGTTTGAACCCAACATGGTTTGACAAACTCCTTTTGCTAGCAAATGCCTGATCACAAAGCTTACATGCAAATGGTTTCTCTCCAGTATGTTTACGCATGTGTGCTTCTAAATCTGGGAATGTCTTTAAACACACACTGCATTGGCCAGACCTCTCTGAATGTATCCTTTTTATATGAACTTGTAGGTTGCCCTTAAAAGAGAATGCCAGTCCACAGTAACTACAAATGATGTGCTTTTCATTGGAGTGTATCCGAATATGAGCCTTGAGAGCATTTCTAGTTTTAACAGATTTAGTGCACAGGTGGCAAGTGAAGTTCTTCTCATCTGAGTGCACAGCCTGGTGTCTCTTCATGTGGCTCTTGTCTATGAACTTCTTGAAACAGATAGAACAAGTGTATGGTTTTTCACCAGTATGCATGCGTTTATGACGTATCATTGAAGCAATCTGCCGGAAGGCCTTCCCACAGAAAGAGCAAGAATATGGCCTTTCATCAGTATGAACTCTAATGTGTGTTATAATGTCACTCTTTGAGTAAAAGCTGCTACCACAAGTTTCACAAATGAATTTCCGTTCTCTCTGGGTATGGTGGGTCCTAATGTGTCTCTTGAGTGTCCCTTTTAGGTTGAAGCGTGCCCCGCAGGAGTCACACGAAAATGGTTTCTCCCCAGTGTGAGTCCTCATGTGACCCTCCAGAGCAGAGCGACATGATGCCATTTGCCCACATATCTTGCACCTCACTGGTCCTATTTTAGGCCTTAATTTCCGTCCATCGATTTGCAGTTGTTTGTATTTGCCAGACCTTGTATACTTTCTTTTTGTTACTTTCTTCACATTATAGTTATTACTACAGTCTGTAGGGTCATCTAATAAGAAATTATCAAAATGATCTTGGTCATCAGTGCCGCTTTCCTCCTTGATATTTTCTAACTTTATTTGGGGTTCAGTTTTGGGAACTAACTCATCATAAAGGTTCACAATATTAGCACAGCGCAGGGCCTTGTCGGACGCCTCGCATTTGTTCACGAACTCGTAGGATGCCGCAAGTTCCGCAGCACAGTTATTGCATATGTTGCCAGGAAGCCCGTCTCCCTCGACCACCATCACATTGACGCAGCGCATCACCTTGGTGCTCAATTGAATTTCGTCCTCTCTGTCAAATATAGACATTGTAGCTGTTTTCTTGAGACAAATACGGCATATTTTCGACTCCATAATTGGTTTTCTGTGCTCTTGGTACCACAATTATTATAGGTAAGTGTACGGTATATTGTTAACGACAAGGGAGATTACTAGAAAGAAAGAAAACTAAACTTATAGATAGGAATATTGCAATTTCACACCATAAGTCTTCTCAAACCAAATCAACATTATTGACGTTTGTTGTTTGTTTTATTGGTTTGACTCTTTGACAGATTGTTTTCGTTCAAGAATAATGTATTATTGTTCCTCTCCATTGTTATATTTTTTTTCCTACAATTTGTGAAAAAAAAACTGTTTTATATTTTTATTACATAATTATATTGATTGTGATTGAATTCAGTTGTTTTATGACTAAAACAAAAAGAAGAATACAAACAACAATAATAGTCTTGTAGCTTATAAACTTAAGTTACAAGACCGAAATTGAGTTACAAAACGTCATAAATGTCAATTAAAAATTAAGTTTGACATTGACACCTTGTTGACGCTATTTTGATAGCCGTTTTTTTCATGTTTACAAAAAAAGCCTACATGTTGCCTGTTGTATTTGTATCTTATTAATCCTTTCCTAATGGATAGAAAACTATGCAGATTGTGTTGTGAAAATGAAGCTACTTCCTACATTTTTAGTAGAGGAACTAATGATATTGCAGTAAACGCAAAAATAATGTATTGTTGTTCAAATGTAATTATTAAAGACGGGGATGGGCTTCCATCTCATATTTGTGAAAGCTGCGAAAAAGAGCTCGCAGCCTGCTACCAATTTGTTCTAAAATGCGAAGCTTCTGATAAGAAATTAAGATCTCAAGGTTTTGAAGTATTTTCCCAAGTTATCGCAGATTTCGACCACTGCTCGCCGAAAACTGAAGTAAAACTTGAATTGGACTGTAACAGCGACGATGATCACCTTTATGAGCATTTACAAAACGACACTCTTGAACAAATAAGCCGAAATAAATTAGAAATAAAATTGGAAAATGTAGAATCTAAAATAACCCCCAAACGAAAACCGTACAAACAAAGATTCAAAAGTCTGGAGCCATGTACTTGCTCAGTTTGTGGCCGAACGTGTGCTAACCCGTCAGCCTTTAAGACACACATGAGATCCCATACTAATGAGAAACCATATGCTTGTCCTTTATGTGATAAGAAGTACAAAGACGGTGGTACTCTCAAACGACACATGGACAGAAATCACCAACAGAAGCGGCAGCGCAACTTCATTTGCGAAAACTGTGGCAAAGGCTTCTTCTCTAAGAATGATGTGAAGGTTCATATGCGTACACACACTGGGGAAACTCCATATGGTTGCTCCATATGCACTCTCAGATTCACTCAGATCAGTGCATTACAAAGACATAAGAAACGACACACTGGTGAAAAGGATCACTTGTGCACAGCTTGTCCAAAGAGGTTTTGTACCAAGGAAGAACTAAAAAGTCACCTCTTGGTACACAGTAATGAGAAAAACTACTCTTGCCCTCTCTGTAATGTATTATTTAAGTACCAAAACAATTTGAGGAAACATGTGAGACTGCACTCGGAACCCAATAGATTTGTCTGCAACCACTGTGGACGTACATTCAATGTTAAGGGGAACCTGAAGATTCACATTGACAAGCAACATTCTGAGAAATCCGGTCACTGCACTGTTTGTTCAAAAAATGTTGCAAATATTGAGGTACACATGTGGAGACATACAGGACAAAGACCATTGAAATGTGAGCTCTGTACAAGCAGCTTTTATGAACTGAAGGCTTTGGCTCGGCACATGAACTTTAGACATAAGAAAACTGATAGATTTAAGTGTACAGTTGAAGGGTGTTTGATGACGTTCCCATCCAGACCGATGCTCGACTTCCATACTGCTAAGCTTCATGGTACTCACATCCCGTTTCCATGTGACAGGTGCACAAGAGCATTTTATAGGAAGAATGATCTTGCCAGACATAAAATTGGCACACACAAAGAGAGACTCATTTAATTATAAAGTATTCATAGTGTAATTGTTAACCATTTTTGTAACAAGACCAAAAATACTTTTTTACTTGTCATTTGTCTAGTCTAGTCTTATGTTAAATAAATAAGCTTCTTTTTTATTTCATGTCTATGTCGATCCAGTTAAACATAATATATTAAACTAGCTTCTGGCCGCGGCCTTGTCCGCATGATATTTCTTATTCCACTGACCCACCAAATTGCATTGCTTGCCCACACTATTACTTGGTATTTGCTTAGTGTTCTTTTCTTCTTGCTCGACCACTAAGTGTCCTAGCGTAATGGTATAGCCTATAGCCTTCCTAAAGAATAGGGTTATCAAACGCAAAAATATTTTTTTAAATCAGACTAGTAGTTCCAGAGATTAGTGCATTCAAACAAATAAGCTAAAGAGTTTGTTTAATTGTTGAGTTTATTATTATATAATCCTACTAATATTATAAACGCAAAAGTTTGTATGGATGGATGGATGTTTGTTACTCTTTCACGCCAAAACTACTGAACGGATTTGGATGAAATTTGGCACACAGATACTTTATAACCAGGATTAACACTTATGATATTTTTTATCCCGATATTCCCACGGGATCAAACTTATGCGGGTGAAACCGCGGGGCGCAGCTAGTATAATAATAAATACATTGCTACTTGTGTGAGAGTGTTGAATATTTAGGTAGACAATAAAACAAAACATCACATAATGTTTTACAATATTTATTTTTAGTGCTGATGAATATCATGATCCATGATCCAAAAACAAACCGTATCACAGTCCGCTACAGATTAGTAACTAAAGCTCTTGAACACAGATGTGAACGAAAATATTAACAGAACAAGAATAAATTGAGGTATGTGGGGTAAGGAATAAATATACTCCGTAAACTTCTGTACAATTGGCTAAATATAAATATCTGTAGACAGCTTGTAAGCCCCAAACGAAACAACTCACTAACTCATAAACCAATACATTTCCTCTCATAATAATATTCAAAATCATTTGCTATAATATTATATTATATCTGTCATCAACACATGTTTTGTACAAAACAATAACCCTTATAAATACAATGTGAACTAGTTCATTATTTACATGAATTCTATAAGTTTATAATACTAAAGACAAAATATTGTGTAAATAAAAAATAATAAATTGCACACATTACAATCAGATTTTTGATCCAGTCAAAAGATTAATTGCTGAATATAAATATTCATTAGACTAAATAATAAAGATTAAAATAAAAAATAATAATAGTTTGCGAACTTTATAAATTATGCAAACATCAGTCAACAACGTTAATAACTAATTCACGTTAACATTATAATTATAATAATCGTTATGTGTCGCGGCTGATCAGTCGCATAAACACTCACTATCAACAATAACCCGGTCAGTACACAGACAACATTTATAAATTCACAGTACGTGGAGTCGGCTGGCAACTTCAAGGAAGGAGAGCTTCCTGTTCGTCGCTGCAGCTACACGATGAGTAGGAACTGAAGGCTCGCTTCAACTAGTTATCTAATGCGTTCCAGGTATTGCTCCCACCATAGTGTGCTCCTGCGACTCGTCCGGTCGGTCGCGAGCTGCCAGCCAAGTCCCCGTACAATAGGTACGTACATCATACATTACGTTTACGTGACAACGTACACTATCTACGGCGTCCGTCCCACGGTCACGTGGTCGCGCCCTGCCTACCTATACTATACAGCCTACCTACACTATACAAATAAAACATCGCAAAAATTAGCACCAGAGAAATTTAGGATACGATTAGTTGTATACGATCGAGTCGATGTCACCGATTATACTAGTATTATCTTTAGAGAATACTTACGCTAAGTATTCAGGGAATGAAACTATAGTGACCGAATGCGGGTGATTGTTATAAAAAGCTATAATCCTGTGTACCTAGTAATAATTTGTATACGTTAACGGCAGGGCGTCGTCCGGTCGCGAGACTGGAGTCGACGCCGAGGACCGGAATTTCTCTAGCTACTTGCGTCTCTAAGGGCCCGCCGGGCCCGGCCCCACGGGAATGAGGACTTCATAAGGAATCGTGCGTAAATAAACTTACGTACTCGTAAAACAAACATATGTGTCGTCGTCTCAGAGCGGAGCTCGCGTCTCGTCCGTGAAGCGCACCGTGCGCGGGGCCGGGGGCCCGTCCGAGTGGCGGCGCGGGCCCGGGGGCCCGGCGCGCGCCTCCGGGGGCCCGTCCGAGTGGCGGCGCGGGCCCGGGGGCCCGGCGCGCGCCTCCGGGGGCCCGTCCGAGTGGCGGCGCGGGCCCGGGGGCCCGGCGCGCGGGGCCGGCGCGGGGGGGCGGCGGGGCCCCCCGGCGCTGAGTCAGTTGATGGCCTGCTCCGTCATCTGCAGGCACAGCGCGTCCAGCCGCGAGTAGTCGTCGTGCGGCAGCGGCGCGGGCGCGCGCGGCGCGTGCGGCGGGTACGAGTGCGACTTGCCGCGCGGCGCGGGCGGGGCGGGCTGGCCAGTGGCGGGGGCCGCGGGCCAGGCGCGCGCGCGCGGCGGCGCGGGCTGTCCGGCGTGCGGCCCGATGCGCCATCTGGAAGGTTCACAGCCTTTTAGAAGCCTCTCTATTTATAGTTTAGGAGTTGAAACAGTTTTTAATATTTTTCAGAATTTCTCTCTTGACTTCAGACTCTTTGGAACGAAGTTCTTTTAACGAATTTCTTCGATCGGAGTTAAATGGGAGATATCGTCACGTAACGAAAAAGCGTTATGCGACTTTCCATTTATGTATATAATAAAAAGAGAGAGATAATCCACGTGGTTTTTAATTGCTTGCATTTACAAAGTTATTACACACTTACGCACACTGATGCGCGCGGATGAGTGTTGTGCTGAGTAGGGTGAGGCATATTTATCGTAACAGATAGAAATAACAATTATCCCTACCAATATAACTTATCTGTTACTTAAAATAACAGACCCACAAAGACTTACTGATAATTCAATAAATCAGTCCTCACAGAGGCTCACAAACTGTTACCACGGCTGTTACTTTCATACACACTCACACGCAGAAAAGAGAAATAACAAGGTTATCAATTTCTCTCTCTTCCTCATTAAAGACCTTTTAACCCTTTGACCCTTGCTAAAACGAGAAACACATATTATTTACTTCGAAATATGTTTACTTCTCATTCTTCCTAATTTTTGAATAAACGTAATTCTATAATTTCATATTACGACGTCATTCCTTCCTATTTAATACTTCAGTAACGATTTTCGACTTAAAACGAAAAGAAATAAAGAAGATATTAAATTGATATTTTAATACGTATTTATCGTCGGTACAAAAATAACAAGCTGTTATTTAATAAGATATTTGGATCTGTTATTTTTGTGTAACAGTGATAACAGATAATGGGGTTTATTCATAAACGATGACTAAAGTTAAGTAACGCTTAAACGTCAAAAATGTATGGTTAAACAGTCGCTAATCACTGCTTAACTTTAAGCAACGTTTATGAATAAATGGGATTGTGTTTAACCTGTTACAATTACAACCCATCTCTAGTGCCGAGTGCTGCACACGCCGCGCACGCGCGGCTCACGTCGGACATCATAATTATAATATTAGTGCACATGTGGCGTGCACACCTATTATGTTCCAACTCTACTTATAACAAATTATGTCCCAGAAAGTACTTATTATTTGTAATGCTTTATAAATGGTGGATTGTCATGATTGACGGACCAAACTTTTATTTCTAAACCTTTTATTATGTCTATTTACATTTATAAAGCCACTTCGAAGTTGTTATAGCTCCTACAATCAATTATTCTATTTCTCTGTGAATTTTGACGCAAAAGACTGCCTCTAATGGGCTACTTAAAAGAAATGATTTCACTTTGACTTTCAGAACTCATCTTTGAACAAAATCTTCCGATTTACAAACACAGTCTGGGACCTCAAGCACTAGCAAAAAAAAAAATGTTTATTTCAATAACTTACAGTAGTTACATTTTTACTTTTAGGAATGACCCTTTAAGCAAAATAAATGCTTGTGTTAGGACATTCCGCCCTTCAACTACAGTACAGTGTCGTATTCGAGTTATTGAATATGATAATGAAAGTACTTAGTTAAAAATAAGAAGACAAATCCTCCATTTTAAAGGAGGAGTCTAAATTAAACAAAAGGAAAACAAATGAAAATTGGGTAATTTAAGAGTGCGCGCTAGTGATTGTGTGTATGTTCGTGTGTGTGTATGCATGAGTGTGTGTGAGTGTGTGTATGTGTTATTTGTGTGAGTAAGAGGCTATGAAGTAAGTGTGGGTATGCGTGTATGAGTGAGGAGAGAGGATTGGTGCGGTAGGTGTTGATGTATTTTAAAAGTGATTGTACTATGGGGTGACGTTGGGATAAGAGATTGAGGTTTTAGTTTGGATTTTGGAGTTTTTTGGAGTTAGCCCTACGACATGTCTTGGGATCGGAAGATGTTGCATGACAACATCTTCCACTAACCGTTGTTTAATGTTTGTATTAAACATTCAACTTCATCGTACGATTTCGATTTTAGCCATTTCGTCATAATATTTTTACATTCGCGATGTGTACGGGGATAAATATCTAGCTCTTTGTTAAGCAGATTATATAAGAGAGATGATTGACTTGCGTACTGTCTTTTTGCAAATGTTGATTTAATCGTGATTGCTGGGGCAACATTATGCTTTCTTCTGCTTTTCAGCTTCGAGGTCAAACACGAAGGATTTGTGTTGTTTTAGAATGATATCGACCACGTACATCTTTCTGACTGTCAGGAGATCAGATATTTAAGTAAGTAGTAAGAAGACAGACGTACCTGGGCTTAGGGCACCTCCTGTTGAGCGGCATGTCGGACACGTGGTGGAAGAACTGTCGCGGCGGCAGGCGGTGGCGAAGCCCCTTGAGCGCCTCCTGCAGCTCGGGCCGCGCGAAGGCCTCGTGGTGTAACGCCTGAAACCAAACAATGTTCATACAAATTTTTGAACTCAATTAATTTAGTTTTATGAAGTGTTCTCAGCTACAAAAACGCAGATATTTCCGAAGATAGACGGTATTTCCCGAAGCGCATACTTTTCTTTGGAAAGCTGTAATGTTGTGTGTTACCTTCTCCACGAGCCAGCAGTGCAGCGACATGGGGTCCACGGGCGGCTCGTGCTCGCCGTCCTCGCTCAGCAGCTGTGACGTCACGCGCACGGCCGGCGGGCAAGACGCGTTGTTCAGGCACTTGGATGCTGCAACAAATACACACGGATTATGTAGAAACTATATTGTACCCGCAATACAATTGTCCAGGGATAGTGCCGCACGTCAGTCTGTAGTAGTAACAAAATTGAATTGGAAACCCGACTACTATTATAAGGTCGCTTTAAATGAAAAAAAACGTGTTGTCGCGGATCCCTGTCAGGAGCAAAGTTTCTTACGCGCACGCGACACACGCCACGGCACGCATGATTTTCTCTCTCTCAGACTCTATAGAGAGAACGTGACATGGAGGGGGATAATGCTTTTTGACTACTGTTACGTGACGATTTCTACCATCTTCTATCGCAAGCTGCGTTAAGGACTTTGTTCCAATTATCTGTTACCCTTAATGTGCGGTTGAATGTATGTTTTAGCCCGTGGCCTGCATTGCATAAAGGCATATAAGTAGTGCCTACCTCGATAAATCACCATAAGCCTGTCAATTACATTTTAGTGTGTGTGCCCCACAATAAAGAAACTCACTAAATTATTATACCTTACAAAAAACAAAATCTTCATACAAACTCGCGTGGCAGTAGGCAGTCGCTAGACGGCCTACTCAGCTGCCGTACTATTCGCATATTGTCATTGGTCTTTATTCGTTCAAGTTAATACGACAAAATTAAATTCCTGCCTACCTATTCTGAAAACCAATGCACGCCAGTGGTTTTAGCAAAGTTCTTCCAAAACATGGTATATCCTCCTTTCGATCGCTACCTTCTCCTTTGAGGTCCGTTTGCACCAAAAACTGGTTACGTTTAGAGAATTAAAACATGGTTTTGATTCTGTCCTTCGTTCGAAGAAGGACAGAGACAAAATGATCTTTGAAATGAAGCGCCACAAGGTTATCTCGGTGCGTGGCCAAAATTGGAAGTATGTTAAGCGTTAAACGCATTTATCGTTTCGAGTGGTCGAGTGAGCTTACCCAGCTGCAGCGCGCGCACGATGGCGCCGGGCAGCTCGCCGGCGCGCGGCAGGGGGCCCAGCAGCGCGCCGCGCACGCGGGCCAGCGCGCGCGCCACGGGGGCCGCGCCCGGGGGCCCGCCCGGGGGCCCGCCCGGGGCCCCGCCCGGGCCCCCGCCCCCCGCGCGCAGCTCGGCCGCCGCCGCCTCCAGCGCCGCGCCGCGCTCCGACAGCTTCTTGATGGACAGCAGCAGCTTGTGGCGCGCGCCCTTCGTCACACCTGCCGAGAAACCTCCTGCGTCAACGACACGCTGACGGACTCGAACGCAATCATCGTTTTGTTTCAAATAACTGGACCGGTGTTGCGAACGTGTCGCAAGAAAAGTTTTGAGCATAGAGCTAGATTTACGGATGGGCGAACATACAGGGTGGCAGGGACATCGACGCGCAAACTGTAACCATGAAATTCAAGAAAGTGCAGATGATTGTCGATAATTTTGTTTCGAGATTCGATTAACATTTCTTATTTACTGATACTTTATGTAAATAAGAAACGTTAAAGTTTAAGAAAAATGCATTGTTTCAAAAGCTGCGTGAAACAAAATCTCGGTGTCGAAAGAAAACGAGATCTCGCCCGAATGCTGGACGAGATCGCGAATGACCAATCTCAACACCAGCAGTGCGATTCTGTGACCATACCGTGAAAACTTGGGTGAATTGAGCGTGGAGTGAGCTGTCATTTCAACTTATGCTAGGCATTGGGACCATTGATAGCTCACTTCACCTAACTTTTCACGGTGAGATTTTTACAGAATCGATCGGCAGATTTCGAGATTGCATTCCCTAGGACCGAATGATGTCAACTTAAAACAACTGACAGAAATAGAAACATGTTTAAAGCACTCAGCAGAAGATGGACGATTTGTCCGCGACGATAGAACGTAAGGAAATCTATGCAATAACGCACACGAAGGATAAGATAGACTGCTGGGACTTCCACAAGTTCTATCGTCGCGGACGAATTGCCAATCGTCTGTTAAGCGCCTTAAATGTATTTAACGATTGACGTGTAAAAGTGTTTGTACAAACCTACTTACAAAATAAAATCATTTATCATTTATCATTTAACGATCTGTGGTGCAGGTGGGCCTTAGGCGCTGAGCAGACTGACAATTTGTCTGCGCCGATAGATTTCCATACGCTCTTTACGTATGGAAAGCAATGCAATAAAGTACACGGAGCTTAGGACAAATAGACTGGCGGTTATATCTATCCGGGAGACAAGTCGACCATCGATTGCACATCACTTTATCATCAACCAGACCCCAAAAAATATTAAGGTTATTTTATTTAAATGGGAGTCTACTAAGATATCGGCTAATAAATACCCCGATAAGGACAGAAAGATGGCAAAATTGATCAATTGATCATATACCATTTGAAAGTCAAGAATTTACAAAGAAATAGATGTCCTGTATCATTTTTTTAAATAAAAAATGCCAGCTCTTTAGATATAGCGTTTTAACCATACATTTTTTACCTTCAAACGTATCTTAACTTAAGGCAACGTTTGTAAATAAACCTCTATGTGTTAATAAATGTTAGTCAAACATCAAATCCTTGATTGAATCATTCTTATAACAGAATAATATCATGTAAATATTCATGAATATATTCAAAAGTAGGACTGTTTTAGACTAGAACAAAACAGTTAAGTGTGTGGAAAAACACAGCATTTATGAAATCTAGCCTTAAGACACACTAGGCATTAATACATACCGACATACCTATTTAAGTTAACAAACAAGTTAATAACCTATTTACATCGTAGGTCCACAACATAACAATTACACAGAAATAAATAATATAATAATAATCGTTAATCAATGGTAGGTACATGATTCATACAGTTTCAGTTGTAGACAACTATATTGTGGTTTATAGTGAGAACAATATGAATACAGTGGGCTATTTCCTCTGCTAGTATTACTACTATAGCAGTGAGTCACTCTGCAAACACAGACAGCACAAAGAGATATAATTTGTAACATGTAAGGTTCATGGCTAACATTTAGATGTTCAGCGCATTTCACGTTTCTATGTGAGTGAGAGCGTAGCTTTTTTTTTTAACTTTGCCCCACACTAGGAATTCAGGAGTCATCATTCTGTAGAAGTTTCTAGAAGAAAATGTTGATTAAAGTTTATGTATGAATCAAATGGTAAAGTTCGAAACAGTACGTGTAACTTTTCAAGAACTAAGGCCGTGTTCACTACAAACGTATATCAGCCGCCGACTCGAGCGTCAAGTTCAAAATGTATGAAAGAAAAATATCAGCTGCTGGCTGACTGTGAACGGGTATTACGTTTGGTGTGAATGCAGACTCATCACTCACCATCTACCATGCACCTTTACACCTAGGTAGGGAATAATAGAAGTACCAAAAGAAAAAGTCATGCCACTCACCTAATTTCTCCAAATACTTTTCATCCATGGTCATCATCTGTTCGTAGCTCATGTTGGTGAACAGCCACACGTACTTGTGCAGGCGCAGACTCTTCAGCCACTGCGCCACGTTGGACATGCCCGGGTGCTCCCCGAAGTTGTGCGAGCGCAGGTCGTCCAGCCGCGTCTCGCTACCCGTCGTCCCGTACATTATACTAATAGGCCTTATCTGACTCAAACTGTGCTCACTCGACAGTGAAAAACTCCTAGGTTTCTGTACAAAAGGTTCATCATTCAAGTTCTCAGCCGACGAAGACATGTGCATAAAGTTACTCGAAGGAGGCGTCAAGCTATTCGATCTCTGTGACTTAGGCTGCGCTATCGTCGCGTCAAAATTCAATTTTTCTCCTTCTATACTTATATCTACGTCTCGGCCATTTTTCGAGAATGATTCTTGTAGTAGGTCGGTAGTGAAGTGTTCGGCCGCGTCTAGGACGCCTCGGAACTCGACGTTCTTGCCGATGGTTCGTCTGAATGCGTTGTTTGTGCTCCAAATGTTTGTGTCCGACATAAGGCAGGGGTCTATTCTTGTTTGCCACACGCTTTCAGTTCTGTTGCCGGAAATGTGGTTCTCTAGGTATCTTAACCATTGTTTTAGTATCCTGAAATAGAGTATCAGAAGTGCTTAATTGATAATGATAAATAATATATAATATCCGTGGACATTTCACACAGCACCATTTGTCTCAAGCTAAGCAACCTAATGCTTGTGTTATGGTAACAAGATGGCTGATAAACTACTTATATACAATTTTTTTTTTTTGTAAATACATACATATTATAGATAGAATAACACCCAGACTCGGAACAAATACATGTAGGTCATACAAATATTTGTTCCGTGCGGGAATCGAACCCGCGACACGCAGCGCAGCAGTCAATCGCTTAACCACTGCGCCAACCGTGCCGTCGACTCATAAAGTATATATAAATAAACTAGCTTCTGCACGCGACTTCGTCTGCGTGAAATTTCGGACCCCGACCCATCGCTTGCCCGCGCTGTTACTTCGGAGCGTTTTTTTCTTCATCAATGGCAGAAATATTTTTTCAAATGCGACAGGTTCTTCCAGAGATAAGCGCGTTCAAAAAAACACTTCAGCTTTATAATGAATATAGATAGACTAGCGGACCCGGCAGACGTCGTCCTGCCCGGAAAAGCAGCGCCACCTACCGGGGCCAATTGTGTTTTCAATCCATCCAGGAACCCATTGAAATATGTATAAACACAAAATTTCATCCAAATCGGTCCGACCGTTTAGGAGGTGTTAGGTGACAAACACACGTACAAAAGAATGATATATATTAAGATATACACCGTGTTTTGGACGATATACATAAACTTCGACCAGATATTCAGACCATAAAAATAAGCATTTTTCATTATAGACACATTAATTAATTCTTATTTTTTATTAATTTTCATAGAAACTAAATACCTTGACGTAAATCACCCGATATGAATGCCTCTTTATCTCTTTATCTGAAGCATTTGATAGATTTATCATTTTAATTGCACTGAGCGGCGACGTATGCCCAATTAAGACCATTTCTTACTGCATAGCGTAGTTAATTTCATTAAATGAAATAACAAATATTTTTGTAACGAAGCCTTTTTAAGTACTACTTCCTTTGTTAGATTTGATTTGTAAAAGCTATAGAAGTTTTTGCAGAAGTTTATCGATAACATGAAGATCACGGTGTACATATATGTAGATGTCAACAATATCTTCAAAAGGCTCTTCTCCATACGAAACGACCATTTTGGAACCGTGCACTTAGGTTCTGACGTGTCACATCTGCCCATGTAGGTTTATGTGAAATAAAATATATGAATTTTAGGGTTTCTTAAATTAGGTACCTACTTGAGGACCCGTATATCGAACTTGGCAGTAAACTCCCAAAATTACATCTTCCTTTATTAAAGTGACATACTCTTTATCATGGTGCGTAAGCGCAGGATGCACGAGCAGGTAGGACAGCAGCTGCCTACACAGCTCGGGCACGACGTTGGAGCGGCGCGGCGCGTCCACGCAGCGCTGCACCAGCGCCGGCGCCGCCGCCACGTACATGTCCTTGCAGCGCTCGTTGTCCATGCGCAGGAGTGGCAGTAGCCCCAGCAGGCGGTGAAGACGCTCGCAGCCTGGACATAGATAAAAAAAACTTTATTCGATTCAGAAAACACACTACAATATTAAAAAAAAACTAGTAATACATTATTACACAGGAGCCTGAGACGCTAGATTTTTAGAAATTCCCGGATTCCCGAAACACTAGGATTCCCGGTGTCGTGGAGTCCAGTCTCTGCCCAATACAAACATGTTCACATTGTGACATGGCATGACATTTCAATGATTAGTTAATACCTACGTAAAGTTTCAGCCAATTCAACTGATTGGTTATTCTGTAGCATTTTATATGTTGTTCCTTAGATTGATATAACTTTTTTATTTATGAATCGATTGAAACGAAACAAATAAAATTTTAAGTGAAGCAAACCAAAACGCATTAGTGAAAACTGCATTAAAAAGGGTTAAGCCGTTTCTGAGATTAGCGTGCACAAACGTACAAACAAACAGACATAGGTACAGAAAACAGACAAAAATTCTAAAATCATTTTTTTGGGGTTCCATTTCGTTTATAATCCTCCCTATAATAGTTTTTCTTATATATGTTCCATGTACTTGTACAGACAGCGACCAGTTACGATTTTAATATATTTATGTGTTGATTTTATTATAATATGTAGGTATGCAACTTGAGATAGAAACAATCGTAAACCAGAATTACGAAAAGGAGAAGGAACGAAGTATTTAAAACAACCGAAACCAATAGAAATCATTAGAACGACAACCAATCAATTTACATCACCCAATGGCAATACCGACAATGTCATTAATCCGCGTAAAGTATGAACACCGTGAATAGAAAAATTATGTATTTGTACAACGCCATCTATGGGTAAATGGATAAAACGTCTGCACAAAGCATAATAAAATTATGTAGTTGTATTCGTGAATGTTTTAGCGGCATTTTGCGTTTTAGTAATTTTCTATATCTGCGAAACTACATGACCAATTGACAAACTGTAAGGGGCAAATCTTATCTCTATAATGTCCTTGTGATCATAAAATAATTTATTTTGATTAATTTATTAGGATTCATACTTAATTAAAAATCATGTTTTCATCCAAACATAAGCATGTGAATTTTTTTTTTTTTTAGAACATAAAATGGATATTAAAAGATAAAAGATAGACATATGGTGTCGCAGACTTTTTTGTAGAACTATTACATTGTTTTTAGTTATATACAACTGTTGAAGCAGCACATACAAATAATTCTGTTTTAAGAGGTATTTCTTTCCAACTTGATAGACAAAAGTTGTGATAGCTCAGCTAAAATGCATGATGTAAACATAATTTAACACATAATGTAACTTTCTACCAGTGAAACCTTTTTAGGATTGGATCATTATCTCCGGAGATTACCCCCTACATACTAACAAACAAATTTTACCTCTTTATAATATTAGTATTGATTGAGAATGTCTAAATTCAAATTAAGTTTTTGTTTAAAAATCACTCTTACTGCCTTAACATAAGATCAGTTACAATAGTGAGGAGAAACTTAGAAAATAAATCAGATAATAATAAATAAATAAATATAATAAATAAATCCCTGGACATTTCACACAGCACCATTTGTCCCAAGCTAAGCAACCTAATGCTTGTGTTATGGTAACAAGATGGCTGATAAACTACTTATATACAATTTTTTTTTTTGTAAATACATACATATTATAGATAGAAAAACACCCAGACTCGGAACAAATACATGTAGGTCATACAAATATTTGTTCCGTGCGGGAATCGAACCCGCGACACGCAGCGCAGCAGTCAATCGCTTAACCACTGCGCCAACCGTGCCGTCATGGTAATGGTAAACAGGAAGTGACACAAATTGTCAAATATTCCTCTTCTTCAGATGCAGCTATGTTAAGCACGTCATAGTCCTATTCTAATTCATATCTCAATCTTCCCAGTTGATTTAGTTTACTTTTGAATATAAATTGTAAGTGTACTTTGGTTTGAAATGAATGATTGCATACCTACCTGTGTTCCAAAATAAACTTATTTTAATGCAACAGTTCTGTTGTAATAATTACTTGGTGCTAAATATGACCATTCATCAACCTTAACGAATGAATCTAATTGGCCTTCATAAAGGAAAATTTTTCATGCCACCTTTATTTTAGAATAATTTGTGAGGTTGACTTTAGTAGGCTAATTAAATGGCCTAATAGTTATTTGTTTAAATAAATTTATATTAAACGGTGCAACCCTTGGAATGCTTATGTGAAGCAGTGAATGTTAAAAGTGGTGAAAAAAATATGGGCATGGTTAAAGGTTGAAAATCAATTTGGACATGGTACTCACACATTACCAAGTTACCAGTGAATGCTGTGAATGAGTAACAGCTCTGACTATTAATGACTATTCATTCTCTGGTGGTTAGAAGAAACTAATAGTGAGGTTTCACAATTAGTTTTTTAGGAATAAGTATGTCTCAAAGCATACAACAGACATTAGGAAATGTTTACTTGCAAAAACCCAGCATCGGAGACCAGCTCCATGGGGAAAGATATTTTTTGTCAGTTTGTGAATCATTATGGCCTTTTAATGATATAATAAATAGAGATAACAATTGCAGTCACCAGGCTTCTTTGGTATATGCTAGCTAGCTGCTAGATATTACATGATTTATTATTCTAATTTTTTTAAAGATTTCTGTAATTATGTATGTATACTTTTAGTGTAATATTAATTGATAGATTCTTCCTAGCTTAAACGAGGAAAGACCTTCCAATCAATGATGTATTAAAGGTTTTAATAGGGTTTCTGTAAATCAATTTATAAAAACTGTTTCTAGGGTAGGTTGTCAAATATCACAAGATTTGTAACCAATACACTTACCTTTAGTAGCTACACTTGCTGACAGAGCAAGCCTTCTCACCAAGCTATACAATTAGGATCCTGTCATGAACAGTTCTTTAGTCACGTACTCCGTATAAGGAAAACAAGGTCGGAAACATGAGTGTAAATGTACAAGCGGTGGAACGTACCGTCGTCATCGTCGTCGTCGCGTACGAGCAGCAGGCCGGCCAGCTGGAGCTCGTCGTTGGCATCGCGCTCCAGCCGCTCGTCCTCGACGTGGCTGCGCAGCGCCGCCTCCACGGCCCGCTGCACCAGCTTCAGGCCCGGCCACGGCACCCGACGCGCCAGCGTGCACGCCAGCACCGTCTGCTCGCACGCGCCCCATTGCTCGAACACCCCGGCTATACCTCCGAGCTGCTCGTTAAACGTGATGTTCATCGTGAAAACAGCATAGCAAACCCAAAATATCAGATTTGTTTGTGTTCTACACGTCAGTAGTACGTGACAGCTGATCGTTGGGACACTTTTTGACCCCCTTGGAGACAAGCGGCACACGAGGCGATGACAGTGTTGAAAGGGCCGCGATTATGTCGCGTAATGGGAACGTTAATTTATTAATAAAATAATAGGTAGATTGAAAAACATCAAAATTGTTTCGATGGTCAGTCTGATTATCAAAATCCAAAATGGCCGACCACAGATAACAAAATGTTTGCACTTTTTTTATGACAACTGATCGAAGTGCAATTTCGAAAATAAAATTAACATGAGACAGATTGCATTTTTCAAAAAAAGCGACGCCTAAACTAAAATACTTGTGACGTTTGAAGCAAAAGCGATAGGTACGGTTTATATTGGTTTTTCAAATTTGCAAGTTCTTTCTTAGTACTGCTACACGACGCTAGATGTCAGAAATTACTTAGGAGAAATGACATGCTTAGTACTGCTACTTGACACTAGATGTCAGAAGTGACTCTATGACAGTGTGAAAGTTTTTATTTTTGACCGATTTAAAAAAAAGGAGGAGGTTACAAACTTCCAATTCGGATGTTTATTATATATTTTTCCGGATTTGCAAAATTCTTTTTTGTTCGAAAGAAGTTTATTCCGAAATGGTACCATTTAAATTTCGTAAAGATCTTTTGGAGACAGACAACGGAACTTTGCAATAAATGCCAGCAAATCAACCACGATTGCCGCTATCGCTTATGTATGCATTGTTTACACAACCACACAACATAACATCACGCGTGTACCCTCTAAAGGGGTACGCAGATGTGTTCAGTATACCACGGTTCACCCTCATTTCTGGCAGTTGTTATTGGGGTACCTCTAATCTTGCAAGTACCTACCTATAATATTATGAATTTGTGTGGGGTAGGTATACAACAAAAAAATTGAAAAATTAAAACTGTGTCAAAAAATTAAAATGCGGAACCAACGACACCGCCTTCCGAAATTAAAGTTATTTTTCACTTTGTAGTGTTTTTGTTTTTGGAAGTCGGTTGTTGTTTTTTTTGTCTTTTGATGATTTTGTCAAGAAACTACCCTACACTTCAAAATAATTAGCTAGTTTTGTTATTTCGATGTATTTTTCAAACAAATGATATTACACTTGTGTTCTTATAGTTTGTATTCAAGTTTTTGGAGAAATAGGTACCTAGTCGGGTCTAGTTTAGGTATCTACAGATTGCAATCGGATTTAATTATCAGAAATTCATGGACCATCATCAAATCACCCGGAATACCGATACAAAAAGTAGGTAGGAAAGTTTGGAATATTTTTGGCTCTTCGAAATGAAAAGGTTTTTTTTTTAGTTACACTTGGATGATTTTGCATCATAAGATATTTTTTTTTCCTAACACAGGGGACAGAGTGCTGGTGGTCTTTGTGATTGTACAAGACTGTCGCCTAATCTTTTGAACAAGTGGACCGCCTAAGCTGCGACCAATTCAGCATATATTGAACCTTATGTTCGTTACGTTAAGGTATGAAACTTATTGGTATTATTGTAGTGTGTGTTCGTTTGTCACTAATATGTCTATATAACTATTATATAACAGTGCACGCAATACTTAAGAAGATTGTCTACTTCAGTGCCTGCGTATAATTGATATGGAAGGTGAAATTGTTATTTAACTGATGAGCAAAATAAGCATATTTATAATTTAAATATGTTCATTTATAATAGGACTTGTCGTCACAGTGATGCTATTTTATATTTTGATTGTAATCAATTCATTACTGATTACAAACTGACAAATTATACTATGTATTTGCCACCTAGTTGTAGGAGACAAATTGCTAATCTTTTAGCATACAATATACTCAGTGACACTGGTACTTGTAGTGTACCATCGATTACTGTTAGTACTGATACTAATACTACTTTTGATACGCCTTGTAGTTTAAACTATTAGGTGCGACAACGGGTCAGCCACATATGTTGAATGTTGTACATCAAAATATGCAGGGTCTGTCCGGCAAAGAGCTAGAATTAAGTTTATTTATGGAGAACTATGAGGTTCAGGTGTTATGTTTGACTGAACACTGGTTGAAGGAACATGAAGTAGTGTTTATAAATGATGAAAACTTTACCGTACAGAGTGCATTTGTGAGAAAAAGTGCTATTCGCGGTGGCTCTTTAGTTCTTGTTTCAAACAAGTTGAAATGTAAACAACGTTTAGATTTAGTTAATCTTTCAATCGAGCGCACTATAGAGTTGTCTTGTGTTGAACTTGAGCGATATGTTATAATTTGCGTTTATCGACCCCCCTCTGGGGATTTTATTAGTTTCGAATCGGTAATGGAAGATACTCTCAATAGGTTAAAATCAAATAACAAAAGTATTATTTTATGTGGAGATTTCAATATTAATATTTTAGATGTTACTCCATTAAGTATTAGACTTCTCAATCTTTTGAGGTCTTATAATTTAATTAACTTGTTTTTTGAACCAACTAGGATCACAGCTTCTTCGTCAACTTGTCTTGATAATATATTTAGTGATTGTGATGCCAAAAATAAATTAGTGTTAACTGACTTAACGTCCGACCACTGTGGTTTATTAGCTAGCTTCCCCATGCCATTACATAAAAAGCCACATAGACTTGAATGCAGGCCTTATACAGCTAGTCGTTGCAAAATGTTTAAAAATAATATAGCTCATAGAATTACACCATCGATAGTAGAACACGAGAATCCTAATGAAATTTATGGTGCCCTTTTTGATGTTGTGCAAAAAGAGTACCAATCCACTTTCAAGACCAAAACTATTAACATTAATGGATCCTCTGTTGGCTTTAACCAATGGGCTACTCCCGGTATTTATAAAAGTAGAGCGAGACTATACGAGTTATATGGTTTGAAAAAATACAGGTTTGATACTCCCTTCCTAGAGTATGTCAAAACTTATTCAAAATTATTCAAAAAGATTAGTGCTTTTGCTAAATCAAAATTTTTAGGCGATACGATAAAAAATTCTACTAATAAAGTAAAAACCACTTGGAAAATTATTAATAATGAAACGGGAAAATCGGTTAAACAAGAAAAACTACTTGAGATTATGGTCGACAACAAATTAGTTAACAAAGCAGCTGACGTAGCTGAGGCATTTAATGAGTTTTTTGCCAACATACCGATAACTACGACTCGCTCCTTAAATTCGTCCTCGCCTAAAGCTGAAAACCTTTTGCACAGTAGTGTACCTAAATGTAGTCCCTTATTTAGTTTCGAACATGTAACCCCGCGTGATGTAGTTAATGTTTTTAATACACTTAAGTCTAAAAACACCGGTGATTATTGGGGCATCTCCACTAAACTTATAAGTAATATAATAGACATCGTAGCCCCCTATCTAGCTGTTACTTTTAATAAATGTGTTGATTTAGGAACTTTTCCTGACCTCATGAAGAGTAGTAAAGTCATACCATTATTTAAATCAGGTAATAAGAATGACGTTGGCAATTTCAGGCCTATTTCTATCTTACCTGCATTTAGCAAAATATTTGAAAAGTTAATACTCAAGCAGCTGCTAAGACATTTTAATTTAAATAGCCTCCTCCATAATGAGCAATATGGCTTTACAAAAGGTCGTTCAACTACAGATGCGGGTGTTGCTCTGTTGAGACACATATTTGACGCATGGGAGAAATCACAGAATGCTATTGGAGTTTTCTGTGATCTCTCCAAAGCCTTTGATTGCGTGCACCATGACACGCTTTTGCGTAAATTGCGTCATTACGGTGTCCAAAACGAAGCTCTCAACGTAATTATTTCGTATTTACATAATAGGGTCCAATGTGTAGATGTTAATGGTGTGAAATCATCCGGGCTACCAGTTCAGTTAGGTGTTCCGCAAGGCTCAATACTGGGTCCATTCTTGTTCTTAGTTTACATTAATGATTTACCATTCCATTTGACGGGCATCTGTGATGTTGTACTGTTTGCAGATGATACCTCTCTTATTTTTAAAGTAGACAGGAATAGACAAGATTTTGACGACGTAAACAGTGCACTCTCAATAGTTACAGATTGGTTTACGTCAAATAACTTAGTTCTCAATGCCAAGAAAACCAAATGTGTAAAGTTCGCCTTACCGAATGTTAGAAACCTAGGACCCAACATCGTCTTAGATAAAGAGGTGCTTGAAACTGTAGGCTCGGCAATTTTTCTAGGACTAACAGTAGATGCCAAACTTCAGTGGGGACCTCATATATCAAGTCTAGCAGGAAGGCTCAGTTCGGCTGCCTACGCCGTCAGGAAAGTAAGACAATATACTGACGTTGATACAGCTCGTTTAGTCTATTTTAGTTATTTTCACAGCGTTATGTCCTACGGTATTCTGCTGTGGGGCAAAGCCGCTGATATACAAAATATATTTGTCCTTCAAAAGCGAGCTGTTCGAGCAATTTACCAGCTAGGTGCCAGAGTTTCTCTAAGAGATTTCTTTAAAGATATTGGTATTCTCACGGTTGCATCACAATTCATCCTTGCCAACATTTTATATATTAGGCAAAATTTACACTTGTACACTAAAAATAGTGATATTCACAGTGTTAACACTAGAAATAAGGACAAACTACGTGCCCCCTTTCACCGGCTTCATAAGGTTCATAACTCATTTGTTGGGCTTGGTATAACCTTTTATAACACATAACCTTTTATAACACACGCATTAAAAGGCAAGTCTAGAAAAGAAGAGGGTATCCTCTTCTTTTCTAGACTTGCCTTTTAATGCGTTTAAAGCTCAACTAAAATCCAACCTTTGTTCAAAGGCATACTATTCTATCAACGACTACTTAGACGATAAGAATAGTTGGTCACCCTAGTTTAACGCAAGACAATGTTTATGTTCCTTCTCCAGAATTAGCTTACTGCAGAACCCAGCAATGCATAAATGTGTAAGCTGTCACGCCCTTTATGCCTGGAGGCTTTTATTTGGGTAGTAAGTTTTTTTATTTACATTTTAATTAATTATGTTTTAGCTTGAGTACGTATAGTTATTATTATATTTGTTGGTATATTGGCGTGGCTAGCTGACATATTATGGCAAATAATTAAATTTTATGTTCTGGTTTTGTAATGTTAATTACCGAACATTGTATATATTATTGTACCTAGTATTGTATACATTCAAGTATTTTTTTTAAATTGAACAGACAGCTGTGCTGCTGGGGAGTTTGTTGCGCCACTTCTTCTTCCCAGCAATAGCACTAGGAAGTGGTGAAGGGCGGGCGTTTTTGGGGGACTGTCTTTTGTAATTTTGACGTTCAAAAAGTGCTGATTCTCAGCCTAATTTGAATAAATGACTTTTGATTTTGATTTTGAAAATAATGCTTAATGCTTTAAACTTTTTTGAATAGCATAGGTAAGTACCTAGGTACATTATGTCCATACTATTATGTAGATCTACAGGGTGTACTATGCCAAATAATCGAATATCAATTATTGATCGACCACTAAAAATCGAACATCTAAATACTCGAACGTTCTAAATTTCGAATGGTTAGTAAGTCGAACATTCAAATATCGTACAATCAACACATCGAGCGTTAAAAATATCGAATGTTTGTTTGATCGAGCGTTCAACGCATCGCATAAATGTATTCATTATATCGAAATATCAACAGCAGGTAGGATTTATTATCCATAAATCCTACCTGTGACATAAAAAAAAAGTCTGTCACATACTCGTCAGGGAGTAAAGTGAAAGAATAGAAGTGTTTCCCACAGTGTTTGAGTGTGTTTTCCTATCTTCAGCAATTTCGATCAATTACAGAACTAGATTTCTTCGAAATCATCAGGGTGTAACGGAATCTCAAGACCCCATGTTTGACTCAGACACGCTCATTATTTAATATTTAGTGCAAGTCAACATTCTCGGAACTTACCCTGCAAACGTAACATGCAAATTGTATCATCTCCATTGTCCACATTTGAAAAGGACCAACCCTTTTATGCACGCGGAAGACAATGCGACGTTTTGCAAGTTTGCAAAATAGAACTTTCTCTAGGACAATAAAACCGTTATTTAGGCTGTACCTACTGTAGTATTAACGGCGACAGGGAGTGTTGTCTGGCGGAGTCATCTGTGTAGGGAACTATTCCTCTGTTATGGAGTTCTTTTTTCTGAGAATTTAAGCATAATTCCTGAGGGAACGGATGGCGCATCATGTAACTTTTCTGCAACGATATACCTATATATTACGTACTCCTTATTATTAACAATCGTATCAAATACCTACTTACTAAGTAGGCTGACAGTACTACTTGTGCTTTGCGGTCCATAGGTAAGTAAGTAGGTAGGTACTATCACGACCATGCCCATCCCTGTCATTGTTAACTAATGAAATTTAGTTTTCTTAAATTATTTTATTAATCTTCCAATATGTGAAACAGTCGCGTGCGCTAAGTTAACACGAATCCATTCAACGAACAAACGTTCTCAGCTTGTTCAACCCGTCACTGCCGCGGCGATGGCCGCCACGCGCCCAATGTTTTTACAGCCTCCATTCACGCGAGAAATGTGTAGAAATAATAATGTGGTCGAGTAAATGAACTCGAAGTCTAGTTTTGCGAGTAAATAATTTGAATTCGTTATGAGAAACTGCAGATCATATTTAGGGTTCTAGTAAAATGAGCAATGACATGAGATGATCCACTTTGCCCAATTTTATTCAAGCGAGTTCTAATGAAGACAAGTATTACTTCCTCCATCATTTGACAGTATGTTCTGCACATTATCCGGAAACCGTACATAATAACTTCAAAGAAATAATCGCTTGTCCAGCGCACGCTTTCATACGAATCGTAAGTGCGTTAATAATGTTGCAACTGTCGCAGTTCGGACATGAGCGTCGACTTTTTGTCGCACAGTCGTATTGTGTGACTCCATACTACTTCCGATGTTGTAGTCTCTATAGATATGTGATGTCGTAGTAATACAATACTATAAGTACCAGCTAGCTTACAGAAGAAAAATAAACTTTTACCTGGCTTTATATGTAGGTAGATCTTAGAGCAATATATGTATTTTATTGCCTAGTAAGCTGGGCATAAAGTGCAGCTTTCTTATCATAAATTAAAACAATCCGAAAACTATAGATAAGACCTATGGACGGCCAGGGCCCTGTTTAATAAACGTTACAAATTGTAAATTGTAATTTTATTTTACAAGTTACAAATAGGTATATAAGTTTCTGTTTAATAAATAATACAACTTACACAAGTTTACCTTGGCGGAAAACTGTCAATATTGTAAAATTGTACCTACAATTTTACATATTATTACTGTTTAATAAAAATTTTCTCTTTACATGTGACATTACAATTTACATACTTATTTGTAAGGAAAACTATTACCTACTATACTGAGCTGTCGAGTATTAACTCGAGTCGGTTCAAAGAAGTATTTAAGTAAGTAGGTAGGTACTTAGATTCTGTACATATTGATATCTGCCAGCAGAGGTTTCGTACATACATAAATTGTAGGATATTTTTATGTAGTTTAATTTTGCATAGGTACCTACTCGTAAATGTTTATATCGTAAAATGAGTTAATAATAATAAAAACACCGTTAACTAACTTGCACGCGGAAGGGTTCTGCAATTGACAACCAAGTGGCGATCTAATCCTTTTTTGTAATCTAGATTTACACTAAAATAGTCCTTAATTCTATAAGCACAAAGTTCATAATAACAGTTGGTATATGGAAGCCAAAGCAGCTGTGCTCATTGTCCAAATAGGTAGTATTTGTTCCGTAATACAATATTTTCGGAGATGTCGCAGGGAACAGCCCTTACCTATGTAGGTATTGGTCAAAGCTAAAACCGTAAACCATTTTTAACTTACAACTTCCATAAAGTTTGTTACTTAATTTTGTGGTCGTCCATCATGCAGGCTCGGCTAGTAATGTTACGTTATGCCACCTTCAAGATTGCTAAGAATTGGCAATGTTATGGACAAACACCCAGCACCTCGCAGGAACCCGTTGGACGCGAGAAGCACAAAACCGGTCGAAGTGGTGGTGCTTGGGGGAGGCCTATGTCCAGCACGCACAGCAGTGGACGTCTTTTTCATAATTGACACGCGCGGCGATGTGGATGTGGAATACCGAATAAGTTCTCTACAGTTCAATTTACAGCAGTCACATAATCTCAGCCTGTTTTTGTAGGTAGTTTAACTGGTTTTTAACCGACTTCTAAAAAAGGAGGAGGTTCTCAATTCGGATGTTTGTATTATTTTTTTTTAATGATTGTTCGCGCATAATTCCGTCGCTTGCCAACCGATTTGAAAAATTCTTTTTTTGTTGGAAAGGGTACCTATACTTCCCAAATCAAAAAAAAAAAAAAAAAAATCGTAACGAAAAAGTGAAAAATAAAAACTTTTTTACAAAAAAAAAACAACCGACTTCCATAAAAACACTACAAAATGAAAAATTACTTTAATTTCGGAAGTCGGTGGCGAAAAACGAAATACAAAAAAAACCAAAGACACCGACTTCCGAAATTAAAGTTATTTTTCATTTTGTAGTGTTTTTATGGAAGTCGGTTGTTTTTTTTTTTTGTAAAAAAGTTTTTTTTCTGATATTGATTTTCTGGGATCAGCAGCTAAAATCAACTTAAATAAACTACAGAGATTACAAAATAAATGAATTAAAACGTTATTTCGGTATGATTACCTACCTACCTATTTTTATTTCCTGATTAGAAAAATTATATCTTACAAAAGATATTCACTCACAAATAACATTTACCAAAAATTAAGTAATAACAGCCGCACGGGTCGATCGATCAGGTTAAGCTACGCTTGCCGCGGTTGGTCCGTGGATGGGTGACCATTTTCACATACCAAGTCCCCTCCGTGCCTCGGAAAGCACGTTAAGCCGTTGGTCCCGGCTGTCATTCGTGGATCTTTGACAGTCGTTACGAGTCGTCAGTAGCCCGAAAATCTGACAACCAGTCTTACCAAGGGGTATCGTATTACCCAGTAATTGGGTTGTGGAGGTCAGATAGGCAGTCGCTTCATGTAAAATACTGGTATTCAGCTGCATCCGGTTAGACTGGAAGCCGACCCCAACATAGTTGGGAAAAGGCTAGGCAGATGATAGACCACCACAAACGTAATACTAAACAGGCAAATGATATCCGTTTGAAACCACCTAGAACTAACTACGGAAAAAAGAGCATTCTGTACGAAGGAGCATATAAATTACCTAAAGACACAAAAGAGGCAGCATAACAATCTTTAAAAAACTACTTAAACCCCACATAGGATAGGGATAAACTTGTAATTGTAGATACCTACTAACACTACGAAAACTACCTATCTACCCCCGCTTACTCCCTACACGAAAAACACCATTTTATTTGTAAAATGCTATAAATCAATGTATAAAACTGATCAATTCTCGCTTATTCAAACGCACTATGCCATAGGCCTTAATAAATAAGCATTGCTCGCGCCGCAGCTTATGCGCGTTCTATACACAATCTCTACTAACATTTTTAACATCTACCCTAAATCAGTTATTTTGTTTACGTATTATTGTATTTTCTCTGTAAGTGATTAATGTAATCTTTTGAGAAATAAATGTCTTAAACCATATGTAATCATAGTAGGTAAGTCATTAGCTAGGTAAATACCTTAATTAAGTATTAAGTACCACCTACCAAGCTATACCGAGTCTAGAGACTGCGGCTGAAAAACAAAATCATTACCGGTGTGTTATGATTTAATAATTAGTCTGATAACAGTCACCTAATGTATCAATACTCGCCTCAAATTTCACTTTAACGTTATGTTTATTTGCTCCATTCAAAAAACCCGATAGAAACCCATAAATCAACCAACTCTCGAGGTCCGTTAGCCGCTACCTGCATTCAACCCTTCCACCGGGGGTGGTCACTTAGGCCCCGCCTCTTTTAAACGACACTCGCCTGCCAAAACAGACGGGACTCAGTGGACGACATTCGTGATTTGCACGTCAATTAGACAAGTTCTCAACATGGCCCTGTGGACTCCTTACGCGCAGGAAGTTGCCTTGGACTTGAGTATACACGCGGTGAAGGTAGAGAGAGAGTCTCCCCTCCCCGTGTCTAGTGCTCCTCAATCTCCACCAATGCCGGCTCTGTACCCCTCGTACTCGGAATTCCAGTACTACGTCAGGTATCCGTACCAGCAAGCTACACATGCAGTGCCATCGGTGATGTCCCCCGACTCAATCGGAAGCTGTTCGTACAGCAAAGTGACCGCGCCCTCGCCACCAGCATCATCAGAGTTCTATGACTCCGAATCTCTCAATGATGACGTGGAATACCAAATTTTCGAACGGGATGCCCTGCGAGCGATGGCAGAGAAGAACGGAGGCACCTTACTGGGTAACAACCCGAGAATGCGGAGGGCGGTGCAGACGAGCCAGACCGCTGACGACTCGTACAGGAAACAACGTGAGAGGAACAACTACGCAGCAAAACAGAGTCGAGACAGAAGGAAGCTCAAGGAGGTACGACTGGCATTCCAAATTGCTTATTTAAAGAAGAAGATGGCAGATTTAAGATCCAGATTGAAGACTGGCATCTGTGGAAGCTGTCGACAGATTTGCGACTGTTGACAAACATATTATTTAGTGCCCGGGGGCTTCAATATGTGTGAAGCTAACTAAGAATGGTCTTGTCGGGAGCTGTTCGCACAGCAAAGTAACCGCGCCCTCGCCACTGGAATCATCAGAGTTCTACGACTCCGTATCCCTCAATAACGACGTGGAATACGGGATGTTCAAACGAGATGCCCTGCGATCGTTGGCAGAGAAGAACGGAGGAACCTTACTAGGTAACAACCCGAGAATGCGGAGGGCGGTGCAGATGACTTATTTGAAGAAGAAGATGGCGGATTTAAGATCGAGACTGACTACTGGCGTCTGTGGACGCTGTCGACAGATTTGCGAGTGTTGACAAACAAATTATTCAGTGTCCGGACATCAAAGTGAAGCTTAACAATGGTCATAGTGTAAATATGTAAAATATTGCAAAAACATATATAGGAAAAGAAAAAAAAAGGGTTATAAGTGTCGGTAGATCAAATTGAATTTAGTTATTAGATACCGTACATAATCAATGTATTGTATTTATTTTTGTGCAATTGTGTGAACTACATAATATGTAAGTACCTATATGTAGGTATCTAGTTCGTTTTTTAATCTCAGATACTAATCTGATTCGATATTTACCTAAGTATTTTGTGTTTGTATTTATTTATTATAGAAGGTTGACATTACAGCTGTCAGATTAGTCTCTGGGATTAAAAAACGAACTATATGTAGGTATAAGTTAGAGAGTACTGTTGCGGCTGCCGTGTAGTGCGTTTGGGATGTTTGCGGATAATATCTATTATTAATGGTTTTGCCGCCATTGTTAGGAATAGATGCGCATCCCTGATGACGCGTGTTCGCGGCGGCACCAACAGTATTCTCAGTGTGTTCGCAGATCGGTGGATGGCCCGATGTTGCGGAGGTGGATGCAGCTCCAGCTCGTTGAGTTTTAATTTTATTGCATAAATGTATATGTGTCTGTAACCTACTTACACTAGAAGTTAAGTAAAAATGTTACTAACCCTATGTCTGAAATAAAAGTTTTGTGTTCTATAAGTTAATTGTATGGGTTAATTATAATGTATTACTGTGAATTTCTGTTTTTTTACTTACCTACCTACTTACTTTGTTCAAGAGAATTTATTTACCACCAAAATACCTACCTAAGAAGTAGCCTAAAGATTCAGATAAATTACCAAGAAACGCACAGTACCTAGCAAGCAGGTAATCTTATGACCTGCAGAAATACTATAGAATCTGTGTTTTGTATTTAATTTCTATTGGTTTTTACTTTTTACAAAAAAAAAAAGCTAAAAAATATAGGAATCAACTCAACGGACGAAAACATCGAAATACCCTGGAATACCATCACGGAGGTATTAAAAGCGGCTGCCCAGGAAAATTTAACTCTTCAGCCAGTTCTCTCCAGAGATCATCGACTAGCTCTTGCTAACAAAAAGGCTAAATTCTTACAAAGGAGGCAACCAGATAATCCAAATAGGCACAACCGCGTAAAAGAATGTCAGTCAACACTTCAAAAGGTTAAATATCAGGAGGAACAAGAAGCATGCAGGGCCTGCTTCAGCGGACTGGGGAAAAACCACCCAGCAAAACGTATGCAGATGCTGTACTTTTTTTACAAGAGAAACAAACTGCAAAAAAAATCTTCGAAAAAGATCTACTAGATAAACGTCAAATCGTTACTACCATTCATAAAACAGTCAAATAAGGACTGGAAATTAGCCAGACTTATGTATCGAATGGTGATCGTTCCGTGCATGATACATGGGCGTCTACTCCGAAGTAGTATCCATGTAGTAGTATCCATGTAGTATCCATGCAGTAGAACATTCGGCCGTTTCCGTTTCCTGTTACGAAGTTACTATTTGGTTCGGTCGGTCCCGATCCTACACTCCTACACTCTTTCGAATATTGACTATGGTCCCGACCTAACAGAACCGATCCGAACTTTTTTCGATAATATTCGGTTCGGGCATGTATGTCGGTCCGATCCGAACATTCGCACTTTGCACTTCGGAGTAGACCCCATGGTTTGAAAGTATCGGCACTTACTAAAGCTAACAGGTCAAGACTCATAAAATATGAGCGAGTTATCATGAGAGATTTGATAAACCACTCCAGGAATAAACCGAGACAAAAGAAAATGCATGAAATCTTAGACGGAAAAACAGTAACCAAACGCATCATGAACCACAGGATGTGCTACCTCGCACATGTTTACAGGCGCCACGTAGGTACCATCTGCTGCATGCAGCAATTTTTATTTTTATTTTTTTTATCCTTTATTAAAAAGAACCAGGTTCTTAATAATTAATTACAATCTAGCCTATAAGACTAATAAGCAATTTTAATCTAACTTAATTTACTACGCTTTCTTAGAGTCTGATATGATGATATACCTAAGCACTTTGTTCATGTCATGCAGCAATGGAGTACCTATAAGGCCAAGAGCAAGAAGGTCGGTCGACCTATCTACAAGTGGAACGACCACCTAAAACAGGACATGAAGTACTTCGACGAGGGAACCGATTTTTGGATGGATACGGCTGAAGACAAAAACAAGATCAAGATCGCTACTAGTGAAATATACAAAAAACCGGAAACGGATAGTAGCGAGAACTCCGACGACGACATTGAAAACAGACACACGACATAACACAGCAGAGCAAGGACATACAAAAGAACCGAGAAAGCAGTAGAACCTCGCCAAAATATTCGCGGGTGAAGCTCGACCTGAAGCACCTGGCCGCGTAGTCTTTAAAAAATGCCCATCCATAGACAAATATCACCCATCTCTCCACTAATCCTGCATATATCTGGTAGGCTCTTAAATCCAACCCTTTCCTACGGGCACGTCCTCCTTAAAAAAACCGCGCCCCCGGTCTACTTCTTGATATGCAATGGTCGCTGTAGCACCATGAACATAGCTACAGGAGCTAGTGCGAATCTTGGGGTTCATTCGATTAATCGAGTCTGGTCAAACCACGCTGGGATCGGTGCAATTCATCAATTCATTCATTCATTCATATTGGTTTTTACTTTTTACTATATCCAGTTATTATTCTTCATTTTTAACTATAAACACAAATTCAAATCTATATTGCATAAACATGTGTTACAAGGCCATATCAATAGTTTTCGTGTCAAAATAGTAAACATTATTACATTGTTTCCTTCATTTCCTTCTACATTTTTAGCCAAGGGCCTGCAGTTACACTTAAGTTTAGCAGACTAAAGATAGAAGAAACTAACATTAACACCTCCTCGAAGATAAACCTAAGTTTAGCCGGCTAATCTTAAGTTTATGTTCACACCCACCTTTAGCCGTAACATATACCTACATATATAGAGGAGTACCTACACTATACAGGTCTTATAATTAATATGAGGTTATGGCTACATGTGGCCATTTATGGCGTAGGTACACCACAAAATTAGTTGCACTAACACAACACAACACAAACAAAGAAAGAAATTACAATGTCAAAATTTAAATTAAATTAAGTATAATTACAATGTCGTTAATTCAAAATTACATAAGTAGTCAAAATTTCAATTCAATTCAAAATTTAAATTTAATTTGAGTATTCTCTAGGTACCTATAAGCAAATCATCATTTAAGAATTCATTTACGCTGTAATAGCACTTCTCTAGTACCTAATAGGTAACCCCTGAAGGGACTTTTTAAATTGTAATTTTATGTTGTAAATCTGCATATATATGAGTTAGGTTTTATACCTACGAATAGGTACCTACATAATATTGTAAATATACGTCATGCCGCTTTTAGCGGCGGATGTGTCCTGAACTTAGCCATATATACCAACCAACTTTGTAACCGGTTGATACATGCCGCTCGTTGTACCTACCATGTCCTAAAAAATGTCGTTGTCTTTGTCTACGACTGCCGAGTTAATACGCTGGACAGCGGCGGCTCATAAATGGCCGTATTATTGCCACTCGTTTTACAAGGTTTTATATAACTTGCACTGTTCGTAGGTAGATATGTATGTTTGTAAGTTGGCCGTCAAAATTTGTAAAGCATTTCTTCGACCATTTGTTGTTACGAACTTCAAAACATTTCCAATAAGTAAAACAAAAGAACAATAATCGGCAATAATAAACTCCACCGGCCCTCTAATCCTCTAGTTTTATTGCGGATTATAACTTGTCAAGCAATTCAATGTACTCTGTGAAGCAACTGAGCAATAAAGTAAAATCACAATGGCGCCCACATATAGAAACATTGTCAGGAAGGCTTTGATCGGCCGCCTATGTCCACAGTAATGTTATCCAATATTACGAGGCCGATGCTGCTGAGCCCAAAAACAATTCTATTAAGTATACAGATAACTGATGTGTCATGTGGATACAGCTAGAATTGTTTAATTTCGTTATTTCATAGTCTGATGTCATATGGCATCCTTCTCTGGGGAACCTGTGTGTAAGTTGTCCGCACAGGTTCGGACATTAAATCTATCTTTGTTTTACAGAAAAGGGCTGTTCATTTACATGACCTAGGTCCGAGGGATTCCCTTTGAGAAAAAATCAAAGAAATAGACATTCTGACTGTAGCCTATATTTGAAAATCGATTGAATGTTCAGAAAAATATTTTGAACGCAGTTCCAACCTAACCTACTTGAGTATTTGTAACACAGACATTGTAGGATTAAATAACCGACCAATTTTCGGAGATTGTTAAATTAAAACATGAAGTTTTAATTTAACAATCTTTGAAAAAATATTAAAATGAGTGCCCGTTATTTTTTCAACTGATCATAATAATCTCCCTAATGTTTAAATAAACGTTGTTAAAATGATTACCAATTTAAAAGTTAAATTTTTTTGCCCCCACGTTTTCACCCTGTTGTAGCCAGTTCATTAAATGTTGAATTAGAGTTGAATGCAGTTAACAGAATGGCTAATTAAGCTAGTTGGCGGCGACATATCCATAAATACATACCTAGCTACCTACTAATTTAAAATAATATTTTTCAAAAAAATTATAATGGCAGATCGGGTCGAATGATAAATATAATAATTAAGTATTTTACTATGCAACGTGTACAATAATTCAATTTTGGTGCCTACCTATAATAATATCTATACATCCCTGCGTGCTCATTGGTCGGTAAAAGGCGCACAAGCGCCACACAGAAACACGGCGCATGCGGATGCCACGCCCACTCGCGTATTAAAAAAGTTTTTGTTCTTAAAGTACCTAGGCCTCTTTTAAATTGGTTAAATGGTAGATCCTCTGGAGTCAGGAGTCAGGGAGAATGTTAGTCTTGTTTGGTAGTAAATTGATGCTGCAAAGGAATCTAGTCGACAAGTCCACAAGCAATACATATATTTCCTAAGTAAGTACGGATTTGCCGCGCGATTTCTTAAGCCGGTGAGCTCATGCTGACAGATCGGCACGTGTTTAAGTCCCATATTTGAACAGGCAGTTCTACGAAACCCCATAACATCCCATATACTTAGATGGCAATCATAATATCTGTCATCTCGTTGAGCAAACTTTTGGCATGAGGACAGAAATGTGGTGAAGATAGAAAGATGTGTCACATGCTGACGCGCGTGGCCCTGTGAAAGGATTGCGGACAGATTTTGGTAAGGTAGATTAACTGTCAGCTGCAATTGTTTTTCCCTTGTGCAGTAGTTACCTACTCTGAAAGTCTATAGGTTCTATTACAAATCAAGACCTTCTTATGCCTGAAACTAGTCGGCAGGGACCTGGGTTGTGGTAACCTGCAGAGCTGATATGATTTTGACTCCATTGGCCAGTATAAAACTCATTTTATTGCTCTTTTTTCAACCGAAAGTTTCAAACAGCCCATCGATCAATGCTCACGTAGCGAGCAATATATTGCGCCCAAACGCAAGGGTTTGTGTATTGCGCTGGTTAGGGGAGCTACCCCAGTCCCTCACTCAATTAGTATTGCACCCTCCGTGCGACGTGACCAGGGGTTTAAATTGATCAGCAATCGAATAATGTTCGGAGAACCGGCGCAGTATTCGGATTTTACACTCATAGTACCTAGCAGAAGAATAAAATTTTCTCTGAAAGCATTCCTCGTCCTGGGTCCTTAGGCCCGTATTAATAAACGTTCCTCAACGACGTACTCAAGTGCGTTATCATTTGATACGCCATTATTACGATATCAGCATCTCAAGGTCATTGCTAATTAATAAACACATGAAATCAGTATCTCAGTTACCAAAATCAGCTCCTCAAGACGCTGTACTTGAAGGGTTGATCTCGGGAACGATTGCGTCACATTGACCGAAGTTTTGAACAGACTGCTTGAAAAGTGATCTAGTTTTGAATTTTAGTTGCAGTCGGGTTTTGATTTTGTCATTTTATTTTCATTTGAATCCTTTTAGTGTGTTATATTTTTGGAATCATCTCCTCAAGGTCTTTATTTTGATACCCCACATAGTAATGGTACAATTTTTTTTCCAGACCTTCTTTTGTCATCGTCTAAAATCCGCCATTTTGATTTAATAAAAACAAAACTTAGCCTATAGTCTTCGCGCAACCCAAATGAGTCGATAGACCCCTCATGTACCTATTAGAATCCATCCGGCCGTTAGGATGCTTCGAGGACATATGGAGTTCCACATACAAAGATATACCTACATTTAAGTACGCCTAAAAACATAACCTTGTCCTGTCACGTAGTCGGGTAAATAGTGTTTATGTGCGGTGTAACCGGGATATACCTACCTAGGTATTCCCCTGCATTTATTTAACAGTTTCATAAACTATTAATTCGATAATCGAATTGGCTTCTATTACCTCGCAGTAGGTGCGAAAAGAAGAGTATACCTACTTATTCTCGTTGATACAGGTGTCTTCGTAATTCGTATCGTCTTGGGCGAACTTGAATCCCTCACTGCACTCAGGATTCTTATAGTCTTAACTATCTCGCTTCGCAGAGCTCCCTCGCTACACTCAGGAGCTAATCGAATCGAATCCTTCGTTGCGTTCAGGATTCAAAATAGCGCCCGTGACAATAAGACACTACTTTATCCCAAATGTAGGTTGCCACGCTTTTGTAGCGCATCAGGTATGTTTGCAGACGTGCAGGTAGATGGCTTTCAAGCGGTACATCGCAAAAGAATTGCGTCTCTGATGCGTCGCATACGGGGCAGCCCCAACAGCTTCCTGCAGCTTATTGCAGGGAGAATGGATACGGATTGATCCTTCATGGAGCATTGGATAAAACTACATACATGTAGGACTATATAGTGCGGTCCTAATTATTAAAAGTTATGTACCTAGCAAAATTACATACATCGGCACATCGTCACATTACCTACATCGTCGGAGTACGCCATAAAAAAAGTTGATATAATTCAAAATTTTACTATGGCAAACCAATTACTTATTTGAAAAACATCCTCGTCTTATGTGCTATCAACATTTAAAGACATAGGTATTGAGAGATGCCCGTCAGTTATTGTTTGATAGGTAAAGCTGGCAAAGATACAGTGTTCGCATATACAATAAATTACTTAAAAAGGTCAGAGTGTATTACTACTATTAGTCCCAGTGTACAACCATACCAACATTTAAATAAAAAACCGACCAAGTGCGTGGCAGGCCACGCATAGAATAGGGTTCCGTAGTCACCCATAATGACACGTGGATTTAGAGGGACATACATGTTTACTTATTATTTCGTTATTTTTTTAACCGACGAAAAAAAACGGAGGAGGTTCTCAAGTTGACGGTAGGTATACTATACCTATATTTTTTTTTATGTATGACCACGCATAACTTTTTACAGAGTAGTCCGATTTTGATAATTATTTTTTTATTGGAAAGGGTATACTTATCCCAAAGTTGGTCCCATATAAATTTGAAAAAAAAATCCAACCAATAGGGGTGATTTATTGTTCACTCACAGATTTAAATGCTGAGTTGTGTATTATTACTCTACTTCAGTGCCACATATGCCTGCCCTTTGGCAAACAATAAGTAGGTTATATCCACAAAAAAATATAAAATAAAAACTTTTTAACAAAAAAATTAAACCACCGAAAAAACTGAAAAGCCAAAAATAATAAACCTTTTCTAACCTAAATCATTTTTAGTCGGCGCCGTTTAACTTTAAGGCAATTTAGTGATCTTTGTATAATGATTGTTTGGCGCCGACTCAAAATTACTTAGGTACCTATACTTACATTATTTTAAGAACTTAGTTATTAAGGTTAAATAAAAAAGGTTTATTATTTTCTGCTTTTCAGTTATTTCGGCGGTAAAATTTTTTTGTACATACGAAGTTTTCCAAGTAATCGCATTTTAGAAGTTAGGCCTCTATAACTCTTGAACTAACAAAGTTATCTAAGCCTTTATAGTTTTCCTTCAAAGTTCATCACATGGACTACCATCATGAATTTTTTTAGACTTACCGAGCCAGCCGTTTGACTTTTAGAGGGGTGGGGGGGACCCCCTACTTTAACAAAAAAATGCGCTTTAAAGTTGAATATCTCGCAAAAGGATACCTAAATCAAAAAATCGTCTTGGCAACCTCTCAAAGTTTTTTAAAAGACATATCTAATGTTATCCCACATTTTGGGGTAGACGCGAGAAAAAAAAATCATCCCCACTTTACGCGTAGGGGAGGTACCCCAAAAAAATATATTTTACGTGATTTTATTTTAGCACTTTGTCGACGTGGTAACACACACACACACACACACACACACACACACACACACACACACATATCCATGCAAAGTTTCATCTTTCTAGCACTAACCGTTTGGAAGGTAAGCCCAGGACGGACGGACGGACGGACATGACGAAACTATGGTTCCGAGACGTGAACTACGGAACCCTCAAAAGGCCTAAGGAATTGGATATTATACACAAAAGTTTGGCTTTTTTTTGTATTAGACACATAAGTTTAGCTTGTTTTGCATTTTATTTAGACTACCTATCTATATATATAAAATTCAAAGTCCTGACTGACTGATACATCAACGCACAGCCTAAACCGCTGGTCCTAGAGACATAAAATTTGGAGGGTGAGTTCTTCGTGAGGTATAGGCTTTAACCATCTTACTGCGATATATGCATAAAAGCAAGGCCTGGAAATTATCCAAACTGGCAGTCCCTGCAGAACCTAAATAAAAAAAAACGTATACGGATCCTCCTACATAAAAGAGACTTCTTAAAAAAACATTTAGGTAGGCACTACCTACCTAAGCTACCCGTGGCCGGTGGCCTCATGCATTGGTTGCACAAGTTCCATTCATACCACCTCTCCAACATGTAGGGGTGGTGCGTTGCACAATGTACACATTTTGTGAGGCATATGATTGGTCGGACGCTGTAAAGCTTATTGTACCTACCTACCTACCTTAAATTTTATGGGTATTTTACCGCATTGGGCTCTATGAAGTGTCTACCTACATAACTAACAAGTTATGTGCGTTCCCTATACTTTTGCCAAAGATGCGCACACACGCGTTTGTTCCGAGTGCATCTGTAGTGTAGAGCTAGAGCGGTCATCCTGTTGCAAAAAAAAAAAACAGTCAACGGATTAGAACAAAACCTTCAACTACCGACACCCGAACCTCCCACGATACTGTTAAACTCCTCACTGCAAAACATTTCCATGCGATAATCGTGATACATAATTCCACCATTCATGTCTGTACCGTTTTGTTTCGCAAGCTGCGCAGAATGTCATTGTTTTAGTTATTGCGTTAATCCTTTTTCATTGTATAAGTTTTTGCGTTAATCCTTTACAAATGCTCCACAATACAGTTTGCATGTTGTACAGTTTCATAAAACTTTGTTTTATGGTCGTAATCTCGCTCACTCGGGAGCTTATTT
Source organism: Apamea crenata (assembly GCA_949629185.1). NCBI lineage: Eukaryota > Metazoa > Arthropoda > Insecta > Lepidoptera > Noctuidae > Apamea > Apamea crenata. The sequence goes on along the minus strand of OX451366.1, from coordinate 18,540,941 downwards.
TTACAGCCCCCTGTAAATTTTGCTTTCGGTTCCAAAACGATTTAGGATAGTGTAGTTTCTGGAATAAAGTATGTAGGTAAGTTATAATATTGAAAGGCATTGCTTGTTTGACTCTCTGTGACTCATAAAGCGTTAGAGTGGATAGTTTAAGTTAAGTATTAGGTAGTTCGGCGCTTTTTGTAGTTAGATACCGAATAGGTTCCTACCTACTTTGTCTGTTTGCCTGAACTAAACCGATTTTCTGCTGGCAATATATTTACACGCCACAAAACGCAAAAATGCTAAATCGATGCCTACGTAAGTAGGTAGATATACCTAGGTAGGTACCGTACAACACCCTTAGGTAACCCTCGAACAGTACCACTAGGTAGGTTGTATGTACTTACATCACACCTCGTAGATCCCGTTTTATCTTGTTCCATAAAAGGTGTGAGGGACAGACGTGGCCATACAAATGTAAAAACAGGAGAAGTGGCAAGGAGGCGTGTCTGTGTCGTCGCGGCATGCCCGAAATGACCATGCACTAGGCAAATGGCCGTCTCCACGAACTGTGTGCGCTTTCGACCGTGATCGTGAAAAACTTTATGAATGCCGTGTTGTTCAGTGGCTTCTTGTAAAAACCGAAGCCAAAACCAAAACTTTGTAAGTCATGGAATTACTTACCATATAAAAATATAAGTATTTTACTATATTTGTCTTTTAAAATCACGAAAAACAACAAATTGTAAAATATTTCTTGCTTTTACTACGTTAATTTTGTTTGCCAATATCGCAACGACTGTACCTACTATTTTCGCAGTAAATACATTGCTCTAAGTATGTCGCTAAGTGACTAAACAAGCAACGTAAAAATCACAAAACGATACTTTATTTTATGCGTGCATCGCATGGTACGGCCGCCGCTGATTGCGGCCAGTTAGTGATGTGGCTGTGCAGATCTACTAACGTAGGCTATCGACAACAATGTCGATTACCCAACGAATACCTATATAGTTAATTTTACAATTTGTCAACCGTTTTAACCCAGTTAGGAGACCTAAAAAGATGACGTTTAAATCCGGTTGGAAGACCCTTGAGAAGATGTAAAATAAAGTTAAAAAAAAATATTTACAAATTTTTCTTTTTTGTTATTTTTTATTGTTTTATAATGCATGTTATATGCACGCTGTTTGATGAGTTAAGGTTTATAATTGATTGTGTGTGTGCGTTCTGATTTATGAATTGCAAGTGGTGTGCGCGACTTTGTATCTATTGCTTTTACTGAACTACATGTGTAGTAGTGGCGCGGTGGTGACACGACATGGAGTTCTGATACATTTTCAACTACAGGGCTCTCCTTCTATCCTATATCTATGCACGTGGCAATAAAAATAACATTAAATTGCCGAATAAATCAATATCATTGTGCGTCTGTAACCTTCCCAATATCCCAACCACTGTGCTACAAAAACAAACTTTACTCCTTCAAGATAAGGTTTAATAATACGTTGTTTGTTACCAATTTAATGCGTAAATATTGGAGCTTCCTGGGTTGTCAACGTGCTGTCAATAGTTGCGACACCCCTCATCCAAGGGTGCAGTTTATGTAATTAGGATAGGGGCGATAAAGATTACTGTTATTCTTCTATGTACTATGATATAATAGAATTGTTAGTTTTGTTCTATGCCTTCTGAATGAGAGAGCTCAACAAGAATGCCCAAATGCAATCCGAGCCATGGTACTACAGGTCCTCCAGGTGATTTATGGTATGCTACTTTTCAAACTAAAACTAAAACGCCAGCACCATTGTGTGAGAGATTGATGAAGTTACAGTTCCGGACACAGCACAGCTTGATCGAACTGTTAAATGGAGCTTTTTAGTTTGTTTTTAATAAGTTACTACTGGGTAAAATGATCTATCTTTGGTGACGCAGATCCAAAGAAAGAATAAAAAGAAAGAAAAATACATTTATTTGCGGCAAACATGACGCATAAAAAAAACATAAACTCACAAAAAAAAAAACAACAACTTGGGGGTAACACGCGTCACATTCACGCAAAACGGCCATCGCTCAGCATAATGCTAAGACTCTATACGAGACAGAGCCCCAGCGCGGCGCGGGTTTTCAGCGGCAGTCGGCGTTAAAGTGATGACGTCAACCAGTGCAGCATACAATTAGACATAAATAAAAACAACAATCAAAATATATGAAATAAAATAAACCAGTGCAGCATACGATCAGACACAAACAAACAAACAATAATAAAATAAACATAGGTACATTACAAAAATATGCTATATAAACATGATCAGTCAGAACAATCAGTTGGTCGACAACATAGGTGAGGTCTGGTAACACTATCATTTTTATACAGACGTCAAATAGGAATCTGAACAGAAATCTTTTTCCACAGTATCAGTATTTGTATCTCGGTCCTACCTAACTTCTAGGTACTACTTAAGACTTCCAGCTAAACAATGTTTGTGTAGGTACATTAAAAAAAAAAAAAAACCTGAGACCAGATTTTCAATAAGCGACCGACAGACTGGCCGGACTATTATATCAATATTCATACAAATCATTTCCGTAACATCTCAGTGGTCTACTCACGCGCATGTCCACGACATAGCGCACATTAGGGTCGGCCATGCGACAATAATGTCACAACTGACGTGCGGCAGTCGCATTGTGAATGTAACTCTTTACTGCGATTATGATGTCACGGTGGTCCGGTGAATAGGGATATTTACTTAGATTATTCAATGGATTTTCTTTTGCATGGATATGACGTTTTTTAAATTGTTTGGAAGTATAAGTGAAGCTAACTGTCCAGTTAGTTAGCATTGATGATTCTTAAACCTCCGCATTGAAATTTGAGGTATGAGATATGAACAAGGCAAGATAAGCCGGAATTATTTTGGGTAGATTATTGCAACAATTAAAAGTACCTACCTATATAGCCACTTAGTTATAATATCAACACGGGGCGAATATTTAAAAAATTTCGGCTCTGGTTTGGTCCTTATACTCTATATTAATTAGTTACTAGTCATTAATATTGATTAAAAGAACATGCAATTTGACGGCACGGATGGCGCAGTGGTTAAGCGATTGACTGCTGCGCTGCGTGTCGCGGGTTCGATTCCCGCACGGAACAAATATTTGTATGACCTACATGTATTTGTTCCGAGTCTGGGTGTTTTTCTATCTATAATATGTATGTATTTACAAAAAAAAAAATTGTATATAAGTAGTTTATCAGCCATCTTGTTACCATAACACAAGCATCAGGTTGCTTAGCTTGGGACAAATGGTGTTGTGTGAAATGTCCAGGGATATTATTATTATTAAAACTGTTAGTAGCATAAATTGGGGGACTTACAATTGTCTAGTAAAATTCTTAGTTCCGTTATAATCCACAAACGAAATGCCTTGGTAACACCGAAGCCAAAAATATTGAACAAAGCATTACTTTATGCGGGCCCTTATTGTAAACGAAATCCCTGTTCTACTAATCTTCTAAATAACTAAAACAAAGGACAGAATTAATTTGCCGCCAAGGCGGTTACAATAAAACATTTCTCAAAAGCTTATAAGTCCGTCATAAAAATGGCAACCTTTTTTAGATTACCTACCTACAGTGTAAAATAATGCACCCGAATTGTGAACGGGTGCTCATGGTTCCTCCTGGCAACCGGCAGGTAGGCAGTGGTCGCCGCGTATCTTTGTCATAGTTGTTAGGCAATGTTGTGTCTTTACTCTTTACCTAAACGGTTTCTTGGTATTGCACGTTATTGTTTAAATATTATGGTGTTTTAGGAATCCTAGGTAGGAATGTGTGGGAAGTTTGTCCTTGCATAATTTTATCTGTCTAAAGGTTATAGCACATTACACCGGCACCGCAACTGCACAGCTGCAGCACGGCGTCGCCTCGAATTTAGGCTACGGCTAGCTGCCAGCGCGCTAACTACGCGTCGTCCGCAGGGTGCAAGCTCGCAGTCCGCACGCCGGCCGCAACTTGTAAGCTCACAGTCCGCGCGGTGGTCGCGAGGTGCAAGCTTGCTGTCACCGCGAACTCAATATTGTTATATGGCATATATGGTGGTGGTGCGCGGGCGACGCGCGACGGCGCACCGCGCAATGACGTTGTTTCGCTGGCGACTCGGAGTCGGCGCGTAATAAGCATGCGGTCGGCGCGCTGTAAGCACATGATCCGCTCGCTTGCAGCACGCGGGCTGCGAGTCGAGTTGTATGGTAGCGGCAAGCGCGCTAACTGCCCGCCGTTGGCTTTTTCATATTGACGTTATGAAATATATTATACTACACACGATTTAATGCTCTAAATTGAATGACAAGTTAAATGCTGGTTTGGAGCGGTGCCGTTGCGGTGCCGGTATAATGTGCCATGACCTTTACTTTTAAAGCGACGGGCAAACTGTCCCTACAAAATATTATGTATACCTACAGCTTATTTTAAATGAAGGTTCTATTGGAAAACGTTGACTTTGAATATAAAATGTTTATGTCTTTATAGGATCAAGGCGTGGAGCTTTTCTAAGTTAAAGAACCAGAGGGGCAATCAGAACCGCATTTGGGAGGGGCTCGCGGCTAAGTATTACAGCCGCACGGGTCGATCGATCAGGTTAAGCTACGCTGCCACGGTTAGTCCGTGGATGGGTCACCATCTTTAAATAACGAAAGTTACGAAACCCCTCCGTGTCTCGGAGGGCACGTTAAGCCGTTGGTCCCGGCTATCATTCGTGGATCTTTGACAGTCGTTACCTACGGTTCGTCAGAAGCCCGAAAGTCTGACAACCAGTCTTACCAAGGGGTATCATGTTACCCAGTAAACTGGGTTGTGGAGGTCAGATAGCCTCAGCTCCTTCAGCTGCATCCGGTTAGACTGGAAGCCGACCCCGACATACATAGTTGGGAAAAGGCTACGCAGATTGGTTACCGTCAAGATGTAGGGATGAAGTGTTGGATATCAAATCAGCCTACATAACAGTTTAATACTGTAAGGGCTCACATTTTTCCATCGCCAGATAACTTTTATTCGAGGAATAAAATTGACATTTGACAGTTTTTATATGAAACAATTTTCCTCGAATAAAGTTATCAGTTGATTGAAAAATCAGCCCTTAATCTACTATTTGCTACTTTTAAAATAATTTAAGGTACCTCAATATATAGCTTACGTAGTTATTTAACAAAATCCTTAGTCCATTTTGACGTCGAAATGGAGGGACCATAATATGGATAGGCTGGTCGGAGGAGTATCCTACCATTCCTACCTATATACAATAGGTACCTTAATTCTACTTTAGAAATATGAAATTTGTTTGTCTCTTAAAATGAATCGTTTGAGAAATATCGACCATAAATGTTGGTTCCTCCTTTTTTTCGGAATTTAATTTGAATTTAAATTCTGAAATTCCTCCATAATGACGATTCAACAATTTGATCAGACATGTTAATGGATGGTTTTTTTCTGTTTTTTCGAACTATTTAATATTTAGTACCTATTTTCTACCTTTAGATTATGAAATAGACTTACGTTAAAGATACCAAGAAAGTACTAAAGGTACCAAGGATTTTGTTAAATAACTACGTATACATTGAGGTAGCTAAAATTATTGCAAGGGAGCAAATAGTCGATTTACAGTATTACAATATTAAACTTTTATGAAGGCTGATTTGGAATCAAAGACTTGGTCCCTCCATCTTGACGGTAACGTAGATGATTGAACCATTCTCGTAATTTCAAGAACAGTCTGATCTGTCTCAATCTGTCAAAAATAGCTCTAATTTTAGTGAATTTTTGACAAGTTTTCTGACATTTTTTTTTGTCGTCGAGATGAGACTGCGACTAGATTTTAATTATGAGAATTGGCCTGATTTAGATAAATGTTTCAGTTCATCATGACGTGTGCACTGTTAATCAAAATTTACAAGTCTACACGTTCACAAGTAACACTTTACAAGGAAGTTGTTACAAGTTCGTGTAAATTATGTTTATAAAAAATATCTACAAGGTTTATAAAATATGTAAAATTGAACGCTTGTAGATTCTACTTGTACCTAAGTTCTAAAATCAAAAAGGTATGCCTCCATATTTTTTTCCGTTGTTTTTTTGTATGTTTATTAAGTGAATATGCTCTACTTAAACGCATGGCTGAATGGTGCAGTTAGTATATAATTTTTATTTTATAATTCTCAAATTCTTATTTTGTTCCTCTTAAAACCTAACATTTAAAATAAGGTAAGGAACTTCCAGGCAAGGTTTAAGCAATGGTGCTGCCAGTTTTAGAATCGTTATAATCGGTAACGTTTACAAGAAGTTATTGATGCCAATGGTTCACGCAGTTCACGCATTGATGCAATCATGGGACTGAAGAGAATGCTATCCAGTAGGTAGGTATTCGGATGAAGGATGTCATAACTGACCACTTCAAATTGCATTTGTTTCAAAGAAATAGATTACTACTTATAGGATATACTTCTGTAAAGAGATTGTTCAAAGAATTTAGAGTCATACCCCTTTATTCATAAACGTTGCTTAAAGTTAAGCAGTGATTAACGACTGTTTAACCATACATTTTTGACGTTTAAACGTTACTTAGCTTTAGTCATCGTTTATGAATAAACCCCTTTGTCTTTAGCAATATTATAACATTAATGTAGTCACATATTTATGATGTCACAGATTGTTTACAATTTAAGGCAAAGCTGTTTAGAGTTTTTTGAAACTTACCATTACCTATAATATTTTTGATTCATAAACGTGCTCAGATATTATAGAACTCGACTGTAGGTACATATATTGTTTGTGCCTAATATGGACGGGACGATAAAAAAAATAGAAGCGACAAACTACACTAACTAAGAGTACCTATTCAATAGAAATTAGTAGAGTAGAAGCAGTAGAATATGTGCGATTAATCTTGAAAAATGTGTAGAGATGATAATAAAATAACGGTTTTACAACTTGTTTAGCTTAAAGTCGAAACCACTCGTTAACTTCATAGGTAATCTGCATAATATGACTGTAGTCAATTATTTTTTAATACAAGCTGTTGTTTTGCATACTCGTCAAATTTCAGGAGGCTGTTATGAAATACATAAATAATCAAATAAAATTACGATCCCTGGTAAATAATGAATACCTACATACTTGTTTTTTTTTGTAATTTATGTTTGACAGTATGTAAGAATACACCATTTTCAAAGAACAGAATCGCGTTATGGCATCGTAATAGCGGCCGCGTTTTTATGTGTGTGTAAAAGGGCAGTTACAGTGCGGTCTCACACATTTTAAAATGCGCGTCCCACACATGCCGATTTCCGAAAAGTAGAACAAAAAAGTACTTATGTATTTTATTATTGATTCGTGTCGAGAATAAGTAGCATAGTTACCTCCTTGAATTTGACAAGGATTCAAAACGGCACCTTGTATGTTCTCGGTTCCATAATTCAAATATTTTCTTCATCGTTTGAATCACTTGACCAAATTTCAGAACGAAATCGAATTTAAATATTGATTGCGTTACTAAGCACGACACTCATGAACTTGAGAGTCGCCGACACTCTCAAGATACGCCATGATTGTCTACAAATTGTAACTTACAAAGGATGTTTTGTTGTCATTTACATGTTTAGTTTTGATAAACACATATTTGTAATAGGTACTGAATGATTTTAGAAAAGAAATGCTTGTAATAGAAGGCTTTTAAGAATTGGGCACTGTTATTTGTTTATTCATTTAACATCACTTAGTTACGTACTTCTTTTGTTAGTGACTGGTAACTTATAAACATAGTAAGGAAAAAATCTTCAAAACTCATTAGGTATAAAATGGCTCATTGTAAAATTGACATCAACAGTATCGTTCCCGACCTCCGATGTAAGGCTATGAACGGATTACAGAGATAATGATTACCAACTTAAAGTCATTTGCGCTGATAACTAAACATGAGATGGAAAAAACAAAGTGATTGGCTAATTAATTAGAACTAAATATTTTGTACATCATTAGGGGATCGATTTTGATCTGTATTGCAAAATAACGGTTCCTACTTGTTGTTTTTACAATTTAGGTAATATTGATTTGAAAATACATTATAAATCTATAAAACGATTGGTAAATTATCGATTTAGTATATTCAAATCAATTAATCTTTATTGCAGTCCATAATGTGCACATACAGGTGGTAAGTATTAATAAGTAGAAACAATTATGGACCCTCTCGGTCACAGAAAATTGCAAAATAAGTCTCTACTTATTTTGCAATTCGCTTTCGCTTTTTTTTCTTCGCTTTTATGATTTGCCTTAGGTACTATTTATTTTATTTGCTTTCTATCTGTTTTTTACTCAACCTTCATTTTACTTAAACAAAAACCAATGATTTTTTTCTAGGGAAGTTAGTATTTTGTTAAGTAGTAGTTGGCTATCGAATATAGGTAGTACAGAAGGATAACACATGCAACAAACATACTGAATAACAGTAGGCATATACCTACACAATACATTGCACCACAAACTTATTTGCACGCAAATATTCACCCCGTTGGTTTCTCCCCGCAGTTCCGTTAGGGCGCAGGGCGTGGACCCCCCGCTCGTGCGCCCCCTCCCGCCTCGCTCCGCCCCTTAAGCACAATATAAAACAGTGCTCTTACACCCCTTTGGATCATTCACCGCTCAACCATCGAACGACGCACACGCAAACATGGCTCTGTGGACCCCGTACGCCGACGACGTCCCCCTGGACCTGTCGAAAACAGCCAGCCAAGAAACACAGTTCCCGTATTCAAGGGAGTCTACCGCACCGCAGTTACCAGTGCCGCTGGATTTTATACCTTATGATGGGTATTACGCGCCGTATTATGGACGGATATGTTCTGAAGGCGATTACGATTACGATTCGGTGTTATTCAGCCCGATGATACCACCACGCCACGTGGAGCTATCACCACCTGTATCACCAACAGAAGCTCCAGCGAAGAGGCCTTATCACATGATCGACGCAGACTCGCTATCCGACGATCCAGACTACCAAGAGTTTGAAAGGAACGCGTTAAGAGTGATGGCGGAGAAAAATGGAGGCGCGTTGCTAGGCAACAATCCACGCATGCGCCGTACAGTCAAGTCTACCAACTCCGACGCAGCTGAAGACTCTTACCGACGTCAGAGGGAGAGGAACAACTACGCAGCCAAGCAGAGCAGAGATAGGAGGAAGCTGAGAGAGATTCAATTGGCTCTCAAAGTGAGTTACTTGAAGAAAGAAGTTGCTGCGCTAAAAGCGGCTGCAAGTTCAAGAGTTTGTGGTCGGTGTCAGCGATAGGAACGCGTTAAGAGTGATAGCGGAGAAAAATGGAGGCGTTGCTAGGCAACAATCCACGCATGCGCCGTACAGTCAAGTCTACCAACTCCGACGCAGCTGAAGACTCTTACCGACGTCAGAGGGAGAGGAACAATTACGCAGCCAAGCAGAGCAGAGATAAAAGGAAGCTGAGAGAGATTCAATTGCCTCTTAAAGTGGGTTACTTGAAGAAATAAGTTGCTGCGCCAAAAGCAGCTTCAAGAGTTTGTGGTCGGTGTCAGCGACAGTGACTGTACTGATTTCAAAAGACTTCTATGTTGTATTCAGCCCGATGATACCACCACGCCACGCCGAGCTATCACCAACAGAAGCTCCAGCGAAGAGGCCTCATCACATGATCGACGCAGACTCGCTATCCGACGATCCAGACTACCAAGAGTTTGAAAGGAACGCGTCAAGAGTGATGGCGGAGAAAAATGGTGGCGCGTTGCTAGGCAACAATCCACGCATGCGTTGTACAGTCAAGTCCACCAACTCCGACGCAGCTGAAGACTCTTACCGACGTCAGAGGGAGAGCAACAACTACACAGCCAAGCAGAGCAGAGATAAAAGGAAGCTGAGAGAGATTCAATTGGCCCTCAAAGTGGGCTACTTGAAGAAGTTGCGGCGCCAAAAGCGACTTCAAGTTCAAGAGTTTGTGGTCGTTGTCAGCGATAGTGACTGTACTGATTTCAAAAGACTTCTATGTTGTATTCAGCCCGATGATACCACCACGCCACGCCGAGCTATCACCAACAGAAGCTCCAGCGAAGAGGCCTCATCACATGATCGACGCAGACTCGCTATCCGACGATCCAGACTACCAAGAGTTTGAAAGGAACGCGTCAAGAGTGATGGCGGAGAAAAATGGTGACGCGTTGCTAGGCAACAATCCACGCATGCGTTGTACAGTCAAGTCCACCAATTCCGACGCAGCTGAAGACCCTTACCGACGTCAGAGGGAGAGGAACAATTACGCAGCCAAGCAGAGCAGGATAAAAGGAAGCTGAGAGAGATTCAATCGGCTCTCAAAGTGGGTTACTTGAAGAAAGAAGTTGCTGCGCCAAAAGCGGCTTCAAGAGTTTGTGGTCGGTGTCAGCGATAGTGACTGTACCGATTTCAAAAGACTTCCATGTTGTATTCAGCCCGATGATACCACCGCGCCACGTCGAGCTATCACCACCTGTATCACCAACAGAAGCTCCAGCGGAGAGGTCTTATCACATGATCGACGCAGACTCGCTATCCGACGATCCAGACTACCAAGAGTTTGAAAGGAACGCGTTAAAGTGATGGCGGAGAAAAATGGTGGGCGTTGCTAGGCAACAATCCTCGCATGCGCCGTACAGTCAAGTCCACCAACTACGACGCAGCTGAAGTCTGTTACCGACGTCAGAGGGAGAGGAACAACTACACAGCCAAGCAGAGCAGAGATAAAAGGAAGCTGAGAGAGATTCAATTGGCCCTCAAAGTGGGCTACTTGAAGAAGTTGCGGCGCCAAAAGCGACTTCAAGTTCAAGAGTTTGTGGTCGTTGTCAGCGATAGTGACTGTACTGATTTCAAAAGACTTCTATGTTGTATTCAGCCCGATGATACCACCACGCCCCGCCGAGCTATCACCAACAGAAGCTCCAGCGAAGAGGCCTCATCACATGATCGACGCAGACTCGCTATCCGACGATCCAGACTACCAAGAGTTTAAAAGGAACGCGTCAAGAGTGATGGCGGAGAAAAATGGTGACGCGTTGCTAGGCAACAATCCACGCATGCGTTGTACAGTCAAGTCCACCAATTCCGACGCAGCTGAAGACCCTTACCGACGTCAGAGGGAGAGGAACAATTACGCAGCCAAGCAGAGCAGGATAAAAGAAAGCTGAGATAGATTCAATCAGCTCTCAAAGTGGGTTACTTGAAGAAAGAAGTTGCTGCGCCAAAAGTGGCTTCAAGAGTTTGTGGTCGGTGTCAGCGATAGTGACTGTACCGATTTTTAAAGACTTCCATGTTGTATGCAGCCCGATGATACCACCACGCCACGTCGAGCTATCACCACCTGTATCACCAAAAGAAGCTCCAGCGAAGAAGCCTTATCACATGATCGACGCAGACTCGCTATCCGACGATCCAGACTACCAAGAGTTTGAAAGGAACGCGTCAAGAGTGATGGCGGAGAAAAATGGTGACGCGTTGCTAGGCAACAATCCACGCATGCGTTGTACAGTCAAGTCCACCAATTCCGACGCAGCTGAAGACCCTTACCGACGTCAGAGGGAGAGGAACAATTACGCAGCCAAGCAGAGCAGGATAAAAGGAAGCTGAGAGAGATTCAATCGGCTCTCAAAGTGGGTTACTTGAAGAAAGAAGTTGCTGCGCCAAAAGCGGCTTCAAGAGTTTGTGGTCGGTGTCAGCGATAGTGACTGTACCGATTTCAAAAGACTTCCATGTTGTATTCAGCCCGATGATACCACCGCGCCACGTCGAGCTATCACCACCTGTATCACCAACAGAAGCTCCAGCGAAGAGGTCTTATCACATGATCGACGCAGACTCGCTATCTGACGATCCAGACTACCAAGAGTTTGAAAGGAACGCGTTAAGAGTGATGGCGGAGAAAAATGGTGGGCGTTGCTAGGCAACAATCCTCGCATGCGCCGTACAGTCAAGTCCACCAACTACGACGCAGCTGAAGTCTCTTACCGACGTCAGAGGGACAGGAACAACTACGCAGCCAAGCAGAGCAGAGATAGAAGGAAGCTGAGAGAAATTCGATTGGCTCTCAAAGTGAGTTACTTGAAGAAAGAAGTTGCTGCGTTAAAAGCGGCTGCAAGTTGAATAGTTTGTGGTCGGTATCAGCGATAGGAACGCCTTAAGGGTGATGGCGGAGAAAAATGGTGGCGCGTTGCTAGGCAACAATCCACGCATGCGCCGTACAGTCAAGTCCACCAACTCCGACGCAGCTGAAGACTTACCGACGTCAGAGGGCGAGGAACAACTACGCAGCCAAGCATAGCAGAGACAGAAGGAAGCCGAGAGAGATTCGATTGGCTCTCAAAGTGAGTTACTTGAAGAAAGAAGTTGCGGCGCTAAAAGCGGCTGCAAGTGCAACAGTTTGTGGTCGGTGTCAGCGATAGTGACTGTACCGATTTTAAAAGACTTCCATGTTGTATGCAGCCTGATGATACCACCACGCCACGTCGAGCTATCACCACCTATATCACCAAAAGAAGCTCCAGCGAAGAGGCCTTATCACATGATCGACGCAGACTCGCTATCCGACGATCCAGACTACCAAGAGTTTGAAAGGAACGCGTCAAGAGTGATGGCGGAGAAAAATGGTGACGCGTTGCTAGGCAACAATCCACGCATGCGTTGTACAGTCAAGTCCACCAATTCCGACGCAGCTGAAGACCCTTACCGACGTCAGAGGGAGAGGAACAATTACGCAGCCAAGCAGAGCAGGATAAAAGAAAGCTGAGATAGATTCAATCAGCTCTCAAAGTGGGTTACTTGAAGAAAGAAGTTGCTGCGCCAAAAGCGGCTTCAAGAGTTTGTGGTCGGTGTCAGCGATAGTGACTGTACCGATTTTAAAAGACTTCCATGTTGTATGCAGCCCGATGATACCACCACGCCACGTCGAGCTATCACCACCTGTATCACCAAAAGAAGCTCCAGCGAACGCGTTAAGAGTGATGGCGGAGAAAAATGGTGGGCGTTGCTAGGCAACAATCCTCGCATGCGCCGTACAGTCAAGTCCACCAACTACGACGCAGCTGAAGTCTCTTACCGACGTCAGAGGGAGAGGAACAACTACGCAGCCAAGCAGAGCAGAGATAGAAGGAAGCTGAGAGAAATTCGATTGGCTCTCAAAGTGAGTTACTTGAAGAAAGAAGTTGCTGCGTTAAAAGCGGCTGCAAGTTGAATAGTTTGTGGTCGGTATCAGCGATAGGAACGCCTTAAGGGTGATGGCGGAGAAAAATGGTGGCGCGTTGCTAGGCAACAATCCACGCATGCGCCGTACAGTCAAGTCCACCAACTCCGACGCAGCTGAAGACTTACCGACGTCAGAGGGAGAGGAACAACTACGCAGCCAAGCATAGCAGAGACAGAAGGAAGCCGAGAGAGATTCGATTGGCTCTCAAAGTGAGTTACTTGAAGAAAGAAGTTGCGGCGCTAAAAGCGGCTGCAAGTGCAACAGTTTGTGGTCGCTGTCAGCGATAGTGACTGTGCTGATTTCAAAAGACTTGTATGTTCTATGTTACGGGTTTGGTTTCCGCACTTAGTCCTTCAAGTGGACCATTGTGCGTATTCAAAAGACTTTCTGTTAGAATAAGTTTGTTGATTATTTTTTGTTTAAGTTAGTCCATGTAGACGTTTGTGTGCAATTATTTACATTAATTTATAGTAGTGGCCGCGACTTTGAGTTGTAGATCGTGGGTTCGTACCCAGGCAGGCGCTTTTTATAAATTATTTTATAACCACTGCTCTCAAAACGGTGAAGGAAAACATTGTCAGGCAACCGGCATGTCCTAGAAAAAAATTACGGCACTAGGCCGGCGTGGCGTATTACAGCCCACTCCCTCTCGAAGAGAGGTCTGTGGGAACATTAAAGGCTGATTATGTATGTATGTATTGTGTATGTAAGCTTGTTGGTAAAGATTGTAATTTATGAATAAAGTAATGTTAGATAGTTTAAGTAAAGACTCTAACTTGATAACATGAAATAAAATTAATTTTATAACATAATCTTGCTTTTTTCTTCTTTTTTATAAGCCTATAAACACCGACCCTTCTGGAAAACAGCTAACTAAATGCAATAAGCTCTAAACATGATAAGCTATGTGTTTGGGAAGCTGCCGATATAGTTTTTTGTAATAATTAAGTTTAACACATGTAACACAAGTGTAACACATTTTTGTAATAATTAAGTGTAACAAATGTAACACATGTGACTAAAAGAGTGATGAATATACATGTTGATGGATGGAGAGGGAGAGGAAGGCCGAAGAAAAGATGGATGGATTGTGTGAGGAATGATATGAAAGAGAAGGGAGTGAATGATAGCGTGACGGTTGACAGGGGAGAATGGAAGAAGAAAACGTGTTGCGCCGACCCCAAGTAACATGGGATAAGGGCAGGAAAATGAATGAATGATAAGTGTAACACATCATCATCCTCCTGCCCTCATCACAATGTGTTCGGGGTCGGCACAACATCTCTTTTTCTTCCATACTTCTCTATTATTCATCCTCTATAGAATGGTCTCAAATGAATTAGTTTTAAATGATTCTGACAAGAGGAGGAAGGATTTGGTCTGTATAAAGCTTCAAACTAGACATGCCTTTGTAAACCGATTCTATGTCTATTTAAGACCCGATTTATATAATAAGCTCAATAGAATACTTCATATTTATAGTGCCAGTTACAAACACAGAACAGTGTAGTCTGAAGATACGCGAATATTTGGGTAAACTTGATTACACAGACACAGAAAGACTTCTAGAAGTACTTCAATAATGATGTAGTTATTAAATTAGTATTTTCTTATTTATATTTAGTACCTACTATAAGTCGGATATTATTATTTAAAAAAATTAACTAACTATGGACTAATAATCAGCTGATCGCTTAGTATGGGGATGGCCTGAAACACAGGTTTTTATTAACCTAGCTCAGGCAGGTCGCCACAAGTTATAATGTCAGTACGCACGGCTACACATCAAGCTATACAAAAGCAGTATAAGCTGACTTCTAATTGTACGAAAAACCTAAACAATGCGAGGTCAGCTAGAACTGGAAAGGTATAGCTTGATGTGTAGCCGTGTGTACCAACGCACCTTTTATAGGTAATTAAAAAGTGTAAATTAAACTAGCTTTTATATAAGTACTAGCTTCTGCACGCGGCTTCGCCCGCGTGGATGTCGGAAATTATTCCACGGGAAAGTGCTACCAGGATAAAAAGTATGTCCTTCCCCAGGATGCTATCTATCTCTTTACTAAATTATATCGAAATCCGTTCAGTGGTTTAGGTGTGAAAATGCAACATACAGACAGAATTTATAATAATATATAGTATAGCACTCTGCCCGCGACTTCGCCCGCGTGTACTTTACTATAAAAATATCGAAGATGTATGTTTACGATCTATATCATTTATTTATTTAATTCGGGTTAATTTTAAAGTTTATAGTTCAAATGAATTCAATTTTTAAAATAAACCTTGTCGTCCCGTTTACCACGACAGGCTTTGTTTTTAAAAAGCGTTTGGTCCGTTCCCATTGTATGACTTATACCCATTTTTGAGTTAGTGGAAGCAAGCAGTAAAATCCACACCTTAAACTTTATTACCCTTTTCTGCTCCGGTAAGAGACGATTTTAAAAAACCCTTAAAATATATACTTTTAATTTTTTGTTTTAAGTATTAATACCGAGTTTCGATTTAATCCGCCCGAGGGGTTTAATTTTTTTTCTTACCTATTAACTTTTTCACCCCCTAAATCCTCTGTGAGGAGTTTTTTTAAACTAAAAAGTGACCATCTGTATTAATTACTAAGGCAAATATTGCCAAGTATCAAGTTTATAAAAAAAAAAAGGTTTTTCATATTAATTGTATCCCGTCTTTTCACCCCACAGGGGTAGAACTTAGGACTTAATATTAACTGTAAAAACCTGTACTATTGCATGCTATATATTGGCCGAATGTGTGTTACTAAATATTTTATTTAGAAACTTCATGTGCGTTCATATTTGATGCAATAAATGAATTGAATTGAATAGAATTCAAAAAACAAATATTGGGTTTCCATAATTTGACTCAAAGATTATTTATACCCATTTTGGAGTTAATCAAGCCACGCATTATAATCCTCTTCTGTAAAATTAACTACCTCTTTTCACCCCGTTTCACACAAACTTTAGCACCCCTATATCCCCTTTGAGGGGTAGTATTGAAAAACGAATAATGATAAACTTTATTGCTTACTTGGGCGAGTATTCATGCCAATTTTCAAGATTCTTAACCTAACGAATAAGATTTTTCAAATAAACTTTATCCCCGCTTTTCACCCCCACAGAGGTGGAATTTTGAAAAATCATTTGGGATGTGTTCAAAACTTGACTCAAAGATTATTTATACCAATTTTCGAGTTAATCAAGCCACGCTGTAAAATCGACCCCCCCTAAAATTGACTACCCCTTTTCAGGCCGTCAGGGGGGTGTATTCCCGTTCGTCCCACTGACTTCGTCCCCGTAGTGGGACGAACGGGAATTTACAAAAATAATATTAAATTTGTTCCCGATCGTCCCATTCATGATTTTAGGGGGACGAACGGGAATATGTTCTTAGATTAGCGCCATTCGTCCCACTAAATAATTTTGTGCGTATTGTTTAGTCGTTGTTTCGTAGTTTACTTTCAAAGGAGATGTTTGGTTTTGGGCTACCACTATGTACTACACTACATAGATAAGTAGGAAAAAAATAGGGGAATTTCATAAAAATACTAATAAATTAATTTGAAGAATGGTACAAGCGTACAAAAATGAACATTTAAATAAAAACGTTTACTAGATTATACAGCAACATTTACATAGTGTACATGGGCCATTTTGAGAATTAGTCCTTTTGCGCCTAAATCAATACTAAGTGTGTAATAAAATTATTGACTTCTGTTTTTTAGAGCTCAACAACAATGTCACAAGAAGCGCATCTTGGTCCCTCTAGTAGTACAGGAAGCTGTTTACAATATATACAAAGAAAAGGTGGAATCGTGCTTCTTCGTGCTGGATATCAATTTTTGAGGAAAAGGCAATATAAAAGCGGAGCTGTTGTAACTAGTAACTTTACCTAAAGATATTCCCAAATTTGCAAACATTAAAAGCTCTTTGTATCGCCATCGAAATAAAACGAATAATATTAGTAAAATAATTTTCAATGACGTTAAAACGGTTGAGATTCCTCAAAAATTTCAATCTTTTTTGTTAGCAGATTACTGTTACGATAACACACGACTACTCATTTTTTGTTCCCAAGAAGCTAGAGAAAAATTAATAGTTTAAAAAAATATATTTGGTGACGGTACCTTTAGGAGTTGTCCATCTCCGTTCCAACAACTTTACACGGTTCATGGTGATTTAGGAAGAGATAATCAAAGCACAGCGTTGACGCCATTATTGTACGCTTTAATGTCAAACCGTAAAAAAGAAACATACGAGATACTTTTCAAACTCGTTAAATCTCAAATCAACGATTGGAATCCTACAGCATTTACCAGTGATTTTGAAGAAGCAGCTATGTCTGCTATACGTACAATTTTTCCAGATATAAGTATACACGGTTATTATTATCATTTTAATAACGCTGTTTGGAGGAAAGGCCGTGAATTAAACCTAACAAAAAATAAAATTTTAAGACGTCAAGTAGCCCTAAGTGCGGGGCTTCCATTATTACCCGAGGACCGTATTTTTGAAGGCTGGTTTTATGTCGCTGGCGAAAGCCCCGATGATAGCCAAAGTGAAAAATTTCGGCAATACATGCTGTCGCAGTGGCTTCAACCAAATTTCGTAAAAGTGTGGTGCAGTTTTGATAAACGACACCGTACCAATAACTTTGCCGAAGGGTGGCATTTTAAATTAAATATATAGGCAAAAAAAAATATTTTAAAATTGCTTACGGTGTTATATCAAGACTCCAACTTATACAGCGTGAAAGCAAAACAAAGTCCAAAACGGCGTAAGCTTGACAGACCAATATGTTATGAATTGCCAAATGCAACTTCTAAATTCAGAAATAACCATAGGACATTTTCTAGAAAAACTTACGTAAATATTAATCATAAGCAAAGTGCTCGATGGTTGTACGTTGATATAATCTTTGTGTGCAATAATTATTATCGCCTTTTTTATGGTCTCAACTACTTTCTTAAATCCATGTCAATTTTTTATTATTGTTACTCTTTATGATGTTTTATATTCTTCTTGATTTTGTGATATTTTGGGTATTTTTATTGTGATTTTGTTATAGTTTATTGACGCTATTTATGTGTAAAATTAACGAGTTCACTGTCCTGATCACTTATACTTATAATGTTTAACGCAAAAATGTGCCACAACCTACATAAGCAAGTGTGACTTTGTAATAATTAGGACGTTTTCTTTTTACAAAAAGAAGCTAATTGAAGAAGCTAGCTGACTGATTTTTTAATCATAATTTTTAGTTTTATGGGGAATTTTATTTTGTTTTAATGTTTCAGTGTACCTATGTGTATTTTTGTACGTAAAGTAGATTCTGTGATTTTAACTGTGATTTTTATTCCTTAGTAAATGACTGATTTTTACCATTAAAACAACCAGTATGAAATTATTTGGTGGGACCAAGAGGACTAAAAAATAATTAATAAATTATTCCCGTTCGTCCCATCAACAAAATTAGTGGGATGATCGGGAAAAAAAATAACGAATTCCCGTTCGTCCCACTACGGGGACGAAGTCAGTGGGACGAACGGGAATACACCGTCAGGGGTAGATTTTCGAAAAACCCTGATACACATTATTCTTTCCTTTAATTTTAGGTATAAATACTGAGTTTCGATTAAATCGGACCGCGCGCTAAAATTCTTCCATACAAACTTGGAAACCCCCCAATCCCCTTTGAGGGGGTAGTTTATAAAAACAAAAAATAGCCAACTTCATAATTTACTTAGATAAATATTCTTGCCAAGTTTCAAGTTTATTAACTCAAGGAATAAGATTTTTCATACAGACAAAATCCCCCCATTTCACCCTCTTAGGGGTGGAATTTCGAAAAACCCTTTCTTAGTGGATGCCTACTCTTCACGAAGAATACACCCTCCAAATTTCATGTCTCTAGGACCAGCGGTTTAGGCTGTGCGTTGATGTCTCAGTCAGTCAGTCAGACTTTTATATATAGATATAGATAGATTTAAGTCAATCTGTTATGAACTTGGTACTACTAAGTATATAGATGTTTGTAAATGTAATATTTTGTAAAATGACCTAAATATATTTTATTTATTTAGGAATCAATGGCTGCCAATAATAACTTAAACATATATTTTTTATCTAAACGAACACTATGAAAAGGTAACATTGTTTGTTTATATGTTTGTAAAAGGTAATCTCTGGAAGCACTGATCCCATTACAAAATATCTTTCACGCTACTGCCGGATGCCATAGGATAACATTTTTTATATTTCAGTCGGAAGAAGTCGCAGGCCGATGCTAGTATCACATAATTTGGTGTGTATGTATAAATGCGCGCAATAGGCGTGGCTTGCGCAAGCGCACCTTCTCGCTAGTGAGTGTTATCCAATGGAATTAAAGTATTCGCGAACAGAACTGCATTCCTGCATGTTGTTTAATTTGTTTCCTAGCGCGACATCATTTCACTTTTTATGAATATAGGTAACGAAGAAAGTTTGTTCTTTTCTAGGCTAAAATTTAATCCATCCTAATAATTATGAAAGCTAAGCTAGGTTCGTCATGAAAAAATTTAATGGCAACGACTTTGGTGCGCCTCTTTGTAGTTGATAATAAAACCTCTGTATATTCTTAGGCTAACACTATATTGTACTAAGGGCACTAGAACTAGAGTTTACACTTTCTGTTTGATCACTTGCGGCAGGTCGTACTTGCCGCGGACGCACTTTAGCTTCACTCCGGGACAGTCCTTTAACCTGGAATGTGACGATACACACATTAGGACTACACATAAAGGACCACCTAAGTAAAATGCAATAAATACATAATATTGAGTGTTGCCCACATTTTTTGTACTGTATGTAGGGTTTTGATTAAAAAAGATTGGTCAGTTCTCAATTCTGTGAATCTAGTCTAGTACAGCCGTAGCTCGTAACTTGGCAAAGTTTTGACGCAGTGGCAGTAAGTTCGCGCATGCGTCACACTTAGTGCAAAAAACGTCACATTTATTGCTTCTCATTATTCTATGATTATTGTCATAATTTATTTTTACACTTCTGTCTAGAAAAGGACAGAAGATAATATATTAGTTTAGTGCTGTCAAATTAAGATTAATAATAATAATTAATATAAATATAGTGGCTAACAAAGAAATATAAGATCCTAAAGATGAGATAATATTTCAAGAAATATAAGAATCAGGATAGTCAGAGTATCGTCGAGGTATTCCTGCTAAACCTAAAAAATGTTGGGGAAAAAAAGTTAAATTAACTCCAATAAACATAACAAAAAATTGAATTTTTAGAAGATAAGGGTTTAAAGATAATCCTGTAATAATAATAATAATATAATCCAGACATTTTAGACGTGATTAAAAATCACGTCTAAAATGTCTATGGAGTACCTATCTGTCCTTTTCTTAATGAAATAGAAAGAAAAAGATGCACTGAACTTAAATTTAGTTTAGTTTGTGAACAAGGGAATCGGCGCCAATGCCAAACATTATTCGTTATTGTACAATGAGAACTTCGTAAATTAGAAATTAATTTTTATGTTTAGCTTTATTTATACATTGCAACATACTTAAGGTGCAAAATTTTATTTGTGTTTTCAGTTTACGTTATTTCAAGTTAAAAAAATATCAACTTTATTTTAATGGTAATTAAGTTGATTTCAGAGTGACTAGCACTATTGAAAAAGTTATAAAACTGTTTGAAGTTGTAGCGTAAACTGAACTTTATTGTGTAGGAATTAAAGTTATTTTTCCATAAACTCATGTTTGTTTACATTTTTAGCGAATATGACGCGATTCAAATTAACGTAGGTACCTACATATTGTCGAGAGCTTCCAGTCAAAAGTACTTTCCCGTGATACAAAAAATAAATTATTAAGTATCTACGCCGATTATAAATAGAAAGGCAACATTCACTAAAAATGGCTCAGGATTCTAAAAACTTGAAGTGACTAATTGATTGCAAGGCACACCAACGACCTTTATTTACAAGGATAGTAACGATAGCTAACGAGTCACGAGTCATCAATACTGTGTAAATACTTTACTTAATAGGAATGCACACCATTCTTATTGGGAGACCAACTAATCGATTATTTTTGTAAATCATTACAATATTATTTTACAGGCGCTTCGTCGACTGCATGTCCCGCTAGTGATTTTAATAATGTACATAACTCCAGCTTCCTCATATGTGATAGAATAATTCTACCTATGCCAATATTTAGGGCATACTTAATAGCTGCAATCAAAGTGCAGTCTTAATTTAGCTGCCACAAAAATTTCGTTAATATGAGTCGTTTAGTGTGTAGCGGTATCTACAACGCCACATGCGAACAACGCGTCATACTGACGTCACGCAAATCCTGCATCTCGCAAGCAGAGTTTATCGCGCAATTAGCATACATACAAACTTCCCGACATCAGTGGTTGGGGAATTGCCTGCCAGACACAACACCCTTCTAGTCGGAGGATCCTCCCTTTTCTATGGACGATGAGTGAACTTTACACCCTGTTCCTCTTACCTCTATACTGGTGACCCCGATTATGAACGTCAGCGCAGCCTTCGTGCACCTACCTCGGCGTGACGTCATCATCATTACTCCCGCAAGCTTTAGCGGCATGTCACCCAGCCAGCTAGCATCCACGGCTTCAACGGGTATCCTGACCACCAGCATGCAGCGTCCGCGCATACCTGGTCATCTCCCTCAGCCTCATCAGCAACCGTGGCACAGCACACTGCACTTTTGGCCGGTCAACAAGCAGAGCACCCTCTTCTGGTCATGCAGCCAGCCTCAACCCGGCGCTGTACGACATCCGACGCACTGGAGTATAACGCAGCGCCACCCCGACTCACTGGGGACATCTCCACAGACAGTTCCGACTGACCGTGAACTACTACTACTACTAGCTGTACTACTGTTAGCTGGTCGCCCCAGCTTCCTCATTCAATACAGACAAAGCGGTGAGGTCAGGGTTTCGGATTATAGTCTGAAAAATAAGGCATAATAGCTGCACAATGAAGGAAAGAACTGAACGATAATGCTTAAACAGTGTTGAAACTACGATCAAAAAACGTGTGTAATCTGGAGTGACGTCACCCCAGCTGCTCATGTCATATCTTCCAAACGAAAGAAGATATGATTATGTATTTATAGCTCAAAAAATAAGGCAAAATTTTCAAATCTTGACCTTGTAGTTTCCACAAAAAGTTTCCGCGCAAAAAATTCGGAGGAGGTAAGGAGTGAACATTATCAGTTTCAAGTAGTTTGAACTAGATTATAGACTGGGAATCGACTACACACTTTAATCGTACTATGCAGCTATTATGCCTTAAATATTGGCATTGGTAGAATTATTCTACCACTTAGCTAAGCTGGAGTTAAGCACGTATTTTGTATATCTAAATCAGGTTTGATGTCATCAATGATTTATCTTTAGCACGGGACTGTGTCCATAAGCGAAATACCTACGATTCGTAGTGATGGTTGACAGAATGAATGCTTCAGAGCGAAGGCAGGCGCTCCGTGCCACTTTGCTCACTGGCTAATAAATACTTTTACCACGGCATCGACACGACAATTCTCTTAGAACAGAAGAACTCGGAGAGTCTATTCTGTAAAAATCTGACCGTGAAAACCTAAGTGAAGTTAGTTTGAAGTGAGCATGCTAGTTCATTTACGAGAAGCTTCACATAATTCAAAAAGAGCAATTTTTGACGAGGATTTAAAATTTTAAAAGCGCGACGAAACATAAAGCCACACCTTTTGTTCTCCCTCATTGAAAAAGGAGGACGAACCAAAGTTGTGACTGTGACGTAACGTCGTGTTTGTAGCAAAAATAAAAAAATTGCCGCGTTCATCTGTATTCTCAACTCAAAGTTGCCGTTTGTTTTAGTTATGTCACACTTCTTGCCAATGAGCGAGCTGTCAATCCTTAGCATCAGGGTAGAATGACAGGTCGCTCCAAGCTAAGTTCTCAAGGTGATTTTTTTTCAAAATAGCACTAGTGTTTTATTTAGAATATGACTGCTCCCTCACCTGCCGACCCTGACGAGTACAATGTTGTGCTCCTGCAGGTTGTGTCCGATGCCGGGCACGTACGCCACCATCTCCTTGCCGTTGGACAGGCGCACTAACACGCACTTTCGGTTCGCAGAGTTGGGTTTCTTTGGTTTCTTTATTACTGTCTTTAGTACTACGCCCTGAAAGTAGAACATAATGGTACATGTAAAGGTATTTATTTGAATGCTATGATCACCTAACAAAAATCTTAAATTCATTCATTCTCTGACAGACAGCGCACAGACTAAACCGATGTGGAAGTTAGTATTTTAAGTAGATGTCTGTTAATAAGTGAAAGTTAGTTGGGTAATAGATTTTTTGAAAACTCATCCCCTGAAGGCTCCTGAGAAGTTGTCGATGGGAAATACCATCGGGCATACGACTTCTTTATTTGCACAGAAAGTACAAGTGAATAACTTGTTTTAATAAAAAAAATATAATCACGAACACAAACCCTTCCAGTGCGAATTAAACTCGTTTGAGCGAATTAGAAATAGTTTTGATAAAATACCTTAGCAAAAGGATTTCCATTGAGTGGATTCCGAGACTTCCGTGACTTGATGTGTGGTCCCGTCCTGTGCATCTGGCTGAGTGAGGCCATCGCCCTGGATAGCAGACCCATCGGCTGGACAACTGCTGGTGCGGTGACTGTCGCGGCCGGGAGTGCTGGAACTTAGCGATGAAGACAAATATCAGTTTATGATTCGTTATGAAGGGCAGGGCTTTATATTGCAAGTAAATTCTTCAGAGCTTGTTAAACTTAAGTTTTTTTTTTAACCAGGCATGTGTTTTTGTAGTGCGTACTAAGTATAGTTTTGTTTCATGCTACGAAGAATAATATCTTTTCCTTTTCTTCTTTTGTGTTTAAATTTTACTTTACAACGCCTTATATATTTAAATCAGTTATGTTGTGTACGTAGATCTAATAAATGAAATAAAAAATACACTTTTAGGTTACCCAATGCAGGAGCTTGCAAAACCTTGTTAAAATCTACATTGAATAATAATTTCGTAGATGATGGAAACCCATGCTGGTAAGGTAACCCCCAACCTACCGAGCTCTTTCTAAAGACATGTGCCTTTTCCAAAAATAATCTCATGCACCACCGTGCAGTATTGTCAAAATTATCGAAACCATCTTTGCATACCGTTACAAACTCAAAATGCCCAAATTTCACAATAAAAAGCAGGTGCTAAGGACACATTTTCATACGGGATTAACCTTTCAAGGAAGATTTGATTCCAAGCTTCAAAACATGGAACATGCTATACGATTTTGAGTTTTAAATAGCGAGAATAAGGGTGGTAGATAACGTAAAAAGTTTATGGTGTACTGAAGGACCAAAAAGGGCAAAAATAAAACAGTTATATATTGGTATTGACGGAGGTTTCGAGGCGTTCCCGTAATACATTGTATCAATTGTGGGCATTGTGGAGGCTCGCGATTCGATTCGCATAAGCCTGCGATTTGCGTGGCGGGTTGATTGACATGTCAATGTAGATGGCCAGTTTGTAAGTCATTGTACAGAAAGAGTTTTGCGAAATGTGGGAAACTTGTGTGGATCATGTGGAGTGAACGGTAAAAGAATTTAATAATAAACTTTCAGTACAACGTTTTGAATACCTAATCTTGAGAATATTCAGTTCCAAACACGATAGAAAAACCAAAATAGGAAATGTGATCGTATACTTTTGGTACAGAAAACGTTGTTAGGAGTCTCTGCCGGTTAGACCTTTGTCGTTCAGCATTAAATCAGCCAAAAGAGCCCTTGAGAGCAATGAACCGAAAAGGAAAACAATTATGTAACGCACTATGGGACACAGGCTTCGTCTCTGTGAAACCCTGGGCCGTTATCCGCCACGCGGCCCCAGTGCTGGTTGGGTCACATGTCTTCGATTTTTTGGTTCTAGGACATGCCGGTTTCCTCACGATGTTTGCCATCACCATTTTGAGAGTAGTGGTGATGAAATAATCGACACAAAGTAAAGCGCCTGTCCGGGTTCGAACCTACGACCTGCAACTCGTAAGGCCGGTACCACTGGGCCATCACTACTCAAGACAATTACCAGTTTTCAATAGCCAAAATAGTCTAAGCCTAGTGAAAATGTCAGCTCAATCTATTTAAATAATAGATTTAAGTAAGAAAGAAATTTCTTTGATTTAAATGGTACAATTAAACGCTTAGAAAAATGGACATTAGGCATTGACATATTGTATAAGAATAATATTGAATTTACCAGTGATTTGCCGAGCTAAAACAGGAATGTTAAATAGAACAATTTTAGTTTATCTAACAGATAAGAAAGGACAGTGCGGGTGCCAGCAAATCCTTTTGCTCCTTTTGTACGCACAAAGGCGAAGTGAGAAATTTTAATTTAAACCACAAACGGGAGTAACATAATCACATACATTCGTCGACCACATTTCTAAATTAATTGTGTTCTTTCTGGGAAGCAAAAGGAACAGAAATTGGCAGTATTTGTGCACAGCTTAGAATAACAAACGCAACAGCAAGTGACTCCCTGAAGACTGGTCACGTTTCGGTCAGTACTGCATGTTATTGTTTGGGATAATCGACAGATCCCGTGGGACGATGACGAGCATTGACAAGCTTGCATCTGCTAATGCAAGCAAATATTACGACGCAAGGGATAGGAGGCAGCGATATGTGTGTGCGTAGACTTTGCTAGACCCTAGCGAATTTAGATATTTATGATTTCAGGGATTACCACTTCAAATATTTCATGTTTATACCATCTTTTTGTAATGTACACTCGAGAGCAATGAATCCGGGTCACTTGAAGAATCCTAAAAATCTCGGAAACTAAAAATGCTAGGTTAATGCAATAAATTGTATTTAATAGACAATGTAATACTCCTTAAATGAAGTTATTAAAACTTCTTAGTTATTGTAAAGTTATATCATAAAAAAATCAAATTTGAAAAAGGGCCACTTTCGAAGATGGAACTACGAAATTACAGCATTTGGTTTTGCTTTTGTTTGTAATCTGTCATTTATGTGGGTACATAGGGTACATAAACCATGTTGATAGTGCTCTATATTCATTATTCAAGCTGAAATTATGTCGCTTACGCCTGAAGAATGCACCAGAATACTTACAATGCTGGAAACCGGCCGGAGTCAGCGCGATACAGCCAGGACTGTCGGTGTGTCGCTGTCAACAGTACAAAGAGTTCTCCGACGTTACGAAGAAACTGGTTCTAACCTACGCAGACCAGAAACGGGCAGAACCAGGTGTACCACAGCACGAGAAGACCGATACTTGGTGAACACCATGCTTCGAAATCGCTTTCTCACAGGAACTGAACTCACAAATCAGTTTCGACGCCTCGGAGGAAGTAACCCAAGTGCATGGACAGTAAGACGTCGGCTTGCTGAATCTAACTTAAAACCCCTTAGACCTGCAAACGGCCCTAAACTGGAGCGTGGGCATCGTATTTCAAGACTAAGATATGCCCAGAGCCACGTAAATTGGAGTATTGAAGATTGGTCAAAAGTTATGTTCTCCGACGAATCAAAATTTATGCTCTACAAGCACGATGGAAGACACAGAGTGTATCGAAGACCAGGGGAAAGATTCAAGCAAGCATGCATCGAAGAAAAAGTAGCCTACGGTGGTGGGTCTGTACTTGTGTGGGCCGGAATTTCTTCTGAAAGTCGCACAGAGCTGGTGATCATAGAAAACGGCTCTTTAACTAGCGTAAGATATGTGGAAGAAATCCTCAATGATCACGTTGGTCCATTTATGGTCAATTTAGGTGAGGATGCTATATTTATGCATGACAATGCCCGACCTCATACAGATAGGATTGTGAATGACTACCTTCAAGAGATGAACATTACTCGTATGGAGTGGCCAGCGCGCAGCCCGGATATCAACCCGATCGAGCATGCTTGGGACGAGCTAGGCAGATGCGTAAAACAACGAAACCCTCCCCCAATCACGCTTCGTGAACTCAAAATTGCTCTCACAGAGGAATGGGAGAATATTCCCCAAAATCGTATTAGGGACTTGGTGTACAGCATGCCAAACCGCGTAAACGCAGTAATGGAAGCATGAGGAGGCAATACGAAGTATTAAAATTCAAGAAAATCGTAATAAAGTTCAAAAATTTCATGTTTCCTATTTTTGTTTTAAGGAGAGATCAGCAGTTTTTTTCTTTATGTAATTTTGTGTTAATAAAATGTATGGTGACTCATATTTTTTTTACTTTCATTTAAGGAGTATTACATTGTCTATTAAATACAATTTATTGCATTAACCTATCATTTTTAGTTTCCGAGATTTTTAACATTCTTTAAGTGACCCGGATTCATTGCTCTCGAGTGTATATTTATTTTATTTCTTATTTTGATTGTTGGTTTTTATTTATAACACAAGCATTAGGTTGCTTAGCTTGGGACAAATGGTGCTGTGTGAAATGTACAGGGATATTATTATTATTATTATTATTTATATCTAATCGTATGCTGCACTGGTTCACGTCTAACGTCAACGCCGTTTGTCGCTGAAAACCAGCGCTGGAGCTCTGTCTCGTATAGGGTCTTAGCATTATGCTGAGCGATGGCCGTTAAACATGGGTGTGACGCATGTTTACGCTCAACTTGTTATTTTTTTGTTTGTGTTCTTTTAGGCGTCATGTTTACCGCAAATAAACGTATTTTCTTTCTTTTATTAATAGCATAGCTTGCAAAACTAATGAAGGATTTCATGTAAACAATATTTTCGCTCCTTTTAATTTGAATAAGTTGATGAGGTTAATTGTAATATTAAGAAGGATGACAAGTGAACTTAAAAGCTAAAACACAAAGTTTAGTATTACAATGGAAAACTTATTATGAGAACGAATATATTGAATGTTAAGAATTTACGCAATCAGTCACGCATCTATCACAAGCACCGCATCACTTGGACCACAGTCCGTGGGCCACACGACAGTACCTGCTCTTTTTGCGGATTATAATCTGCTAATAGTGGGCATTGTCCACAGATGACGGACACACGGACTTAAAACGATTCCTTTCTAACAGCATGACTCTTGTTACAATCGCAGAGGCCGAGAAAAAACCGGGGACAGCAAATACAATGGGCAAGAGTTACCAACCAGCTTTGACGTTCTGGGAAACGTTGTAAATCATATTTGTGTAAGAATAACATTAATAACTGGTGGTGATGATAACAATCAGCAAAATGTGCAAGATTCTGAACCGGGAGAAAGACATTCTTTGCTGTAAATGGCATTCATGTGCGCCTAAGATTCCAAAACGGTGTAAAAAATAACATATTGTTTCAGGGACAAAATTCGATCTAAAGAAAAGCGGCTACATTCCTCTAAGTCGTATTTAGTTGCTTCGTGTCTCAATAAGAAACTTAATAAAAGGTATTAGAAAATTCTAGACACACTTACCGAGGTCGCTGATTGAGCAGATTTTCATAATTCCTTCTCAGTCACGAGATATTTTTTTTAAGTAGTGGCGCTAGTGGACCTGTGTGTGCCCTCTTAAGTCACACGTATCGTATTATCGTAATATACTATTAACTCAGCATAAACCATTTTTATTATCTTCAAGAACAGCGTCAAACGTGACGTAAAAATTACACAAATCTGACAAAGTCGGGATTACAGCAAAATATTGTGCAGTCTCAAACTAATCTCAAGCTTCGAAGATTTAGAAAATCTAACACAATACTGATAAATGATAATACATCCAGCACCCAGACCCACTGTTACTGTGACCGTCCCAATCCCAAGCCTTTCGCAATTGTCATTCATCCACTCAACAAAGACAGCTCTGTTGTAACAAATAACAGGAATTTATCATTCGCTAATCCCTCGCGACTATTACGCAGCGTCTGTTGGCCTTTTATACAAAACTCATATTTTTCCCAGAAGGATCTGTTATGATTTGCTTCAGTTCTGTCGTATTTGTTCAACTTATTGTTATACAATTTGGGGAGAAATCATGTTAGGTTTAGATTTATTTAGATAGTGATCGCCACTGAAGTAACTAAAATTATTTTGAATACCTACTTAGCTGTCTCTACGCTACTTGGAAGAGATTTATGAAAGACGGAAGAATTCACAAACGGTATCTAAATAAAACTTGACCAAAAGAAATGAAAAATAGGTGTAGCATCCAAAAACATCGCAGATAAAGCTATCCCACAATCATTAGACATTATCGATAGCTACTTCCGTGGATGTAAATACAAAGGTAATGTTTGCTGGAGCGGCCTTGACTGAGGCGATCGAGGGTAAGGCTTTGATTCCCGGACACTTTCAATGAGAAACTCTCCCACGGGGAGGTCCCACGTTACGCCTACATGGAGCATTGTGGTTTTGTCATTAGACAGTTGTGTCAAAGGATTGCAAACTGATGAACAGTTAGGCCGCGTGTCCACGGCGAGAAAAATCGCCGGGTCTATGCAAGAATTCGTGTCGTTTCTACACACGACTAGCGTACACTGCGTCGGCGCTGCAATAAAAAATCTTGTGCAGCGCCGACGCAGTGTACACTTTAGTCGTGTGTAGAAACGACACGAATTCTTGCATAGACCCGGCGATTTTTCTTGCCGTGGACACGCGGCCTTAGACCTTTTGTTAAGAGATAAGTATTTAATTTACAATAATATATTTTTAACGTTAATACGTTTATAAACTTGGGACGTATATCCAAGATGAAAAAAATGTTAGGGCCACGGATATCAATGTTGGCGCGAACTTGTGAGTTTTATACCGTACTAGCTGCGCCCAGCGGTTTCACCCGCATAAGTTTCGATCCCGTGGGAATGTCGGGATAAAAAGTATCCTATATGTTAATCCTGGTTATAAACTATCTGTGTGCTAAATTTCGTCAAAATCTGTTCAGTAGTTTTTGCGTGAAAGAGTAACAAACATCCATACATCCATACATACAAACTTTCGCATTTATAATATTAGTAGGATAGTCTCCGATATAATGTTTTAACGTGCACGCATTTATTGGAATTAAATTAACCATCAAGACAAGTGAGAGTATGACTTTGAGCATCAATACAGCGGGAGACCATGTCGAAAGTTGATGAGAGAAATACATTGTGGTGAGATTATTCAACCGGAGGGATATTAGGAAGCTATTCGCGACCATCTATCATTTTGACTCCATTTACCAATAGCTATTTGTAAATCCAACAAATTGCGACTACAAGGACCATTTATCAGTGCTGTCGTATCTTTATCCGAATGTTCAGACGCTGTCAATTCAATTTCAGTCAAATTCGGTTTGAAAGCGATAAAGACAGATTGTTGAGTAAATAGAAACATCAAGTCACGCGGGTTCAGCACAATGGTCGCAAGTGTCAAACTCAAAGTATTTATTTGAATTAAACCAATTGACGGCACGGTTTTGACTGCTACGCTGCGTGTCGCGGGTTCGGTTCCCGCACGGAACAAATATTTGTATGACCTACAATTAGTTCTTCCGGCTCTGGCTGTTTGTGTATGTCTGTAAACGCACCCACGACACAGGAGAAATTCCTAGTGTGGGGCAACGTTAAAAAAAAAATACAGGCCCTTTTGAATTGTCAAGGGGTCGGTCAGTCAGAAAAATGAAGCTAGTTGCCCATTCCAAAGCGTAATAGGTACCTATGAAGAAGAACGGGCAAGAAACTCCATGGACACTCACACACTTTTAAATCAGAATAATATGATTGATAACAAAGTATTGGTTACATCATTCATGTTAGAAATTATGCATGTGAGAACAATGCAGAACGTTAAAAGCGTCCGTAATGAAAATTAAAAAAAAATAAATAAAAACAATTCAAATATTAAATTAAAATAAGCCATGGCCTCCATCAGCGAGACATTAATTGAGTGAGCATGACATAGATAGGTACTCTCAGCCGCCAGGGCACATTCAAGTCAATGAAAGACGTACCCAGTAAATGGTAGCTTTATAGTATGTACCTACATAGTACTCACACATGTGCTATACAATTATACAATACTGTGTAATACTGTGTGTGAATGGGGAAGGCCGAATGGTCGAGATTACGAGACCTGCGCAGTTGCGGGCAGTGCGGGATGTGCTGACTCATCGCAACCCTTCGCACTTTTGATACGTGTGGTTGGCAGAAAAGTAAATAATATGGAACATGGATTTTAAATGTGAGGATATCCTGATTTTTCAAAGCTATGCCAGAATTGAGCTTGTTGCGAAATTATTAGCAGACTTTTAAAAAGATTGGTCTAGTAGCGAAGTATTGAAGTTATAACCATTGAAATAAATGTAGAAACTTGGAACTTTCGAGTCCTGTCGGAGTTTAAAGAACTTGTAAAGTGGGTTGTATTTGTAACAATCGATTTCTTCTATCCTAGCAATGACAACGAAACAAAGTTTTTCATGTTTATTCGGGAAATTCCAACTTTCGGTATTTTCTGTTTTGTTACAGAGAAGAGTATGTAAATTGAAATATAACACCATCCCAAGATCACAACAACCCAACAGTATTGCGTTTCGACCGCCGCTAACAATTTGAACACCATAATAACTAACTCAAACACTCAAAAACAAAAGTACCTACAGTTATCTCTCTTCAAAATATGTAGGTAACACAATATCTTTTTTGTGGACCATACCGATCTCCGGGGACTTAATCCGTGTCCACGCGGAAGGGGTCCAAATGACAGGCGCGCGACAAACCCTTGCAAATATTATTGTACGACTACACATCAAGCAAATATGGAGCTTAGAGAGCCAGTTATTAGGTCCAATTATGTGCGACGGCAGTCGCAGCTGCAGTGAGATGCAGATGTCGATAGTCCGCTATATTTGACAGTTATGTCCAATTTCCTATATACTTGCTTGTGATGCTATCGAACGGGTTCGGATTTTGGCGAAATGTGTCGGTATAATCGGCCGTAATCGGCGCACCAAATCTTTTTGGGTGTCATTTGCGCGTGTGTGCCGACTGGCGCTTGCATGTTCCATATTTGGAATTTTTCAATGTGCACTACTTTCTAAATAAAACAATAGGTATGTGATAAACCAGAAGTGGAGATCCAAGCACCAGAAATAAAGTAGAGGTCGATTTGTGTCGTGAAATGCTTACAAACACCATCAGATACTTGAAGGGCTCAAAAATTACACTGAACATTAGACAGACATGTAAAAGAGATCAACAATAAATTGCATTACAAGCATTTTTTGTGACTTCAAAAACGGAGGACGTTCGTCTTTGTGTTTTTAAAATATTTTCATCAATTGTGGACCGATTTTGAAAAATCTTCTGTTGTTTGAAATGGTATGATATACCTACCCCTGAGGTGATCCAATATTAATTTGGTCAAGTTCTGTTGTGTGATTTTTCAGTTAGCTCAATAATATAAGTACTTACATATTTAATCCAGTTTGTGTATGTTAAGTAAATAAGTTCATTTCAGTGTTGTTTACATAGCAAGTTGTAGTATACGAATTTGGGGGGAGTGATATGAAGATTCGAATGACGTTATTGCGACGCACGCTATTTCGAAAAAAAATTAGAGTGGTACGCCAGTTCGAAAACACATTAAGTCGAAAACCGCTATATCGAATGACGTTGTCGCGAACACGCTGATTCGAAAAACTGTTTGAATGGTACGCTAGTACGAAAGTCTTGGTATCTATCGAATTCCACTGTTGCGAATAGCATAGGTATTCCAATCTGAATTTGTCTGGGGATCGAACTCGCGACCCAGTGATTACCAAGAACTACCTACGCTACGATCGATGATAAAACTGACACTGGTACTGTTACTTGCTGGTTTTCTATACTATTTCTGGTCCGCTGAAAGAAATAATAATTTAAGTCTTCCGCGAACTCAAAACAGCGTGGAACCATGGCACCGGCGATGGAATTGTTTAATGGGCAATCGAAAACTTGGGTTGTTCGGCTGTATTCAAAAGCTCATTGACGAACAGAATACAACCACCCACAAAATTAAGAGAATTTTGGCTAATATCCCACAGACGCCGCCAGCAAAAAAAAAAAAAAAATTAAAGAAAATGCTATCGCAGCGATTTTACAAAAGAAAAATACAATGTGCACTATTGAATTTATAAGAGCTGTAGCTTTGAATACAGTCTATATTGAGTTGATTGAATCCAATTTGTCATCAATATGACAGTGTTGTTACTTTTGGTAATGAGTAAACCACCTATCATTTTGATTTGTTAACTTCTTTGTTGATTACTAACTTACTGGAAACTGGAAATTAAAAAGTTAACTTAACATAATACTTCTCATTGCTCTTGTTTCCCAAACCCAATACAAAGTTAGGGCTTTATCATCGGGATCGCGAGTTCGATCCCCAGACAAATTCAGATTGGAATACCTATGCTATTCGCAACAGTGGAATTCGATAGATACCAAGACTTTCGTACTAGCGTACCATTCAAACAGTTTTTCGAATCAGCGTGTTCGCGACAACGTCATTCGATATAGCGGTTTTCGACTTAATGTGTTTTCGAACTGGCGTACCACTCTAATTTTTTTTCGAAATAGCGTGCGTCGCAATAACGTCATTCGAATCTTCATATCATTCCCGAATTTGGGTGGTGTGCGGTAGGTAGGTTTTTACAATAAAAAAAAACCAAGTAACTTCCAAAAAAAAAAATACTACAAAGAAAAAATAGCTTTAAATTAAGAAGCTGTCTTTGATTTTCGTTTTAGTCATTGCCTTCCGAAATAAAAGTTATTTTTCACTGCACTGACACTCATAAACCTTCATTTGATATGCATGTGGTTCCACTTTAGCATCACTTTTTTAAATGATTTTAATGCTTATTAAAACCCAGCAACGCTTGTTGTTGGGAAATAATAAACGTAAATGTTTCCCATGTTGTTAAAGGATGATTGTTAAGTAGGAGTAAATGCTAATCACATTAAGAAAAGTAATGAAGGAAGTCTAATTATAAAATCATTTTCATTCTCTTTACTATGGCCTACTATGATTGAGAAGTTAGAATGTACAAAACCAAAAGCTCTAATATATCATGCATGGAGTCCTCATTCATAAAAAAATAGATTTTGGCATGTTCCCATGCATAGCATTTAGTTTTATAATTTATCTAAATGAAGAACATATGAGCAGGTATGAAACACTAACAGGGTTAGTTGACAGTTAGGCCTTTAGAGGATTGTTCAAATGAGGAGCCATATGTAGGGTGGTAGGGACTTTGACGCGCAACCTGTTACCATGGATGCAGCACTGCCAGAATCATGTAGGTACATGATTCTGGCAGTGCTTCGATGTCACCCTGTATTATTATTTATTTAATTTCTCAAAACTGAGCACCTGCCAATTAGGTATGTAATTGTTATAGACAAGAGGGATTTGTGTTATACAAACAGCTAATCAAAAACATAAGTTTACAGCCCAGTTTTAAATATTAGTTTGTGTCTATTTTTATTGGTTTGACTGTGGTACAATTTTCTTGACTGATCAATAGCTCTAAATATACTGTTTGTCTTGAGAGGTACAAAAAAATAATTCACCTATAATATTTTTTAGGAAGCCGATGACCTGGCCTATATTTTGTATAAAAATATAATTGAATCTTGATATTCTACAAGCAGAATTATTTACTTCTATTGTATGTAGGTATAGTTAGTGCATATAATAACATGTACGTTTATTCATCTGTTCGTTTGAACATTTCATAAATATATAAAATTAGCTTGTCTTCCTGGATATTTTAGTACCTAACCAAATAGCCAAATAAACATAAAACCAAAACCTACTACAATATCCCTAATATTGTAAGTACTTTTGGTTGAATGTTTATTAAGGACAATAATATGGCTTACCTGGGATTTGTTTACATTGTGCCTTGATACCAATTGAAAGTAGCGAGAAACCTCTCCGCAAAAAATTCATCTAAAAACAAACAGATAAATTGTAGAGAGCATTTAAATTTTATGTACTGATGTGGTTATGTTACAAATTTTACCTTCTGATATTAAATACAGGCTGCATTTAACAATTAATTTTATTTCCCAATTATAATAAAAAATAAAATAATGGTTTTCAATTCATAACCTCTCTTCTTTCATTTTGACAAATGCTAATCAAATTATCAGTGTATATAATAAAAAACTTGATAAAAAAATGTGGCAGGTAGTTGTTTTTAAATGTTACACACTCCAAAAAGCAAGTCAACCTTTTTTACTATATACGACTATGTTATCAATTTTGTAGTTTATTATTTAGGAATAGGTAATTATGTAGATAAGCACATCAAAAGGGCCGGTTGTGATGAAGGGGCCTTATTGCGCCCTCTTGTGGGGAGTAGGCATTATAGCGGTAAGTCAGTCCATTGCACTTTTCGTATTATGCCCATAGATGGCATAAAACCAGAAGCAGTAACGAAAAGCAGTTTAATTATTATTTCATTTACATTTTTTCTGACAGAAATCGTATTCTGATAGATCGCGAACGGTAGGTAGGTACTCTATACCACAGATGAATAAATAGTTACTACGCCTATACGACGACGCGAAAGGAAAGCGAAGTCAAACCTGCCGCGTCCACAGGTCGCCCCGATGTGACTCAGGCTGGCTGGACAAATCTTCAAAATAGCTTGCATTTTACTAGGTCAATAGGGCACTTTATGTAAAGGCTAAACACCCTTATTTCAGAATTTGTAACGCTACAGAGTCGTAAATAATCGATCGAAAACGTGTCCAGCCAGCTTGAAAAACCACTTTTCGCTGGTCTCTCAATCTCGGTAACGGAAGTGATTTTGACGACTTTTTGCATATCAACGGGCGTTACATTTAGGTATTTGTAACAGGTATCGAGCTAAAAGTTTTATGATACGTAGGTATAGCGGTTTAATAGAAAAATGCAAAAATCCGTGTCCAGCCATCTTGAAATTACTTAAAAAACTTCTGGCTGGCACTTCCGAATCTCAATAACGGGAGCGTTTTCGAATATGGTTACTTTACTAACATTTAGTGACGCAATTTGTAACAGTAATAACGTTTGATGTAAGCTCTTTGGATGTAAGGCGTCACATGTAAGCACAGATAACTATATATAAGAGACATGTAAGCCTGAATTCAAGCTGGCTGGACACATGTATCTCCGCTGCCAGATGATCTACGACCTTCGAAATGATTTCAAAATTTTGTACCGGGGACGATAATGATAACCTGAATTTGTAACGGAGAAACTTTGCGTTGTTTCAAACATATTGATAATTTAAATTTTCCCATACAAACACTGCAGTAGGGTTACCAAAAATGTAGGTTTTATGTAGGACTAAGTATATTTTAAGGTGTTTTCTAAACAACCACACAACAATACCTATTTAGTGAAGCATTGTTTTGAATTCCATTTTTATTCTTCATTGATTTTTTGCATAGACTTTTAGTAAGGTACCTATTTTACTTCAGGAACCAGTCAAAAATAAATAAATATGAAAAACTGTATTTGATTTGAGCTCTTGGTGGATAGTATGCACCTTAGGTAAATATTGAGCCATTTAAAATCGTGCCCAACATGTCCTGTTTAGAGTATAGTGCTGGCCCAGTGGTAAGAGCCGTGACTTACGACTCGTAATCGTAGGTCGTAGCTTCGAACCCCGACAGGCGCTTTACGTACTTTATGTAAATTATTTTATCACCACTGTTCTCAAAAAACAGTGAAGAAAAAATGCAGTGAGGGAACCAGCATATCCTAGAACCAAAAAATCGAAGACATTTGATATCTACCAACCCGCACTGGACCTGTGTGGTGGATTACGGCCCACTCCCTCTCCCCTACGGAACATTCTAGGCTGATTATACTATGTCCTGTTGCATGCACGTTACAGGAATTAATGGACGCTACTGAAATAATATATAAACCATTTTAAGCCACCCTTCGCTTGACTGAAAGCAAAACAGATGTGGGCCCAGTTAACCATTACCAATTTTTAAAAGGGGTAACTGGTCCGCGGTCCCAGTTCCATAGTGAGCCGAATGACCCCTAACCCAACGCCGTCTAGTTTATTTTCGAAAACTTGAAGC
This sequence comes from Apamea crenata, assembly GCA_949629185.1. Taxonomy (NCBI): domain Eukaryota; kingdom Metazoa; phylum Arthropoda; class Insecta; order Lepidoptera; family Noctuidae; genus Apamea; species Apamea crenata. The sequence continues at coordinate 18,503,536 of OX451366.1, read as the reverse complement.
CAAACGTTCACTGGAAAATAGACACTAGGGTATCCATGCAATTTTGCAGGTGAGTGCCAAATCGAATATCAAATAATCAAATATCAATTATTGATCGACCACTAAAAATCGAACGTTCAAAATATCGAAGGGTTAATAAATCGAACATTCAATAGGTATATCTTACGTATCGAGAGTTCAAAATATCGAATATTTGTTTGTTCGAGCGTTCAGCGCATCGCATATTCATTAAGTATATCGAAATATCAATAGTAGGTAGGATCAAAGACTACAATATGTATAAGGGTAGGATTTAGTAACCATAAATCCTACCTACACGTGACTACAATCAAAAAGTCTGTCACACTCGTCAGGGCGTAAAGTGAAAGAATATGTAAGTACAAGTGTAAGTTTCCCACAGTGTTTGAGTGTGTTTTCCTATCTTCAGCAATTTCGATCAATTTCAGAATTCCTAGATTTCTTCGAAATCATGAGAGTGTAACGGAATCTCAAGACCCCATGTTTGACTCAGACACGCTCATTATTTAATATTTAGTGCAAGTCAACATTCTCGGAACTTACCCTGCAAACGTAACATGCAAATTGTATCATCTCCATTGTCCACATTTGAAAAGGACCAACCCTTTTATGCACGCGGAAGACAATGCGACGTTTTGCAAGTTTGCAAAATAGAACTTTCTCTAGGACAATAAAACCGTTATTTAGGCTGTACCTACTGTAGTATTAACGGCGACAGGGAGTGTTGTCTGGCGGAGTCACCTGTGTAGGGAACTACTCCTCTGTTATGGAGTTCTTTTTTCTGAGAATTTAAGCATAATTCCTGAGGGAAGGGATGGCGCATCATGTTACTTCTCTGCAACGATATACCTATATATTATGTACTCCTTATTATTAACAATCGTATCAAATACCTACTTACTAAGTAGGCTGACAGTACTAGGTACTTGTGCTTTGCGGTCCATAGGTAAGTAAGTAGGTAGGTACTATCACGACCATGCCCATCCCTGTCATTGTTAACTAATGAAATTTAGTTTTCTTAAATTATTTTATTAATCTTCCAATATGTGAAACAGTCGCGTGCGCTAAGATAACACGAATCCATTCAACGAACAAACGTTCTCAGCTTGTTCAACCCGTGCCCGTCACTGCCGCGGCGATGGCTGCCACGCGCCCAATGTTTTTACAGCCTCCATTCACGCGAGAAATGTGTAGAAATAATCATGTGGTCGAGTAAATGAACTCGAAGTCTAGTTTTGCGAGTAAATAATTTGAATTCGTTATGAGAAACTGCAGATCATATTTAGGGTTCTAGTAAAATGAGCAATGACATGAGATGATCCACTTTGCCCAATTTTATTCAAGCGAGTTCTAATGAAGACAAGTATTACTTCCTCCATCATTTGACAGTATGTTCTGCACATTATCCGGAAACCGTACATAATAACTTTAAAGAAATAATCGCTTGTCCAGCGTACGCTTTCATTCGAATCGTCAGTGCGTTAATAATGTTGCAACTGTCGCAGTTCGGACATGAGCGTCGACTTTTTGTCGCACAATCGTATTGTGTGGCTCAAAACTACTTCCGATATTGTAGTCTCTATAGATATGTGATGTCGTAGTAATACAATACTATAAGTACCAGCTAGCTTACAGAAGGAAAATAAACTTTTACCTGGCTTTATATGTAGGTAGATCTTAGAGCAATATATTTTATTGCCTAGTAAGCTGGGCATAAAGTGCAGCTTTCTTATCTTATATTAAAACAATCCGCAAACTATACAAACCTAAGACCTATCACGGCCAGGTATGTACAAATCTACAAGTTTCTGTTTAATAAATAATAAGTAGGTACATCTTACAAGTTTACCTTGGCGGAAAACTGACAATATTGTAAATTGTACATACCTACAATTTTAAATAAGTATTACTGTTTAATAAACATTCTCTATAGAGGTGACATATTATGGCAATTTACATTTGTAAGGAAAACTGTTTTATTGAACGCATAATTGTATACTTAGTAAATTTGTAATTGTATTACAAATTTACATATTTTGTAAATTGGAGAACTCCGACAGGTGGACTCGCCTTGTGTCAGATTTTTTTTTTTTTTTTTAAAACGTTGCCCCACACTAGCAATTTCTCCTGTGTCGTGGGTGCGTTTACATACATATAAACTCACATACACAAACAGCCAGACCCGGAACAATTAATTGTAGGTCATACTAATATTTGTTCCGTGCGGGAATCGAACCCGCGACACGCAGCGCAGCAGTCAATCGCTTAACCACTGCGCCAACCGTGCCGTCAATTAACAATTTTGTACCTTAATAGTGAAGAAATTTAATTGTTATACATTAAAAATGGTTCTAACAACTAGGAGGTAGTGGAAGTAGTGACACTAGTGATGATGAATATTTATGAGTGAACGGTTATGATTTTCATATCGTGAGTTAGTTTTTCACTAAACCGACCGAATAAAACATCAGCTTTATTCTTTATTAGAGACATTATCGTGATTTTATTACTGTGCACCATGACTTTCGGTTTTTTTTGTGATTGTTGAAATCTACCCTCGATTTAAGAATCAACGAAAGAAAGAGATAGAAAGAATAAAAGCTGAAAAAACTTTTTCATACCACTTGCTCAAAAAAGTGACATTCTATGCCACAAAAAGCGAACATAACAATAGTCATTTTTAATCTGGTAAAAACAGGGAAAGAAAATTGTACTGAATTTCATTCATCCTCTAGGGGGAGAATGTGATTTAAATTTTGCAACCCCAACACAAGTATTATTAATTACTTACTGGGGCTGTCTCAATCACATCTGCAAAAGTAACTGTTTGAGACACAATAAACAATTTTTTTTTTTTTTTTTTTTTTAATTTGGAATACTTACCGTTTATACTGAACTACATCTGTGTTTACACCATTGAGTTTGTATATTATAAAGCATTATACATCTTTTTGAAATAGGAATACGCATTTATTATGCATGTTATGATTATTAAATAAAACTACGAAAACCAACGAGGCCGTACGCTTTTGCATGCTAGCTTGATGCCTTTGCTTTTCCGACAAAAAAATATTAGTCTAGGAATTGGCCGCGTTTTTGTTTTCTTCAAATACATAAACGTTAAGTTTATTTTAATTTATTTTTATAAATAAGTTAATGTTCTAAAAATACGTTACGATGTTAAATCAAAGCGACAGTGACAGTGAATTGTCGGATTCCATCTGTGCAAATGCTGCCGCAATTATAAATAACTAGCTTCTGCCCGCGGCTTCGCCCGCGTGGATGTCGGAAGTTATCCCACGGGAACGTGCTACCAGGATAAAAAGTATGTGCTTCCCCAGGATGCCATCTATCTCTTTGCCAAATCAGAAGTTCAGTGGTTTAGGCGTGAAAATGTAACATACAGTTTCAAGTTCAAATCCTCCGCTAAAAACCGAATTACCCCTTTTTGCCCCGCCACTGGTCAATTTTCGACAACTTTACATACTTATTATTAATTATTTCCTGTCGAAAGTAGCAATACTGAGTTTCGAGTTAATCGGACCGCGCATTCAATTTCTTCCACACAAACTTCAACACCCCTATATCCCCTTTGAGGAGTAGTTTTGAAAAACTAATAATGATAAACTTTATTGCTTACTTAGGCGCGTATTCATGCCAATTTTCAAGATTATTAACCTAACGAATAAGATTTTTCATTTAAATTGTATCCCCGCTTTTCACCCCCACAGGGGTGGAATTTTGAAAAATCATTAGGGATATGTTCATAACTTGACTCAAAGATTATTTATACCAATTTTCGAGTTAATCAAGCCACGCTGTAAAATCTTCCCCTGTAAAATTGACTACCCCTTTTCAGGCCGTCAGGGGTTGATTTTCGAAAAACCCTAATACACATTATTCTTTCCTTTCAATTTTAGGTATAAATACTGAGTTTCGATTAAATCGGACCGCGCGCTAAAATTCTTCCATACAAACTTTGAAACCCCCCAATCCCCTTTTAGGGGGTAGTTTATAAAAACAAAAAATGCCCAACTTCATAATTTACTTAGATAAGTATTCGTGCCAAGTTTCAAGTTTATTAACTCAAGGAATAAGATTTTTCATACAAACAAAATCCCCCCATTTCACCCTCTTAGGGGTGGAATTTCGAAAAACCCTTTCTTAGTGGATACCTACTCTTCACGAAGAATACACTCTCCAAATTTCATGTCTCTAGGACCAGCGGTTTAGGCTGTGCGTTGATGTCTCAGTCAGTCAGTCAGTCAGTCAGTCAGTCAGTCAGGACTTTGAATTTTATATATATAGATTTGCTTCCAACAAAATCCAAGGAAAATTATTTAAAAACTTATGAAGAATTTTCAACGTGGAGAACTGCGAAAGGCCTATCAATTTCAGAATCAGTACTTCTTGTCTATTTTGATTATTTATCCAAGACAAAGAATCCGAACACACTTTGGTGCATATACTCAAAACTGAAAGCTACAATAAGCATCAAACACAGCATTGAAATAAATAGATTCACGAAATTACTGGCCAGTGGCCTGTCCAGGGATATTATTACTATCTTTGTTTTATGTGGCCTTAATTTTTGGACTCAATGGTGCTTGCCGCGGATGTGAACTTGTAAACTTAAAGGTGGAGGACGTTGAAAATCATTCCAATGAGTTACTGCTGATTAATGTAAAGGAAACTAAGACAAAGAAAAATCGGTCATTCATTTTACAAGGACAATATACTAAAATCATTCATAAATACCAAGCATTACGTCCCACCAACATGGAAAACAATATATTTTTTATAAACTATCGGAATGGGAAATGTACTCGACAAGCCATCGGCAAAAATAAAATTAGCAATATGCCAAAGGAAATTGCTAAATATTTAAAACTTAAAGATGTTGAACTCTACACCGGTCACTGCTTTAGAAGAACTTCGGCGACTTTCTTGGCGGATTCAGGGGCGGATATTACGTCAATAAAAAGACACGGTGGTTGGAGCTCTGATAGGGTAGCTGAGGCTTATATCGAAAGCTCAATGGCGAATAAAACCATATTAAAAGCAGTCAAATTAACAAAAATATAAAACTTAATCCATCAGAGCCACAACCATCAACTTCCGGTATCTTATCTTCGTCCGTAACTCACGATGCACCACCACCACTATCTCCGACGTATAGATACCTACTATCTACAATAAAACGCAAGTTCCTCAGACTCAAGAACAGAAAAATACTCAAATCAACTCATCAACAATAAATGTACCAAACAAAAATGTAACTCTCTCTATCAATAATTGGACCAATGTTTCGAATGTTAACTTTTACTTCTAATTGTCATTATTTTTAATAAATGCTTATCTCATATTATTATTGTGTTAATTTTTTCGGAAATGGTACGAAAAGTATTAGAGTATTTTCCTCGTTGATAAAGCTGTCTTAGTCTTGGGTGAACTTAAATCCCTCGCTACACTCAGGACTCGTCTTAAATCCCTAGCTTCTCTCGTGATTTAAGTTTTTAACACCCTCGCTACGCTCGGGAGTAAACCTCGAGTCCTTCGTTACGCTCGCGATTTAAATCGTCACCCGCGACAGAAGACACTGCTTTATCCCCTCGGTTAATAATCTACTATTAAATCAAAAGGAACACATGGACAGGCTTGACTTCATGAGATTGATTGTTGTTTGTTGTCTCTTTAAAAAATAAAATGACATTAATTGAAGTTTGGATTAGGTATTATTGGAGTTTTCAGGGCGTTAAAGAGCCCTAATCTACCGAAAAGGTTTTTGATTACCTTAATTTTGTGCGAAAATCGCAACGTACCTAAATGGTTTTTTTTATAATAAACTTTTTTCCCTTCATTTGTGCTTTATCATCTTCCTTTTCGCCAAATTTCATGTTTCTAAATCTACGGGAAGAACGTACGATATCTTAAAAGTGTTCGATTTCCTTGTGTATGTATGAAAATAATATGTGACAAAAAATCTTTTTTATTATTATTTGATTTCAATTATTAAACTAGGATATACTTAATAACTAAAACTCATGCGAAAGAGCAGTCCATCGATTATCAAATACTTATTCGATGAATCGTTCAGTCGAAGTAGCGTTTGGCGATAAAAGGTTGTTTCGCAATAAATTCCATTCGAACCATCGTTCAGTCGACTTTGCATTAATCGAACTTATTTATGACTCTCGAAGTTAAGTTACGGATCCGTTCAAAGAAGTATATAAGTAGGTACTTAGATTCTGTGCATATTGAGTTCTGCCAGCAGATGTTTCATACATAAATTGTACGAAATTTTCTATATTTTAATTTTGTATACCAAATGTTTTTGTCGTAAAATGAGTCAGAAAGGAGATATTGTCCCAAAACTGCTATTAGGCGGCAAAGATACGAATTGGCATAGTTTAAATTCGGAAAGAGCACATCGAAATCTATAAAATTACCCATTTTCAAAACTCCCGGAAAACTTTCCAGGTAAAACTATCAAATGACTGTAAGTAGGTACCAACAGATTACAGAATATTTTGGGGAACACCTCAGGGGAACACATCAATTCTCGTAATTTTAAGAACGTTCACAGTCTGGGGGCCTAAAAAGGCCACTATAGGCAATACTTACCTACCTCTAAAGCTATTCATTTCCTGAATTCCCAGCAGATCTTTAGCAATTCCTCTAATTTTCGTTAAATGGTTACACATAATAGTTTAATCACCTACAATTCATTTCAATCATATTTGGTGTAAACATTGGTGGACCATTTTACGAATTTCCATACAAAACTGTCAAACAGGTAAATTGCGTGATATGAATTGCACACAGATCTTATTATTATGAATTGTCAGTTTGTGACCATTTTACGATTTTTAATATGATTCATATTGTTATCCTATTATGATTCTGCTAAAGTGTCCTTTTTAGGCCCCCTGCACCCTAATTGCGTAACACACAATCAATCTCAATCTGAATCATTTTGAAGGATATTGCTAATCCATTGCTAAAAATGTTCAAAAAATGTGTCATGTGTCTGCTCAACAACGTAAATAACGCAATGAATGTTGTTGAACTGTCAAAACCAATTCCGATTGATCGTGTGTTACGCAATTAGGGTGCCGATCTCAGTCTCAATCTGTCACAAATGCCTCTAATTTTTGACATTTGTTTGTCGCCGAGATGAGACTCCGACTAGATTTTGAATATTTTAAATTACGAGAATTGTATTGTCCTTTGAAAGCACTTCCAATAATAATAATAACACCGTTAACTACCTAACTTGCACGCGGAAGGGTTCTGCAATGGTCAACCAAGTGACGATCTAATCCTTTTTTGTAATCTACGTTTACACTAAAATAGTCCTTAATTCTATAAGCACAAAGTTCATAATAACAGTTGGTAAATGGAAGCCAATGCAGCTGTGTCCATTGTCCAAATAGTATTTGTTCCGTAATACAATATTTTCGGAGATGTCGCAGGGAACAGCCCTTAGCTAAAATTATCAATGATATTAGTTCGGAAGGGACTAAGATTTATGACTAAAACGGTAAACCATTTTTAACTTAGGTACAACTTACTTAAAGTTTGTTACTTAACTTTGGGGTCGTCCATCATGCAGGCTCGGCTAGTAATTTCTCTACAGTTCAATTTACACACATAATCTCAAACTGTTTTTGTAGGTAGTTTAACTTGTTTTTTTCTGATGTAATCTTAATACCTATGTAAGTAAGTCATTAGCTAGTTAAATACCTTAATTAAGTACTAAGTACCACCTACCAACCTATACCGAGTCTAGAGACTGCGGCTGAAAAACAAAATCATTAGCGGAGTGTTATGATTTAATAATTAGTCTGATAACAGTCACCTAATGTATCAATACTCGCCTCAAATATCACTTTAACGTTATGTTTATTTGCCCCATTCAAAAAACCCGATAGAAACCCATAAATCAACCAACTCTCGAGGTCCGTTAGCCCGGCTACCTGCATTCAACCCTTCCGCCGGGGGTGGTAACTTAGGCCCCGCCTCTTTTAAACGACACTCGCCTGCCAAAACAGACGGGACTCAGTGGACGACATTCGTGATTTGCACGTCAAGTAGACAAGTTCTCAACATGGCCCTGTGGACTCCTTACGCGCAGGAAGTTGCCTTGGACTTGAGTATACACGCGGTGAAGGTAGAGAGAGAGTCTCCCCTCCCCGTGTCTAGTGCTCCACAATCTCCACCAGTGCCGGCTCTGTACCCCTCGTACTCGGAATTCCAGTACTACGTCACGTACCCGTACCAGCAAGCTACACATGCAGTGCCATCGGAGATGTCCCCCGACTCAATCGGGAGCTGTTCGTACAGCAAAGTGACCGCGCCCTCGCCACCGGCATCATCAGAGTTCTATGACTCCGAATCCCTCAATGACGACGTGGAATACCAAATTTTCGAACGGGATGCCCTGCGAGCGATGGCAGAGAAGAACGGGGGCACCTTACTGGGTAACAACCCGAGAATGCGGAGGGCGGTGCAGACGAGCCAGGCCGCTGACGACTCGTACAGGAAACAACGTGAGAGGAACAACTACGCAGCAAAACAGAGTCGAGACAGAAGGAAGCTCAGGGAGGTACGACTGGCATTCCAAGTGACTTATTTAAAGAAGAAGATGGCGAATTTAAGATCCAGATTGAAGACTGGCATCTGTGAACGCTGTCGGCAGATTTGCGACTGTTGACAAACAAATTATTCAGTGCCCGGGGGCTTCAATGTGTGTGAAGCTAACTAACAATGCTTTTGTCTGGAGCTGTTCGCACAGCAAAGTGACCGCGTCCTCGCCTCCAGAATCCTCAGAGTTCTACGACTCCGAATCCCTCAATGACGACGTGGAATACCAGATGTTCAAACGAGATGCCCTGCGAGCAATGGCAGAGAAGAACGGTGAAACCGTACTGGGTGACAACCCGAGAATGCGGAGGGCGGTGCAGATGACTTATTTGAAGAAGAAGATGGCGGATTTAAGATCGAGACTGACTACTGGCGTCTGTGGACGCTGTCGACAGATTTGCGAGTGTTGACAAACAAATTATTCAATGTCCGGACTTCAAAGTGAAGCTTAACAATGGTCATATTGTAAATATGTAAAATATTGCAAGAAGATGTACAATGTAGATAAGGTATTAAAAAAAAGCGATATAAGTGTCGGTAGATCAAATTGAATTTGGTTATTAGATAATACCATACTCAATGTATTTTATTTATTTTAGTGCAATTGTGTGAACTACATATAATATACATAGGTACATACATAATATGTACGAAATACATATTATATGTAGGTATGTGTGTATGTAGTTCGTTTTTTAATCTCAGAGACTAATCTGATATTTACCTAAGTCTTTTGTGTTTGCGTTTATTTAGTATAGAAAGTTGACATTACAGCTGTCAGATTAGTCTCTGGGATTAAAAAACGAACTTTAAGTAAGTATAAGTTAGAGAGTACTGTTGCGGCTGTTGTGGCGTTGTAGTGCGTTTGGGATGTTTGCGGATAATAATATTATTAATGGTTTTGCCGCCATTGTTAGGAATAGATGCGCATCCCTGATGACGCGTGTTCGCGGCGGCATCGGCACCAACAGTATTCTCAGTGTGTTCGCAGATCGGTGGGATGGCCCGATGTTGCGGAGGTGGATGCAGCTCCAGCTCGCTGAGTTTTAATTTTATTGCATAAATGTATATGTGTCTGTAACCTACTTACACTAGAAGTTAAGTAAAAATGTTACTAACCCTATGTCTGAAATAAAAGTTTTGTATTCTATTCTATATGTTAATAAAATTGTATGAGTTAATTATAATGTATTACAGTGAATTTCTGTTTTTTTACTTACCTACCTACTTACTTTGTTCAAGAGAATTTATTTACCACCAAAATACCTACCTAAAAAGTAGCCTACAGATTCAGATAAATTACCAAGAAACGCACAGTACCTAGCAAGCAGGTAATCTTATGACCTGCCGAAATAGGTACTATAGAATCGGTGTTTTGTATTTAATTTCTATTGGTTTTTCATTTTTAGGGTTCCGTATAGGTATTAACGCAGTTAACTGAATGGCTAATTAAGCTAGTTGGCGGCGACATATCCATATATACCTACAGTCACGAGCACCAATATGTCAACACATGGCAACTTTCAATTGCGATTTTTTCGTGAAATAACGAATGCAACGTTGAAATACGACACACTAGATAAACCTATGGGTTCGAAAATGCTATGTTCGTAACAACATAAAATTTCATTCAAACATAAAGGAGTAAATCGCTTTTGAATAAAGCCGAGTGTATACATACTTTTTCTCGTGACTGTACATACTTACCTACTAATTTAAAATAATATTTTTCTAAAACATTATAATGGCAGATCGGGTCGAATGATAATATAATAATTAAGAATTTTACTATGCAACATATACAATAATTATTTTGGTGCCTACCTTTAATAACACCTACATAATATATACATCCCTGCGTACTCATTGGTCGGTAAAAGGCGCGCAAGCGCCACACAGAAACACGGCGCCATACGCATGCCGTGCCCACTCGAGTATTAAAAAAGTTTTTGTTCTTATAATAGGCCTCTTTTAGTTTTAAATTGTTTAAATGGTAGATCCTCTGGAGTCAGGAGTCAGGGAGAATGTTAGTCTTGTTTGGTAGTAAATTGATGCTGCAAAGGAATCTAGTCGACAAGTCCACAAACAATACATTTCCTAAGTTATAAGTACGAAATTGCCGCGCGATTTCTTAAGCCGGTGACACTTCCGGGCATTTTCAGAGATTATTAAATCAGTATCAAGTATCAACCCGGCTCATGCTGACAGATCGGCACGTGTTTAAGTCCCATATTTGAACAGGCAAGTTCTACGAAACCCCGGCCATAACATCACATATAGATGGCGATCATAATATCTGCCATCTCGTTGAGCAAACTTTCGGCACGAGGACAGAAATGTGGTGAAGATAGAAAGATGTGTCACATGCTGACGCGCGTGGCCCTGTGAAAGGATTGCGGACAGATTTTGGTAAGGTAGATTAACTGTCAGCTGCAATTGTTTTTCCCTTGTGCAGTAGTTACCTACTCTGAAAGTCTATAGGTTCTATTACAAATCAAGACCTTCTTATGCCTGAAACTAGTCGGCAGGGACCTGGGTTGTGGTAACCTGCAGAGCTAGCCAGATATGATTTATACTTCATCGGCCAGTATAAAACTTATTTTATTGCTCTTTTTTCAACCGAAAGTTTCAAACAGCCCATCGATCAATGATCACGTAGCGAGCAATATATTGCGCCCAAACAAGGGTAGTAACGCAAGGGTTTATGTATTGCGCTGGTTAGGGGAGCTACCCCAGTCCCTCACTCAATTAGTAGGTATTGCACCCTCCGTGTGACGTGAGCAGGGGTTTAAATTGATCAGCAATCGAATAATGTTCGGAGAACCGGCGCAGTATTCGGATTTTACACTCATAGTAGCAGAAGAATAAACTTTTCTATGAAAGCATTCCTCGTCCTGGGTCCTTAGGCCCGTATTAAAAAACGTTCCTCAACGACGTACCTACTCAAGTGCGGTATCATTTGATACGCCATTATTACGATATCAGCATCTCAAGATCATTGCTAAATAATAAACACACGAAAACAGTATCTCAGTTACCAAAATCAGCTCCTCAAGAAGCTGTACCTACTTGAGGGCTTGATCTCGGGAACGATTTCGTCACATTGACCGAAGTTTTGAACAATCATTCATAAAATTCATCACATTTCATTATTGCTATGTTGTAAGATATAGCAATAATGAACCAGAAATACTTGTAAATATTTATTATGCTACCCATCAAATCTTATGAATGTTCATTATTTAGGAGAGTTGGACCAAAAGCTCATACCTACATTTATGTTTACGCCATTACATCTTTAATATATTTACCTTGAATAAATTCAAGTCTGTAAATACGATAATCACCATTTTGACAGTGGTGGTCGAGGCTAAAAAACATAAAAATTGGGGATTTCGAACATCCTAACTCCACCCTGTGGCTCCACCACAGGATTAGGATGTTCGAAATCCCCAATTTTGCAGGCAGGCAGTGAATAATAGGTACATAATATAATTATTTGAGGAATTCATCCGTAATTCAAGGTAAATAAGTAGTGGTAATGAAGGTTTTTGTTATCTAATGTCAAAGTTTCGCGCCAATCGTGGGTGTGTTTACATTTTTACTATTCACTTTTACACGCACAGATGTTGATAAGATTTAAAATGTGACAAATATTATAAATAACACGAAAATGCCCAGGGGGCCTAAAAAGGCCACTTTGGCAGAATCATAATAGGATAACAATATGAATCATATTAAAAATAGTAAAATGGTCACAAACTGACAATTCATTAAATGATCTGTGTGCAATTCATATCACGCAATTTACCTGTTTGACAGTTTTGTATGGAAATTCGTAAAATGTCCACCAATGTTTACACCAAATTATGATTGTTATGAAATGAATTGTAGGTGATAAAACTATTATGCATTTAACGAAAATTAGAGGAATTGCTAATGATCTGCTGGGAATTCAGGAAATGAATAGCTTTTAGAGGTATTGCTTAAAGTGGCCTTTTTAGGCCCCCTTAACTAATTCATCAGACTTATAGTAGACCCCACTGAAGTTTCACAAATCAAAACACAAGACTACGCGTGCTGCTTGTCATATTTAGCAGCTAAACTAGCAGAACAATTAAAAAATAATTGTGGGAGACACTTTGCAAGTGAAATATTTCAAATGCCATTACGGTTAAAACTCCGTATTGTTATTTTAACTGTGAAATATGCTACCAAGAATATAATGTCATTAAAATCGGTCAGTTTAATGTTTATAGAAAAAGATTTTGTGGTTTTTAGATGATTTGACGACTTCTGGGTCACTGTCGACTTCACCTACGTTTACCTTACGTAATATAAAAATGAATCGCTGAATGTGTTGCTAAGCGCAAATCTCGAGAACTGCTGAACCGATTTCGCTAATTCTTTTTTTAGAATACCTATTCCTTCCTTTCCTTCCTTCCTTCCTTCCTAAAAGTTAAGTAGCAAAATTAAAACATCGTCGGCAAACCAATTATTTGAAAAATATCCTCATTTTATGGGCTATCAACATTGTATAGACATATTGAGAGATGCTCGTCAATTGTTTGATAAAGCTGGCAGAGATACAGTGTTCGGCTATACAATAAATTACCTAAAAAAGTCAGAGAGTGTACCAGCATACCAACACTTAAATAAAAAACCGGCCAAGTGCGTGTCAGGCCACGCATATACGCATATATACCTAGGGTTCCGTAGTCACTCATCATGGCACGTGGATTTAGAAGGATATTTTACATGTTTACTAATTATTTCGTTATTTTTGTACGAAGTTTTCCAAGTAAGCGCTTTTTACAAGTTAGGCCTCTATAACTCCTGAACTAAACAAGTTATCTAAGCCTTTATAGTTTTCCTTCAAAGTTCATCACATGGACTACCATCATGAATTTTTTCAGACTTTTCAAGCTAGCCGTTTAGCGAGGTGTTGTTCTTTGAGAAATAAATGTTTTAAACCGAAAGATGGAAAGCCATACTTACTATAAACAAATAACAAAAAGTTATTTCATTGGACCGTTGTATTTAAAATGAGCACCTAACTAGTTGTGCAAACTAAAGAAAATATTTAAACTTATAATTATTTTACTAGATTAGCCTAGTCAGATAGTTATATTCCGAGTAAGACAGTTAATGTTAACCCCTGTCATACATAACTATATTAAGGTACCTACCTATATAGCTATATTCCTAGGGATACCTACCTATATGCCTATGGATATAACTATATCAACGCTTTAACCATCTTACTGCGATATATGCATAAAAGCAAGGCCTGAAAATTATCTAAACTGGCAGTTACCGGAACCTAAATAAAAAAAAAACGTATACGGATCCTCCTACATAAAAGAGACTTCTTAAAAAAACATTTAGGTAGGCACTACCTACCTAAGCTACCCGTGGCCGGTGGCCTCATGCATTGGTTGCACAAGTTCCATTCATACCACCTCTCCAACATGTAGGGGTGGTGCGTTGCACAATGTACACATTTTGTGAGGCATATGATTGGTCGGACGCTTACCCATAAAATATAAGGTAGGTAGGTACCTACAATAAGCTTTACAGCGCGCTGTAAAGCCTATTGTACCTACCTACCTTATATTTTATGGGTATTTTTTAGCGCATTGGGCTCTATGAAGTGTCTATCTACATAACTAACAAGTTGTGCGTTATGTGCGTTCCCTATACTTTTGTCAAAGATGCACACTGCACACACGCGTTTGTTCCGAGTGCATCTGTAGTGTAGGGCGGTCATCCCGTTGCCAAAAAACCAAACCGTCAACGGATTAGAACAAAACCTTCAATTATGTATGCTTATACGCGAACCCACCACGATACTGTTAAAATCCTCACTGCAAAACATTTCCATGCGATAATCGTGATAATTCCACCATTCATGTCTGTACCGTTTTGTTTCGCAAGCTGCGCAGAATGTCATTGTTTTATTTATTGCGTTAATCCTTTTTCATTATTTAGGTTTCTGCGTTAATCCTTTACAAATGCTCCACAATACAGTTTGCATGTTGTACAGTTTCATAAAACTTTGTTTTATGGTCGTAAGTGCCTTTCACTCGGGGGCTTAATTTTATAGCCCCCTGTAAATTTTGCTTTCGGTTCCTAAACGATTTAGGATTTAGATAGTGTAGTTCTGGAATAAAGTAGGTAACTTATAATAATAATACCAAATTATAATATTTAAAGGCATTTCTTGTTTGACTCTCTGTGACTCATAACTCATAAGATAAAGTGGATACTTAGTTTAAGTTATTAGTTCGGCGCTTTTTGTAGTTAGATACCGAATAGGTTCCTACTTTGTCTGTTTGCCTGAACTAAACCGATTTTCTGCTGTCAATTTATTTGCACGCCACAAAAGGTACCGGCAAAAATGCTAAATCGATGCCTACTTATTGCATTTTCTAATAAGTAGGCAATCAGTAGCAATAAGAAGGTATCGATTTACCTAGGTACTACGTTATAGCTTCTTACTTTGTAGATATAGTACCTACCTAGTTAAGTACCGTACTCGTGAAGAAAATACCTGTGTATGAACCAGCGCTGTCGGCGTTGAGTCGCAATATTATGCGTCATATATTTACAACCGACACAAAAATAAACTAGAATCATGAATGTTAAAAACGGTTCACTAATGTTTCACCAAAACACAATTGACAAATTTTTAGTTTACAACCAACGTTTTTTATAGGTACTAAGTATTTAATTCACAAACAACTTATTCCGCAAATGTTTGTGTTGTAAACACTCGCTTTACAATAATTTATTTGGCAAATGCTTCTCTCAAAGGGTTCGCATGATATTTAATTAATATTTAGATTCTTTTGGAAAAATCACGTTTATACAAAATAACATTTCATAATACAGAAAATTGGAAGGCGTGGAGGGAGGCCTTTGCCCAGGTGTGGGACAGCGCAGGCTAGTAAAAAAAAAATATCTACAGAAAATACATACTTAGATATTAAGGCAAAAGTTTGCATATTAGATTTTGAAAAACGGCTATCTTAAGCTTGCGATCAAATTTCGAAACCATAGGTAATCCTACATGGTTGCTGTTTCTATTTGGGTCAAATAATTTACAGGCAAGTACTCATGTTTTTGAAACCTAGATACTATCTAAAGTATTTTTTTTCTATATACCTAGGTAATCTAGTCGTTTCTGGCACTCGGCGGCCGATGCCGGGGCAACGCTCGCTTCGCTCGCTCGGCTCGTGCGTAGGGGGTCACAGTTTTAACCTAATCTAACCATTTAAAAAAAATGAACTTAAACTAACTAGTTCTGTTGCGGGTAGCACAGAGTTGGGCCAACTCTGTGCGGTACAAACCAATGAACTAAGGTGCTGGCCCAAAACAGATTTGTATGTTTTAAAAATTGTGCAGGACAAGTCTGTGTATTATTCAGCACCATCCAATGTTGGCTCTTATGATGATGACCCACTGGAATACTGCAATAAAAGTTGTTGGTATTGCTTAAAGGGGCCTAAAAAGGCCCCTTTAAGCAATACCAATCTCTAAAAGCTATTCATTTCCTGAATTCCCAGCAGATCATTAGCGATTCCTCTAATTTTCGTTAAATGGTTACACATATTAGTTTAATCACCTACAATTCATTTCATATCAATCATACTTATTTGGTGTAAACATTGGAGGACCATTTTAAGAATTTCCATACAAAACTGTCAAACAGGTAAATTGCGTGATATGAATTGCAAAGAGAGATCATACCTATTATGAATTTTCAGTTTGTGACCATTTTACGATTTTTAATATGATTCATATTGTTATCCTATTATGATTCTGCCAAAGTGGCCTTTTTATGCCCCCAGCTCGAAGTATTAGCAGAGCTTACAATTCTGAATTGGTCACATCTTTTCTGTTTGCCAAACACTCCTGCATGCATTTTAAATGCAGTCTCGCTCTTGCCTCGATGTCCCCATAATTGATGATATTATTGCCTACAGATTTCCATGGGGTGCAGGAAATACACATATAATTGCACCGCAACTGCACCAATTTCCGCTATCCGATGACACTGGTCGATCGATCACGTTGTCCAACAGTGGTGGTCGTTGGAAGGCAACCCATTCACTGGACGCCAGCACCATTGTGTGAGAGATTG
This sequence comes from Apamea crenata, assembly GCA_949629185.1. Taxonomy (NCBI): domain Eukaryota; kingdom Metazoa; phylum Arthropoda; class Insecta; order Lepidoptera; family Noctuidae; genus Apamea; species Apamea crenata. The sequence continues at coordinate 18,486,726 of OX451366.1, read as the reverse complement.
ATGAAGTTGCAGTTCCGGGCACAGCACAGCTTGATCGAACTGTTAAATTGAGCTTTTTAATTTGTTTTTAATAAGTTACTACTGGATAAAATGTTCTATCGTTGGTGACGCAGATCCAAACAAAGAAAAAAAAGAAAGAAACATACATTTATTTGCGGAAAACATGACGCATAAAAAAAACAAACTCACAAAAAAAAACCACAAGTTGGGGGTAAACATGCGTCACATCCACGCAAAACGGCCATCGCTCAGCATAATGCTAAGACCCTATACGAGACAGAGCCCCAACGCTAGTTTTCAGCGGCAGCCGGCGTTGACGTGATGACGTCAACGAGTGCAGCATGCAATTAGACATAAATAAAAACAACAATCGAAATATATGAAATAAAATAAACCAGTGCAGCATACGATCAGAACCAAACAAACAAACAATAATAAAATAAACATATGTACATTACAAAAAGATGCTAAAGCATGAGCAGTCAGAACAGTCAGTTGGTCAATAACATAATATAGGTAAAGGTATCATTTTTGTAGAGAAGTCAAATAGGAATCGGAACAGAAATCTTTTTCCACAGTATCAGTATTTGTATCTCGGTCCTACCTAACTTCTAGGTACTACCTATTAAGACTTCTAGCTAAACAATGTTTGTGTAGGTACCTACTGTAGTTAGTCTCTTTATTTGATAGACTTTTTTGTTAGCATTAAAAACAGTCAAAATTCAGAATTTTTTACAAAGACAATGCTTTTCGGTTGTAGGTATGACTAGTACCTATGACTTATACCTATGACTCTACAAAATATGGACTTCGTGAGAACGACTAAACAAGTAGTTCCTAATTGCTTTTACATTAAAAAAAAACCTGAGACCAGATTTTCAATAAGCGACCGACAGACTGGCCGAACTATTATATCAATATTCATACAAATCATTTCCGTAACATCTCAGTGGTCTACTCACGCGCATGTCCACGACACAGCGCACATTAGGGTCAGCCATGCGATCATAATGTTGCAACTGTCGTCCGGCAGTCGCATTGTGAATGTAACTCTTTACTGCGATTATCATGTCACGGTGGTCCGGTGAATAGGGATATGTTACTTAGATTATTCAATGGATTTTTTCTATGGATATGACGTTTTTAAATTGTTTGGAAGTATAAATGAAGCTAACTGTCCAGTTAGCATTGTTGATTGTTAAACCTCCGCATTGAAATTTGACCAGGGGGACTAAAAAGGCCACTTTAGGCAATACCTCTAAAAGCTATTCATTTCCTGAATTCCCAGCAGATCATTAGCAATTCCTCTAATTTTCGTTAAATGGTTACACATATTAGTTTAATCACCTACAATTCATTTCATATCAACCATATTTGGTGTACCTAAACATTGGTGGACAATTTTACGAATTTCCATACAAAACTGTCAAACAGGTTTATTGCGTGATATGAATTGCACACAGATCATATTACGAATTGTTAGTTTGTGACCATTTTACGATTTTTAATATATACACGGGGCGAATAGTTTAAAAATGACGTCTCTGGTTTGGTCCTTATACTCTATATTAATTAGTTACTAGTCATTATTATTGATTAAAAGAACATGCAACTGTTGGCACAAACTGTAAAATTCTTAGTTCCGTTATAATCCACAAACGAAATGCCTTGGTAACACCGAAGCCAAAAATATTGAACAAAACATTACTTTATGCGGGCCCTTATTGCAAACGTAATCCCTGTTCTACTAATCTTTTAAGTAACTAAAACAAAGAACGGAATTAATTTGCCGCCAAAGCTGTTACAATAAAACATTTCTCAAAAGTTTTTGAGTCCGTCATAAAATTTGCTACCTTTTTTAGATTACAGTGTAAAATAATGCACCCTAATTGTGAACGGGTGTTCATGGTTCCTCCTGGCAACCGGCAGGTAGGCAAGGTCGCCGCGTGTCTCTGTCATAGTTGTTGGTAATGTTGTGTCTTGGTAATGCATGCCATTGTTTATGGTGTTTTAGGAATCCTAGGTAGGAATGTGTGGGAAGTTGCATAATTTTATCTGTCGTAATTTTAAAGCGACGGGCAAACTGTCCCTACAAAATATTATGTATACCTACAGCTTATTTTAAATGAAGGTTCTATTGGAAAACGTTGACTTTGAATATAAAATGTTTATGTCTTTATAGGATCAAGGCGTGGAGCTTTTCTAAGTTAAAGAACCAGAGGGGCAATCAGAACCGCATTTGGGAGGGGCTCGCGGCTAAGTATTACAGCCGCACGGGTCGATCGATCAGGTTAAGCTACGCTGCCACGGTTAGTCCGTGGATGGGTCACCATCTTTAAATAACGAAAGTTACGAAACCCCTCCGTGTCTCGGAGGGCACGTTAAGCCGTTGGTCCCGGCTATCATTCGTGGATCTTTGACAGTCGTTACCTACGGTTCGTCAGAAGCTCGAAAGTCTGACAACCAGTCTTACCAAGGGGTATCATGTTACCCAGTAAACTGGGTTGTGGAGGTCAGATAGCCTCAGCTCCTTCAGCTGCATCCGGTTAGACTGGAAGCCGACCCCAACATACATAGTTGGGAAAAGGCTACGCAGATTGGTTACCGTCAAGATGTAGGGATCAAGTGTTGGATATCAAATCAGCCTACATAACAGTTTAATACTGTAAGGGCTCACATTTTTCCATCGCCAGATAACTTTTAAAAGAGGAATAAAATTGACGTTTGACAGTTTTTGTATGAAACAACTTTCCTCAAATAAAGTTTTTTTTTTTCTGTTTTTCGAACTATTTAATATTTAGTACCTATTTTCTACCTTTAGAGTTTAGATTATGCAATAGACTTACGTTAAAGATACCAAGAAAGTACTAAAGGTACCAAGGATTTTGTTAAATAACTACGTACCTATACATTGAGGTAGCTAAAATTATTGCAAAGGTAGCAAATAGTCGATTTACAGTATTACAATATTAAACTTTTATGAAGGCTGATTTGAAATCAAAGACTTGGTCCCTCCATCTTGACGGTAACGTAGATTGATTGAACCATTCTCGTAATTTTAGGAACAGTCTGATCTGTCTCAATCTGTCAAAAATAGCTCTAATTTTAGTAAATTTTTGACAGGTTTCTGACATTTTTTTGTCGTCGAGATGAGACTGCGACTAGATTTTAATTATGAGAATTGGCCTGATTTAGATAAATGTTTCAGTTCAACATGACGTGTGCACTGTTAATCAAAATTTACAAGTCTACACGTTCACAAGTAACACTTTACAAGGAAGTTGTTACAAGTTCGTGTAAATTATGTTTATAAAAAATATCTACAGGGTTTATAAAATATGTAAAATTGAACGCTTGTAGATTCTACTTGTATGCCTCCATATTTTTTTCCGTTGTTTTTTTGTATGTTTATTAAGTGAATATGCTCTACTTAAACGAATGGCTGAATGGTGCAATCGAGTTCACTAATATATTGGCAGTGAAGTGACAATGTTTCAAAATATTGTAAGCGTTAAAAGATCATATACTTAGTTCTATACAAACTTAGACAACAATAAAATGTTATCATATATACCTACTGTTCATACCTATGTTACGGTAGTGCAGTCAGAAATATTTGACTAGGTACCTACTCTTCGGAACATAAATATCTAAATACTCTAGATTTCAATATATTTGATGCAACCTAGGATTTATAAATATCTATACAGCTTTGAATATTCAACCAAATGACCTTTACCATTAAATTTATTTTTGCTTGCCGGAGCAGAAGTACGAGTAATAATGCAATGTTGCCGTTCGTAATAGGACTGTATCACAAACTACAATATTGGACTGTATCAATCTGACAACGTTGAGAGAGCTGAACATCTTAGGGTCAACGCAGAGAGAGACTATACCTACCTATTTGTTTAAAACTTTTCAGTCGGTTTAAAAATAAAATTACTTAAGTACATTAGTAGGTACCTATTTAATTTTAATTTTATTATTTTCAAATTCTTATTTTGTTCTCCTGAAAACCTAACATTTAAAATAAGGTAGGGAGCTTCCAGGGAAGGTTTAGGAAATGGTGCTGCCAGTTTTACAATCTGGTATATCCACCATTGGCATCAATAACATCTTGCAAACGTTCACGCATCAATCATGTTTGAACAGGCGGCGCTACTTCTAAAGCCTTCCCAAATCCCTTAAATTGGTGACTGAAGAGAATGCCATCCAGTAGGTATTCGGATGAAGGATATCTTAACTGACCACTTCAAATTGCATTTGTTTCAAAGAAAAAATAAATATTACTATAGGATATATTTCTGTAAAGAGATTGTTCAAAGAATTTAGAGTCTTTGTCTGTAGCAATATTATTGATATAATGTAGTCACATATTTATGATGTCACAGATTGTTTACAATGTATTGTAGCGCTCTTTAGAGTTTTATGAAACTTACCATTGCCTATAATTATATTTTTGATTCATGTACGTGCTCACATATTAAAGAACTCGACTGTACCTAACGTATATTGTTTGTGCCTAATATGGACGGGACGATAAAAAAAAAAGTAGCGACAAACTATACTGACTAGGAGTATTCAATAGAAAGTAGTAGAGTAGAAGCAGTACCTAGAGAATGTGCGATTAATCTTGAAAAATGTCTACAGATGATAGTAAAATAACGGTTTTACAACTTGTTCAGCTTAAAGTCCAAAACCGCTCGTTAAATTCATAGGTCATCTGCATAAGACTGTAGTCAATTATTTTTTAATACAAGCTGTTGTTTTGCATCCTCGTCAAATTTCAGGAGGCTGTTATGAAATACATAAATAATGAAATAAAATTACGATCCCTGGCCAATAATGAATACTATACTTGTTTTTTTAGTTATTTAAGTTTGACAGTATTTCAGAACACACCAAAGAACAGAATCGCGTTATGATATCGTATAAGCGGCCGCGTTTTTATGTGTGTAAAAGGGCAGTTACAGTGCGGTCTCACACAGGCCGTGTTTTGAAATGCGTGTCCCGTCCCACACATGCCGATTTCCGAAAATTTGAAAAAAAAATACCTACTTATTTTATTATTCATTCGTGTCGAGAATCAGTAGCATAGTTACCTACTTGAATTTGACGAGTATGCAAAACGACACCTTGTAGGTATGTTCTCGGTTCCATAATTCAAATATTTTCTTCATCGTTTGAATCACTCGACCAAATTTCAGAACGAAATCGAATTTAAACATTGATTGCGGTACTAAGCACGACACTCATGAACTTGTAAGTCGGCATGGAGAGCCGCCGACACTCTCAGGATACCTATGCCATGATTATCTACAAGTTGTAACTTACAAAGGATTATTGATGAAAATAATGACGCTTGTAACCCGTAATTTACACTACTACTGAATGTTTTTAGAAAAGAAATGCTTGTAATAGAAGGCTTCTAAGAATTGATATACCTACACGGCACTGTTATTTGTTTATTCATTTAACATCACTTAGTTAATTACCTACTTATTTTGTTAGTGACTGGCAACTTATAAACATAGGAAGAAATCTTCAAAACTCATTATAAAATTGCTCATTGTAAAATTGACATCAACAGTATCGTTTCCGACCTTCGATGTAAGGCTATGAACGGATTACAGAGATAATGATTACCAACTTAAAGTCATTTGCGCTGATAACTAAACATGAGATGGAAAAAACAAAGTGATTGGCTAATTAATTAGAACTATAATAATAATAATAATATAATAATACTATTATAATAACTAAATATTTTGTACATCATTAGGGGATCGATTTTGATCTGTATTGCAAAATAACGGTTCCTACTTGTTGTTTTTACAATTTAGGTAATATTGATTTGAAAATACATTATAAATCTATAAAACGATTGGTAAATTATCGATTTAGTATATTCAAATCAATTAATCTTTATTGCAGTCCATAATGTGCACATACAGGTGGTAAGTATTAATAAGTAGAAACAATTATGGACCCTCTCGGTCACAGAAAATTGCAAAATAAGTAGAGCGCTTTTATGATTTGCCTTACTATTTATTTTATTTGCTTTCTATCTGTTTTTTACTCAACCTTCATTTTACTTAAACAAAAACCAATGATTTTTTTCTAGGGAAGTTAGTATTTTGTTAAGTAGTAGTTAGCTACCGAATATAGGTAGGTACCTATCAACTTCCCAGTACAGAAGGATAACACATGCAACAAACATATTGAATAACAGTAGGCATATACCTACACAATACATTGCACCACAAACTTATTTGCACGCAACTATTCACCCCGTTGGTTTCTCCCCGCAGTTCCGTTAGGGCGCAGGGCGTGGACCCCCCGCTCGTGCGCCCCCTCCCGCCTCGCTCCGCCCCTTAGGCACAATATAAAACAGTGCTCTTACACCCCTTTGGATCATTCACCGCTCAACCATCGAACGACGCACACGCAAACATGGCTCTGTGGACCCCGTACGCCGACGACGTCCCCCTGGACCTGTCGAAAACAGCCAGCCAAGAAACGCAGTTCCCGTATTCAAGGGAGTCTACCGCACCGCAGTTACCAGTGCCGCTGGATTTTATACCTTATGATGGGTATTACGCGCCGTATTATGGACGGATATGTTCTGAAGGCGATTACGATTGCGATTCGGTGTTATTCAGCCCGATGATACCACCACGCCACGTGGAGCTATCACCACCTGTATCACCAACAGAAGCTCCAGCGAAGAGGCCTTATCACATGATCGACGCAGACTCGCTATCCGACGATCCAGACTACCAAGAGTTTGAAAGGAACGCGTTAAGAGTGATGGCGGAGAAAAATGGAGGCGCGTTGCTAGGCAACAATCCACGCATGCGCCGTACAGTCAAGTCCACCAACTCCGACGCAGCTGAAGACTCTTACCGACGTCAGAGGGACAGGAACAACTACGCAGCCAAGCAGAGCAGAGATAGAAGGAAGCTGAGAGAGATTCAATTGGCTCTCAAAGTGAGTTACTTGAAGAAAGAAGTTTCTGCGCTAAAAGCGGCTGCAAGTTCAAGAGTTTGTGGTCGGTGTCAGCGCTAGGAACGCGTTAAGAGTGATGGCGGAGAAAAATGGAGGCGTTGCTAGGCAACAATCCACGCATGCGCCGTACAGTCAAGTCCACCAACTCCGACGCAGCTGAAGACTCTTACCGACGTCAGAGGGAGAGGAACAACTACGCAGCCAAGCAGAGCAGAGACAGAAGGAAGCCGAGAGTGATTCGATTGGCTCTCAAAGTGAGTTACTTGAAGAAAGAAGTTGCGGCGCTAAAAGCGGCTGCAAGTGCAACAGTTTGTGGTCGCTGTCAGCGATAGTGACTGTGCTGATTTCAAAAGACTTGTATGTTCTATGTTACGGGTTTGGTTTCCGCACTTAGCCCTTCAAGTGGACCATTGTGCGCGTTCAAAAGACTTTCTGTTAGAATAAGTTTGTTGATTATTTTTTTAAGTTAGTCCATGTAGACGTTTGTGTGCAATTATTTACATTAATTTATAGTAGTGGCCGCGACTTTGAGTTGTAGATCGTGGGTTCGTACCCAGGCAGGCGCTTTTTATAAATTATTTTATAACCACTGCTCTCAAGACGGTGAAGGAAAACATTGTCAGGCAACCGGCATGTCCGAGAAAAAAATTCCGGCACTAGGCCGGCGTGGCGTATTACAGCCCACTCCCTCTCGAAGAGAGGTCTGTGGGAACATTAAAGGCTGATTATGTATGTAAGCTTGTTGGTAACGATTGTAATTTATGAATAACGTAATGTTAGATAGTTTAAGTAAAGACTCTAACTTGATAACATGAAATAAAATTAATTTTATTACATAACCTTGTTTTTTTTTTCTTTTTTATATGCCTATAAACACCGACCCTTCTGGTAAACAGCTAACTAAATGCAATAAGCTCTAAACACGATAAGCTGTGTGTTTGGGAAGCTGCCGATATATTTTTTTGTAATAATTAAGTATAACACATCATCATCCTCCTGCCCTCATCCCAATGTGTTCGGGGTCGACACAACATCTCTTTTTCTTCCATACTTCTCTATTATTCGTCCTCTATGGGATGGTCTCAAATGAATTAGTTTCAAATGATTCTGACAAGAGGAGGAAGGATTTGGTCTGTATAAAACTTCAAACTAGACATGCCTTTGTAAACCGATTCTGTCTATTTAGGACCCGATTTATATAATAAGCTCAATAGAATACTTCATATTTATAGTGCCAGTTACAAACACAGAACAGTGTAGTCTGAAGATACGCGAATATTTGGGTAAACTTGATTACACAGACACAGAAAGACTTCTAGAAGTACTTCAATAATGATGTAGTTATTAAATTAGTATTTTCTTATTTATATTTAGTACCTACTATAAGTAGGATATTATTATTTAAAAAAATAACTATGGACTGATAATCAGCTGATCGCTTAGTATGGGGATGGCCTGAAACACAGGTTTTTATTAACCTAGCTCAGGCAGGTCGACACAAGTTATAATGTCAGTACGCACGGCTACACATCAAGCTATACAAAACCAGTATAAGCTGACTTCTAATTGTACGAAAAACCCTAAACAATGCGAGGTCAGCTAGAACTGGAAAGGTATAGCTTGATGTGTAGCCGTGTGTACCAACGCACCTTTTATAGATTAAAAAGTGTAAATTAAACTAGCTTTTATATAAGTATTTAAGCCAATCTGTTATGAACTTGATACTACTAAGTATTTATATGTTTGTAAATGTATTATTTTGTAAAATGACCTAAACATATTTTATTTATTTAGGAATGCTGCCAATAATAACTTAGACATATATTTTTTATCTAAACGAACACTATGAAAAGGTAACATTGTTTGTTTATATGTTTGTAAAAGGTAATCTCTGGAAGCACTGATCCGATTACAAAAAATCTTTCACGCTACTGCCGGATGCCATAGGATAACAGTTTTTATATTTCAGTCGGAAGAAGTCGCAGGCCGATGCTAGTATCACATAATTTGGTGTGTATGTATAAATGCGCGCAATAGGCGTGGCTTGCGCAAGCGCACCTTCTCGCTAGTGAGTGTTATCCAATGGAATTAAAGTATTCGCGAACAGAACTGCATTCCTGCATGTTGTTTAATTTGTTTCCTAGCGCGACATCATTTCACTTTTTATGAATATAGGTAACGAAGAAAGTTTGTTCTTTTCTAGGCTTAAATTTTAATCCATCCTAATAATTATGAAAGCTAAACTAGGTTCGTCGTGAAAAAATTTAATGGCAACGACTTTGGTGCGCCTCTTTGTAGTTGATAATAAAACCTCTGTATATTCTTAGGCTATCACTATATTGTACTAAGGGCACTAGAACTAGAGTTTACACTTTCTGTTTGATCACTTGCGGCAGGTCGTACTTGCCGCGGACGCACTTTAGCTTCACTCCGGGACAGTCCTTTAACCTGGAATGTGACGATACAGACATTAGGACTACACATACAGGACCACCTAAGTAAAATGCAATAAATACATAATATTGAGTGTTGCCCACAGTTTTTGTACTGTATGTAGGGTTTTGATTAAAAAAGATTGGTCAGTTCTCAATTCTGTGTATCTAGTCTAGTACAGCCTTAGCACGTAACTTGGCAAAGTTTTGACGCAGTGGGAGTAAGTTCGCGCATGTGTCACACTTAGTGCAAAAAACGTCACATTTATTGCTTCTCATTATTCTATGATTATTGTCATAATTTAATTTTAAACACTTCTGTCTAGAAGAAAGTTAAAGAAAGGGAAAAGGCTTCTAACGGCTCTTGCCAAGTTACGAGCGACTGTATCTAATATTGAAAATTAGATCATACTGTGTGCACTAGGTAGGTGTATGTTACAATCAAAAGTCTTAATCGGTCAAAAGTAGTTTTCCCTGAAAATCGGTAATTAATAGTGATTTTATTTATCCATTTATTTCAGGCATCAACGTCCATATAACACAATCAATACAATATAACTTAAAAATACTATAAATATTATACAACATTATACGGTGTGGGCAAATAAGAGGTATATAATATACATACCTTATTTTTTAAATTGTATTCTATCAAATATAAAAATTATTAAGTATTTTTTATTTAAATATAGTATTTAGGGCCAGCAATTCAGTATGGAAAATAATCTCAGACAAATGTCCACCTCTAGCAGCATGGCAGATGTGAACCCTTTTCACTGCGTTTTTCATGACATTTTCACACATTTCGTGCGTTATTTCAGTGACTGTGTCTCAGATATTTTGTTTTAATTCTTGAAGGTTCATTGACCTGTTAGCATACACACGTCCCTTTAGATAGCCCCACACAATAAAGACAGGAGCTGTTAAATCCGGGGATCTTGGGGGCCAATAAATGTCACCGTTTCTCGAAATTAATCAACCCGGAAACGTTCTTTTCAATGTCTCGATTGTGGCTCGTGCCGTAATATGACATGTGGCCCCGTCTTGTGGAACCACATCTTTCCTAAGCCCCACTGATTCACTTGATTTAAGAAAAATGCTTTATCTGTTACAATGCCATGCTGCTCAAATTTAATCAGTAAACGAGTTAATGTTAGCCGTGAAGGCAAGTCATTTCTACCAAATTGGTCTGCCAAACTGGCCGCAATTTTCTTAGACTGTTTTAATAATTAAAACACTTCGTTCAGTCGTAAAACGCTCCATAACAAATTTGCCGTATCTACGCAAAATTGTTTCTATGAAACAACTGTCATATTTGCCGCCAAAACCAAAAGTTGTATACCTTTACGTTGCCCTGTACTTTACTTTAAATCCACTAGCTAGAGCATCAGTCAAAATCACTTTAAAAGTTGTAACCACTTAGTAGGATGTAATACTCGTAAAAGATTTTATGCTGTAAATTCGTTTATTACGAAGGTTTAGATAGTTAATACATAAAAATCATTTATTTCAGACAAAAAAGTCCGAAGGCAAGGCAAGGTTGTTAGTAACAAGAATTTTGCTTATAACTAATGTTAGTAATTAAAAAGTATAAATAAAAAAGGAAGAAACTAGACACACCATCCACCCCTGCACAGTACGCTCATCGGTCTCGCAACACATGCAGTTCAGTGAACCTACTGAGCAGAACTGTATCGGTTCTCTCGCCAATCATTCTTAGGACGCTATTCGGGCTCCCCCATACTCGTCGCACCACCGACGCAATTTATTTAGGTACGCATAATTGCGTAGAAAATTTAATACAAAGAAGATGTAATAAGTACATATACAATATAATAATCACAATTACGTTAATTCGTTTTTTAATAATTATTATTGAACTTTGATTGAAGTAAAAATGGCGCCGATTCCCTTGTTCACAAACTAAACTAAATTTTAGTTCAGTGCATCTTTTTCTTTCTATTTCATTAAGAAAAGGACAGAAGATAAATATTAGCTTAGTCCTGTCAAATTAGTCGGCGCCTGACGTAAATTGACGTATTTTTAGTAGCCATGTTTTTAATCACGTCTAAAATGTCTATGGAGTATCTTAATTTGACAGGACAGAAAGCTGGAGTTATGCACGTATTTTGTATACCTAAATCAGGTTTGATGTCATCAATGATTTATCTTTAGCACAGGACTGTGTCCATAAGCGAAATACCTACGATTCGTAGTGATGGTTGACAGAATGAATGCTTCAGAGCGAAGGCAGGCGCTCCGTGCCACTTTGCTCACTGGCTAATAAATACTTTTACCACGGCATCGACACGACAATTCTCTTAGAACAGAAGAACTCGGAGAGTCTATTCTGTAAAATACTGACCGTGAAAACCTAAGTGAAGTTAGTTTGAAGTGAGCATGCTAGTTCATTTACGAGAAGCTTCACATAATTCAAAAAGAGCAATTTTTGACGAGGATTTAAAATTTTAAAAGTAGCGGTTAAGCGCGACGAAACATAAAGCCACACCTTTTGTTCTGCCTCATTGAAAAAGGAGGACGAACCAAAGTTGTGACTGTGACGTAACGTCGTGTTTGTAGCAAAAAAAAAAAAAATTGCCGCGTTCATCTGTATTCTCAACTCAAAGTTGCCGTTTGTTTTAGTTATGTCACACTTCTTGCCAATGAGCGAGCTGTCAATCCTTAGCATCAGGGTAGAATGACAGGTCGCTCCAAGCTAAGTTCTCAAGGTGATTTTTTTCAAAATAGCACTAGTGTTTTATTTAGAATATGACTGCTCCCTCACCTGCCGACCCTGACGAGTACAATGTTGTGCTCCTGCAGGTTGTGTCCGATGCCGGGCACGTACGCCACCATCTCCTTGCCGTTGGACAGGCGCACTAACACGCACTTTCGGTTCGCAGAGTTGGGTTTCTTTGGTTTCTTTATTACTGTCTTTAATACTACGCCCTGAAAGTAGAACATATTGGTACATGTAAAGGTATTTATTTGAATGCAATGATCACCTAACAAAAATCTTAAATTCATTCATTCTCTCACAGACAACGCACAGACTAAACCGATTTGGAAGTTAGTATTTCGGTTAGTATTTTGGAAGTTAGTAGTTAGAAATCTTTGAAATGCCAAAAAGTAAACAAATTAAATATAAAACTTAGGCAAAAAAAAGTAAATTTAATACAAGAATTAAAAAACTGTAACAGTGAATTAGAATTGTGTAATGCTATGTATGACACAGACACTCAGCACCTTCAGGATGAACTGTTTGTTAGGGAATACGCTCTAAAGGATATCTTTAGTAAATATGAGGCTTCTCAACAAGACCTGAGTAAGCGCATGCAGGAGGCTAATGAGTTGGCAGACCTGGTCAAGTATAATGCGGAGAGGTATGAGTCTTTGACAAATAACCTCTCTTTTAGCTGTACCTGTTCCCGGGGACCCCAACTTATTACACCCACACCCTCAGTAGCTCAACCAGTAGGTAGCTGTATTAGTGATGATAGCAATAGTACGAATAATTTGATTAATACTACTTATATTTTTTCTGATAAATTTGGTCAAGGTTTTGGTAGCTTGTTAAATCAGTGTTCGCAACAATATGCAATTAATCATTGTTTACCCGGTGCCAGTATTAGCCAATTAATTAATAATATCAAATTGACAAAAATAAACCCCAGTTCAACTGTTATATTATTATATGGGGATAGCTTAAATGTAAGGAAAAAGGACTTAATTGAATGTGTCCATTTGATGTTGCATCTTAATGAGACTAATAATTGTAAATTTATTTTTTGTGCCTTGCCTTATTCCCATTATTTAACTGATGAGCAAAATAAGCATATTTATAATTTAAATATGTTCATTTATAATAGGACTTGTCGTCACAGTGATGCTATTTTATATTTTGATTGTAATCAATTCATTACTGATTACAAACTGACAAATTATACTATGTATTTGCCACCTAGTTGTAGGAGACAAATTGCTAATCTTTTAGCATACAATATACTCAGTGACACTGGTACTTGTAGTGTACCATCGATTACTGTTAGTACTGATACTAATACTACTTTTGATACGCCTTGTAGTTTAAACTATTAGGTGCGACAACGGGTCAGCCACATATGTTGAATGTTGTACATCAAAATATGCAGGGTCTGTCCGGCAAAGAGCTAGAATTAAGTTTATTTATGGAGAACTATGAGGTTCAGGTGTTATGTTTGACTGAACACTGGTTGAAGGAACATGAAGTAGTGTTTATAAATGATGAAAACTTTACCGTACAGAGTGCATTTGTGAGGAAAAGTGCTATTCGCGGTGGCTCTTTAGTTCTTGTTTCAAACAAGTTGAAATGTAAACAACGTTTAGATTTAGTTAATCTTTCAATCGAGCGCACTATAGAGTTGTCTTGTGTTGAACTTGAGCGATATGTTATAATTTGCGTTTATCGACCCCCCTCTGGGGATTTTATTAGTTTCGAATCGGTAATGGAAGATACTCTCAATAGGTTAAAATCAAATAACAAAAGTATTATTTTATGTGGAGATTTCAATATTAATATTTTAGATGTTACTCCATTAAGTATTAGACTTCTCAATCTTTTGAGGTCTTATAATTTAATTAACTTGTTTTTTGAACCAACTAGGATCACAGCTTCTTCGTCAACTTGTCTTGATAATATATTTAGTGATTGTGATGCCAAAAATAAATTAGTGTTAACTGACTTAACGTCCGACCACTGTGGTTTATTAGCTAGCTTCCCCATGCCATTACATAAAAAGCCACATAAACTTGAATGCAGGCCTTATACAGCTAGTCGTTGCAAAATGTTTAAAAATAATATAGCTCATAGAATTACACCATCGATAGTAGAACACGAGAATCCTAATGAAATGTATGGTGCCCTTTTTGATGTTGTGCAAAAAGAATACCAATCCACTTTCAAGACCAAAACTATTAACATTAATGGATCCTCTGTTGGCTTTAACCAATGGGCTACTCCCGGTATTTATAAAAGTAGAGCGAGACTATACGAGTTATATGGTTTGAAAAAATACAGGTTTGATACTCCCTTCCTAGAGTATGTCAAAACTTATTCAAAATTATTCAAAAAGATTAGTGCTTTTGCTAAATCAAAATTTTTAGGCGATACGATAAAAAATTCTACTAATAAAGTAAAAACCACTTGGAAAATTATTAATAACTAGCTTCTGCCCGCGGCTTCGCCCGCGTGGATGTCGGAAGTTATCCCACGGGAACGTGCTACCAGGATAAAAAGTACCTATGTGCTTCCCCAGGATGCCATCTATCTCTTTGGAAAATCAGAAGTTCAGTGGTTTAGGCGTGACAATGTAACATACAGTTTCAAGTTCAAAACCTCCCCTAAAAACCGAAATACCCCTTTTTGCCCCGTCAGGGGTAAATTTTCGACAACTTTACATACTTATTATTAATTATTTTCTGTCGAAAGTATCAATACTGAGTTTTGAGTTAATCGGACCGCGCATTCAATTTCTTCCACACAAACTTCAACACACCTGAATCCCCCTTTTGAGGGGTAGTTTTGAAAAACTAATAATGATAAACTTTATTGCTCACTTAGGCGAGTATTCATGCCAATTTTCAAGATTATTAACCTAACGAATAAGATTTTTCATACAAACTGTATCCCCACTTTACACCCCCACAGGGGTGAAATTTTGAAAAATCATTTGGGATGTATTCATAACTTGACTCAAAGATTATTTATACCAATTTTCGAGTTAATCAAGCCACGCTGTAAAATCCTCCTTTGTAAAATTGACTACCCCTTTTCAGGCCGTCAGGGGTAGATTTTCGAAAAACCCTGATACACATTATTCTTTCCTTTGAATTTTAGGTATAAATACTGAGTTTCGATCAAATCGGACCGCGCGCTAAAATTCTTCCATACAAGCTTTGAAACCCCCCAATCCCCTTTTAGGGGGTAGTTTATAAAAACAAAAAATGCCCAACTTCATAATTTACTTAGATAAGTATTCGTGCCAAGTTTCAAGTTTATTAACTCAAGGAATAAGATTTTTCATACAAACATAATCCCCCCATTTCACCCTCTTAGGGGTGGAATTTCGAAAAACCCTTTCTTAGTGGATACCTACTCTTCACGAAGAATACACCCTCCAAATTTCATGTCTCTAGGACTAGCGGCTTAGGCTGTGCGTTGATGTCTCAGTCAGTCAGTCAGTCAGTCAGTCAGGACTTTGAATTTTATATATATAGATGAAATGGGAAAATCGGTTAAACAAGAAAAACTACTTGAGATTATGGTCGACAACAAATTAGTTAACAAAGCAGCTGACGTAGCTGAGGCATTTAATGAGTTTTTTGCCAACATACCGATAACTACGACTCGCTCCTTAAATTCGTCCTCGTCTAAAGCTGAAAACCTTTTGCACAGTAGTGTACCTAAATGTAGTCCCTTATTTAGTTTCGAACATGTAACCCCGCGTGATGTAGTTAATGTTTTTAATACACTTAAGTCTAAAAACACCGGTGATTATTGGGGCATCTCCACTAAACTTATAAGTAATATAATAGACATCGTAGCCCCCTATCTAGCTGTTACTTTTAATAAATGTGTTGATTTAGGAACTTTTCCTGACCTCATGAAGAGTAGTAAAGTCATACCATTATTTAAATCAGGTAATAAGAATGACGTTGGCAATTTCAGGCCTATTTCTATCTTACCTGCATTTA
Source organism: Apamea crenata (assembly GCA_949629185.1). Lineage (NCBI taxonomy): Eukaryota > Metazoa > Arthropoda > Insecta > Lepidoptera > Noctuidae > Apamea > Apamea crenata. The sequence continues at coordinate 18,470,551 of OX451366.1, read as the reverse complement.
GCAAAATATTTGAAAAGTTAATACTCAAGCAGTTGCTAAGACATTTTAATTTAAATAGCCTCCTCCATAATGAGCAATATGGCTTTACAAAAGGTCGTTCAACTACAGATGCGGGTGTTGCTCTGTTGAGACACATATTTGACGCATGGGAGAAATCACAGAATGCTATTGGAGTTTTCTGTGATCTCTCCAAAGCCTTTGATTGCGTGCACCATGACACGCTTTTGCGTAAATTACGTCATTACGGTGTCCAAAACGAAGCTCTCAACGTAATTATTTCGTATTTACATAATAGGGTCCAATGTGTAGATGTTAATGGTGTGAAATCATCCGGGCTACCAGTTCAGTTAGGTGTTCCGCAAGGCTCAATACTGGGTCCATTCTTGTTCTTAGTTTACATTAATGATTTACCATTCCATTTGACGGGCATCTGTGATGTTGTACTGTTTGCAGATGATACCTCTCTTATTTTTAAAGTAGACAGGAATAGACAAGATTTTGACGACGTAAACAGTGCACTTTCAATAGTTACAGATTGGTTTACGTCAAATAACTTAGTTCTCAATGCCAAGAAAACCAAATGTGTAAAGTTCGCCTTACCGAATGTTAGAAACCTAGGACCCAACATCGTCTTAGATAAAGAGGTGCTTGAAACTGTAGGCTCGGCAATTTTTCTAGGACTAACAGTAGATGCCAAACTTCAGTGGGGACCTCATATATCAAGTCTAGCAGGAAGGCTCAGTTCGGCTGCCTACGCCGTCAGGAAAGTAAGACAATATACTGACGTTGATACAGCTCGTTTAGTCTATTTTAGTTATTTTCACAGCGTTATGTCCTACGGTATTCTGCTGTGGGGCAAAGCCGCTGATATACAAAATATATTTGTCCTTCAAAAGCGAGCTGTTCGAGCAATTTACCAGCTAGGTGCCAGAGTTTCTCTAAGAGATTTCTTTAAAGATATTGGTATTCTCACGGTTGCATCACAATTCATCCTTGCCAACATTTTATATATTAGGCAAAATTTACACTTGTACACTAAAAATAGTGATATTCACAGTGTTAACACTAGAAATAAGGACAAACTACGTGCCCCCTTTCACCGGCTTCATAAGGTTCATAACTCATTTGTTGGGCTTGGTATAACCTTTTATAACAAGATACCCTCTTCTTTTCTAGACTTGCCTTTTAATGCGTTTAAAGCTCAACTAAAATCCAACCTTTGTTCAAAGGCATACTATTCTATCAACGACTACTTAGACGATAAGAATAGTTGGTCACCCTAGTTTAACGCAAGACAATGTTTATGTTCCTTCTCCAGAATTAGCTTACTGCAGAACCCAGCAATGCATAAATGTGTAAGCTGTCACGCCCTTTATGCCTGGAGGCTTTTATTTGGGTAGTAAGTTTTTTTATTTACATTTTAATTAATTATGTTTTAGCTTGAGTACGTATAGTTATTATTATATTTGTTGGTATATTGGCGTGGCTAGCTGACATATTATGGCAAATAATTAAATTTTATGTTCTGATTTTGTAATGTTAATTACCGAACATTGTATATATTATTGTACCTAGTATTGTATACATTCAAGTATTTTTTTAAATTGAACAGACAGCTGTGCTGCTGGGGAGTTTGTTGCGCCACTTCTTCTTCCCAGCAATAGCACTAGGAAGTGGTGAAGGGCGGGCGTTTTTGGGGGACTGTCTTTTGTAATTTTGACGTTTAAAAAGTGCTGATTCTCAGCCTAATTTGAATAAATGACTTTTGATTTGATTTGATTTGATTTGTATTGTATGTAGACGTCTGTTAATAAGTGAAAGTTAGTTGGGTAATAGATTTTTTGAAAACTCATCCCCTGAAGGCTCCTGAGAAGTTGTCGATGGGAAATACATCAGGCATACGACTTATTTATTTGCACAGAAAGTAGGTACAAGTGAATACCTTGTTTTAATTAAAAAAATATAATCACGAATACAAACCCTTCCAGTGCGAATTAGAAATAGTTTTGATAAAATACCTTAGCAAAAGGATTTCCATTGAGTGGATTCCGAGACTTCCGTGACTTGATGTGTGGTCCCGTCCTGTGCATCTGGCTGAGTGAGGCCATCGCCCTGGACAGCAGACCCATCGGCTGGACAACTGCTGGTGCGGTGACTGTCGCGGCCGGGAGTGCTGGAACTTAGCGATGAAGACAAATATCAGTTTATGATTCGTTATGAAGGGCAGGGCTTTATATTGCAAGTAAATTCTTCAGAGCTTGTTAAACTTAAGTTTTTTTTTTATCCAGGCATGTGTTTTTGTAGTGCGTACTAAGTATAGTTTTGTTTCATGCTACGAACAATAATATATTTTCCTTTTCTTCTTTTGTCTTTAAATTTTACTTTACAACGCCTTATATATTTAAATCAGTTATGTTGTGTACGTAGATCTAATAAATGAAATAAAAAATACACTTTTAGGTTACCCAATGCAGGAGCTTGCAAAACCTTGTTAAAATCTACATTGAATAATAATTTCGTAGATGATGGAAACCCATGCTGGTAACCCCCAACCTACCGAGCTCTTTCTAAAGACATGTGCCTTTTCCAAAAATAATCTCATGCACCACCGTGCAGTATTGTCAAAATTATCGAAACCATCTTTGCATACCGTTACAAACTCAAAATGCCCAAATTTCACAATAAAACGCAGGTGCTAAGGACACATTGTCATACGGGATTAACCTTTCAATGAAGATTTGGTCCCAAGCTTCAAAACATGGAACGTGCTATACGATTTTGAGTTTTAAACAGCGAGAATAAGGGTGGTAGATAACGTAAAAAGTTTATGGTGTACTGAAGGACCAAAAAGGGCAAAAATAAAACAGTTATATATTGGTATTGACGGAGGTTTCGAGGCGTTCCCGTAATACATTGTATCAATTGTGGGCATTGTGGAGGCTCGCGATTCGATTCGCATAAGCCTGCGATTTGCGTGGCGGGTTGATTGACATGTCAATGTAGATGGCCAGTCTGTAAGTCATTGTACAGAAAGAGTTTTGCGAAATGTGGGAAACTTGTGTGGATCATGTGGAGTGAACGGTAAAAGAATTTAATAATAAACTTTCAGTACAATGTTTAGAATAATCTTGAGAATATTCAGTTCCAAACACGATAGAAAAACCAAAATAGGAAATGTGATCGTATACTTTTGGTACAGAAAACGTTGTTAGGAGTCTCTGCCGGTTAGACCTTTGTCGTTCAGCATTAAATCAGCCAAAAGACGTTCCCTTGAGAGCAAAGACCCGTAAAAGCAAGACAATTATGTAACGCACTATGGGACACAGGCTTCGTCTCTGTGAAACCCTGGGCCGTTATCGGCCACGCGGCCCCAGTGCTAGTTGGGTCACATGTCTTCGATTTTTTGGTTCTAGGACATGCCGGTTTCCTCACGATGTTTGTCTTCACCATTTTGAGAGTAGTGGTGATGAAATAATCGAAACAAAGTAAAGCGCCTGTCCGGGTTCGAACCTACGACCGACTAGTAAGGCCGGTACCACTGGGCCATCACTACTCAAGACAATTACCAATTTTCAATAGCCAAAATAGTCTAAGCCTAGTGAAAATGTCAGCTCAATCTATTTAAATCATAGATATAAGAAAGAAATTTATTTGATTTAAATGGTACAATTAAACGCTTAGAAAAATGGACATTAGGCATTGACATATTGTATAAGAATAATATTGAATTTATCAGTGATTTGCCGAGCTAAAATAGGAATGTTAAATAGAACAATTTTAGTTTATCTAACAGATAAGAAAGGACAGTGCCAGCAAATCCTTTTGCTCCTTTTGTACGCACAAAGGCGAAGTCAGAAATTTTAATTTAAACCACAAACGGGAGTAACATAATCACATACATTCGTCGACCACATTTCTCAATTAATTGTGTTCTTTCTGGGAAGCAAAAGGAACAGAAATTGGCAGTATTTATGCACAGCTTAGAATAACAAACGCAACAGCAAGTGACTCCCTGAAGACTGGTCACGTTTCGGTCAGTACTGCATGTTATTGTTTGGGATAATCGACAGATCCCGTGCGACGATGACGAGCATTGACAAGCTTGCATCTGCTAATGCAAGCAAATATTACGACGCAAGGGATAGGAGGCAGCGATATGTGTGTGCGTAGACTTTGCTAGACCCTAGCGAATTTAGATATTTATGATTTCAGGGATTACCACTTCAAATATTTCATGTTTATACCAACTTTTTGTAATGTATATTTATTTTATTTCTTATTTAGATTGTTGGTTTTTATTTATATCTAATCGTATGCTGCACTGGTTCACGTCTAACGTCAACGCCGTTTGTCGCTGAAAACCAGCGCTGGAGCTCTGTCTCGTCTGAGCGATGGCCGTTTTACGTGGGTGTGACGCATGTTTTCGCTCAACTTGTTATTTTTTTGTTTGTGTTCTTTTATGCGTCATGTTTACCGCAAATAAACGTATTTTCTTTTGTTATTACTAGAATAGCTTGCAAAACAAATGAAGGAGTTCATGTAAACCATACTTACGCTCCTATTAATGATTGAATAATCCGATGAGGTTAATTGTAATATTAAGAAGGATGACCAGTGAACTTAAAAGCTAAAACACAAAGTTTAGTATTACAATGGAAAACTTAATATGAAAACGAATATATTGAATGTTAATAATTTTACGCAATCAGTCATGCATCTATCACAAGCATCGCATCACTTGGACCACAGTCCGTGGGCCACACGACAGTACCTGCTCTTTTTGCGGATTATAATCTGCTAATAGTGGGCATTGTCCACAGATGACGGACACACGGACTTAAAACGATTCCTTTCTAACAGCATGACTTTTGTTACAATCGCAGAGGCCGAGAAAAAACCGGGGACAGCAAATACAATGGGCAAGAGTTACCAACCAGCTTTGACGTTCTGGGAAACGTTGTAAATCATATTTGTGTAAGAATAACATTAATAACTGGTGGTGATGATAACAATCAGCAAAATGTGCAAGATTCTGAACCGGGAGAAAGAAATGATTTGCTGTAAATGGCATTCATGTGCGCCTAAGATTTCAAAAGGGTGCAAAAATAACATATTGTTTCAGGGAAGGAGGACCAAAACTTGAAGGATTCCCCAGGGATTGAAGTTACAAGATTTTGAAAATCAGCATTACCTTTATAGTACCATAACATAAAACAACTTACACGTTATACCTACTTAGTGTGGCGGAAACGATATCCAGCAGTTACTCCTAAACTTTGGCAATGATTCAGAATTTCAGAGGTTTTCCACGGCCTAAACGATATTTTTATTTAAATCATAGAAGTAAGTAATCATTTTAAAGCACTATGAGACTAACTTTCTGTGACTTAAGTAGATCATGCTAATTTCGCGCCGTGCAATAATGGACTACTTAAGTCACACGTATCGTAATATACTATTAACTCAGCATAAACCATTTTTATTATCTTCAAGAACAGCGTCAAACGTGACGTAAAAATTACACAAATCTGACAAAGTCGGGATTACAGCAAAATATTGTGCAGTCTCAAACTAATCTCAAGCTTCGAAGATTTAGAAAATCTAACACAATACTGATAAATGATAATACATCCAGCACCCAGACCCACTGTGACTGTGACCGTCCCAATCCCAAGCCTTTCGCAATTGTCATTCATCCACTCGACAAAGACAGCTCTGTTGTAACAAATAACAGGAATTTATCATTCGCTAATCCCTCGCGACTATTACGCAGCGTCTGTTGGCCTTTCATACAAAACTCATATTTTTCCCAGAAGGATCTGTTATGATTTGCTTCAGTTCTGTCGTATTTGTTCAACTTATTGTTATACAATTTGGGGAGAAATCATGTTAGGTTTAGATTTATTTAGATAGTGATCGCCACTGAAGTAACTAAAATTATTTTGAATACTTAGCTGTCTCTACGCTACTTGGAAGAGATTCATGAAAGACGGAAGAATTCACAAACGGTATCTAAATAAAACTTGACCAAAAGAAATGAAAAATAGGTGAGCATCCAAAAACATCGCAGATAAAGCTATCCCACAATCATTAGACATTATCGATAGCTACTTCCGTGGATGTAAATACAAAGGTAATGTTTGCTGGAGCGGCCTTGACTGAGGCGATCGAGGGTAAGGCTTTGATTCCCGGACACTTTCTATGAGAAACTCTCCCACGGGGAGGTCCCACGTTACGCCTACATGGAGCATTGTGGTTTGTCATTAGACAGTTGTGTCAAAGGATTGCAAACTGATGAACAGTTAGACCTTTTGTGGAGAGATAAGTATTTAACTTACAATAATATATTTTTTAACGTTCTGGATAAATACGTTTATAAACTTGGGACGCTTATCCAAGATGAAAAAAATGTTAGGGCCACGGATATCCATTTTGGCAAGCTTGTGAGTTTAATACCGTGTAGACTCCGATATAATGTTTTAATGTGCACGCATTTACTGGAATTAAATTAATCATCAAGACATGTGAGAGTATGACTTTGAGCATCAATACAGCGGGAGACTATGTCGAAAGTCCAAGCCTAAGCCATTAAGCCTAAGGCATTAAGTCCGCCTTTGTACCTTTTTGTGCGAAAAGTTTAAATAAATAAAGTCGATAAGAGAAATACATTGTGATGAGATTATTCAAGCGAAGGGATACTAGGAAGCTATTCGCGACCATAATTTTGACTCCATTTACCAATAGCTATTTGTAAATCCAACAAATTGCGACTACAAGGACCATTTAGCAGTGCTGTCGTATCTTTATCCGAATCTTCAGACGCTGTCAATTCAAGACTCTATTCAATTTCAGTCAAATTCGGTTTGAAAGCGATAAAGATATATTGTTGAGTAAATAGAAACATCAAGTCACGCGGGTACAGCACAATAGTCGCAAGTGTGAATGGGGAAGGCCGAATGGTCGAGATTACGAGACCTGCGCAGTTGCGGGCAGTGCGGGATGTGCTGACTCATCGCAACCCTTCGCACTTTTGATACGTGTGGTTGACAGAAAAGTAAATAATATGGAACATGGATTTTAAATGTGAGGATATCCTGATTTTTCAAAGCTATGCCAGAATTGAGCTTGTTGCGAAATTATTAGCAGACTTTTAAAAAGATTGGTCTAGTAGCGAAGTATTGAAATTATAACCATTGAAATAAATGTAGAAACTTGGAACTTTCGAGTCCTGTCGGAGTTTAAAGAACTTGTAAAGTGGGTTGTAACAATCGATTTTTTCTATCCTAGCAATGACAACGAAACAAAGTTTTTCATGTTTATTCGGGAAATACCAACATTCGGTATTTTCTGTTTTGTTACAGAGAATAATATGTAAATTGAAATATAACACCGTCCCAAGATCACAACAACCCAACAGTATTGCGTTTCGACCGCCGCTAACAATTTGAACACGTATTAACTAACTCTAAACACTCAAAAACAAAAGTACAGTTATCTCTCTTCAAAATATGTAACACAATATCTTTTTTGTGGACCATACCGATCCCCGGGGACTTAATCCGTGTCCACGCGGAAGGGGTCCAAATGACAGGCGCGCGACAAACCCTTGCAAATATTATTGTACGACTACACATCAAGCAAATATGGAGCTTAGAGAGCCAGTTATTAGGTCCAATTTTGTGCGATGGCAGTTGCAGCTGCAGTGAGATGCAGATGTCGATAGTCCGCTATATTTGACAGTTATGTGCAATTTCCTATATATTGTTTTGTGATGCTATCGAACGGGTTCGGATTTTGGCGAAATGTGTCGCTACAATCGGCCGTAATCGGCGCACCAAATTTATTTGGGTGTCATTTGCGCGTGTGTGCCGACTGGCGCTTGAATGTTCCACATTTGGAATTTTTCAATGTGCCCTACTTTCTAAATAAAAAAATAGGTATGTGATAGACCAGAAGTGGAGATCCAAGCACCAGAAATAAAGTAGAGGTCGATTTGTGTCGTGAAATGCTTACAAACACCATCAAATACTTACTTGAAGGGCTCAAAAATTACACTGAACATTAGACAGACATGTAAAAGAGATCAACATTAAATTGCATTACAAGCATTTTATGTGCCTTCAAAAAAGGAAGAGGTTCGTCTTTGTGTATTTTTTAAAATTATATTTTCATCAATTGTGGACCGATTTTGAAAAATCTTCTGTTGCTTGAAATGGTATGGTAGACCTACCCCTGAGGTGATCCAATATTAATTTGGTCAAGTTCTGATGTGTGATTTTTAAGTTAGCTTCAATAATATATGTATTTAATCCAGTTTGTGTATGTTATTATAAGTTCATTTCAGTGTTGTTTACATAGCAAGTTGTAGTATACGAATTTGTGTGGTGTGCGGTAGGTACGTACCCACCACAACAAAGTGAAAAATAAAAAATTGTTGCGTATACTTATGTACGCGAGTCAGAAGTTATACTCTCGGTAACGCATAAGACCGCTTTCGCTAGACGCCAGCAATATGTTCTAAGCTCACACCTATATGCAATAATTAACAAAAACAATAAACATAATTGAATAGGATACTTTATAGGGTTAATTAAAGTTAAAATTGAGGACTGGATAAAGGATCAAGACTTCTAGCAGATCCAGGCAACTGAAAGTCTACTTGCCTCGACCTGCTAAATCACTTATACCCATCACATCACAACGAAGGGAGGTGCCCCCGCAAATTACATCCACATTACTTTAATGTACACTCACTCAACACACCCTCACAATACACCACACACCACTACACTACATCAGATTCACACCACACACCACTACACTACATCAGATTCACACCACACACCACATCACATCACTCCACACACCCTTCTCCTTTACACATACACACATAACACTTACACATGACACGACACAAATTCACTTCACACACACTCAATACAAACTTAACTACTTATTAAAAATCCTGATTAATTAAATATATATAGTTATATTTCTTACCATATATCACACCCCGTATATTATCTTCTATTGTCTATATCCTGTTTGTAACTATCCGAGTCTGCTAGTACGCTCATAATTTGCTCGTCCTATATCTATGCAAAGACACTGCCTCCTAAGATACAGGATCTTCCTAGATTAGAAGGCAGGGCTCAAATTCTGTATTAACTGTACTTTTCCCATTTTCTGTACACTATTCCTATTTGTTTCTTTCTCTGTACCCTTGTGACTACTATGTGTATTTTAATATGTGTCAAACTTGTATTGTGCTAATAAAAACTTATTATTATTATTTGTGTTACTACAAACAGTTAATCAAAAACACAAGTTTACAGTCCAATTTTAAATATTAGTTCGTCTCTATTTTTATTGGTTTGACTGTGGTACAGTTAGCTTGACTGATCAATAGCTCTAAACTGTTTGTCTTGAGAAGTAAAAAAAATAATGCACCTATAATATTTTTTTGGAAGGTTAAGATGACCTAGCCTATATTTTGTATAAAAATATGATTGAATCTTGATATTCTACAAGCAGAATTATTTACTTCTATTCTAGGTATTATAGTTAGTGCATGATAACAATTTATCATAATGGGTGAACTTATCGCTAAAAACAATCACTCAGACCCCGCTCTTCCAGTTATTTAGTCTGTAACTAAATAAGTGGAAGAGTGGAGTCTTGATCTATGCATTTTTTTTTTAATTATTTTATTATCAGGTCTGTCATGTGCATCTACTCATCTGTTCGTTTGAACATTTCTTAGTTAGATAAGATTTGCTTGTCTTCATAAGGATATTTTAGTACATAACCAAAAATATGTCAGTAACTCCATATCCAATTAAAAATAAAACCAAAAGTACCTACAATATCCATAATATTGAAGGTACTTTTGGTTTTATGTTTCGTAAGGACAATATTATATGGCTTACCTGGGATTTGTTTACATTGTGCCTTGATACCAACTGAAAGTAGCGAGAATCCTCTTCGCAAAAAATTCATCTAAAAACAAACAGATATATTGTAGAGAGCATTTAAATGTTATGTACTGATGTGGTTATGTTACACATTTTACCTTCTGATAATAAATAAAGGCTGCGTATATCAATTAATTTTATTTCCTTATAATAAAAAAGAAAGCAATGGTTTTCAATTCATAACCTCTCTGCTTTCATTTTGACAATTAATGACAATCAAGATAACGGTGTTACTGGCTATAATATTAAAAAACTTACAAAAAAATGTGGTAGATAGTTTTTTTTAAATTACACACTCCAAAAAGCAAGTCAACCTTTTATTACTATAATTATACGACTATGTTATCAATTTTGCAGTTTAATAAGTAAGAATAGGTAGATATACCTACTCATCAATTGAGGTCGATTGTGACGAAGGGGCTTTATTGCGCCATCTTGCGGGGAGTAGACGCATTATGGCGGTTAGTCAGACCATTGCTCTTTTCGTATTATGCCCATAGATGGCATAAAACCAGAAGCAGTAAGGAAAAGCAGTATTCATTATTATTTTCATTTTCATTTACACAATGACAGATAATGCGAGATCGCGAACCGTAGGACGACGCGAAAGGAAAGCGAAGCCAAACCTGCCGCGTCCATAGGTCGCCATGTCTTCGCAGCAGTGATTTGACGCTAAACATCGTGCGAATAGGTAAATCAAAGATATCATAAGTAGATCTTAGTCCTATTTATTATATTATAGAAAAGGAAAGCACGTTATGCCGTTGGTCCCGGTCATAGATATCTATCGATACCCGTGGTCCTGGCTGTCATTCGTGGATTTTTGGCAGTCTGACAACCAGTCTTCGGGTATCGTATTACCCAGTAACTGGGTTGTGGAGGGCAGATAGGCAGTCACTCCATGCAAAATACTGGTATTAAGCTGCATCCGATTAGACTGGAAGCCTACCCCAACATACTTGGGAAAAGGCTAGGCAGATGATGATGATGTGGTACGGGTACCTAAGCCTTACAAATTCAGGCAATGATGCCGCACTGCGCCTTTATTCGCGCCACTTCCCCTGGATTCCCTCGACGTTCATGAGCAAGTGCATTCTCTGTTCTCATACTCTCATAGTCCGATGGGATGGGGTGGTTTTGAAGCACGTCGCGTTTTATTAAGTTGTTTGTGTGTATATATATATGTCTTATTCTCTACGGAGGAATGAGGAAAATGTCGTGAGGAAAGTTTTGAGTATGAATGTCGATGGCTATAAGAGTAGTGGACGACCAAAGAAACGATGGATGGACTGTGTGAATGATGATATGGTTAGAAAGCGGGTAACTGTCGAGATGGCGGCTAATAGAGGAGTATGGAATAAAAAGACATGTTGCGCCGACCCCAAATAAATTGGGATAAGGGCAGGAGAATGAATGATGATGTGTATATATGTACCTATGAGTTTTATTCGAAAACAAAGTCAAAACAGAGTTGTTTAAATGAAGGTTGTCTATAAAGTTGGTTTACGGATGATAGTTTAACGTGACAACGTCATAACAAAACATTAATGATTGCAAACGCGCATGCGTACAATGAGCGTAACGGGACAATCTGTCATCTTTTTCGTGCATGCAGCCGGCGTTCATGGATTTATTAGACGTTGTCACGTCAAAAAGAAAGATTAAAAAATCTGCAACATTAAATTAATATATTTTTTAATCTTAGTGCGTAGTCCATAGGTACGTCGTACATTCAAATTTTAATCCTTTCACCGCTGTCACAGAATCATACACTATCGTTCGTTGTTATAGGAACGGAATTTTTGTTGTATGTCATGGTCATGATTTGTCATGATATTTATTAATTAGAACTCGATATAAATCGATGGTGCGCACTATCTCCTTGGTGTGAAGTGCATCTATGACTGTTCGCGGCGATGGTGAAGCGTGTCAAGTGTGTCAAGAAATTGACATTATGGACGTTGAAAAACTTTGAGGTATAACCAGGGGGGTGAAACTTTCATACATCTGACAGTAAATATCTAATGTATGGAAGGTGGCGACATCCATAGTTCACGTTTTGAAAACTTTTAATAAAAAGTATACTATTGCTTGATAGATGGAGCTAGTTAGCATCGGTAAAATGACAGATTGGCACTTGACACTACTTGACACTCTTGACAGTTCAATTCAAAGTTTCAAACACAGAGTACGTTTCAAATTTCTGTGTTGTCGTTTCGCTCGTTACTTTTTTTTGGATTTCTCATTAGATTTGCATTGATTGTTGGATTAATTGACCCTGTTTTTACCCTGGACTTCGTGATACTCTCCTTACTGATTGACCCGGCTTTTGTATACTCGACCTCCGTTTGTGTACTCGATTTGGATATTGTTGGTTTCATGCAGACTAAAAACATGCAGAAAAAATGCTATTTCGGATGTAAACTCGATGGTGAGTAATAATATCTAACTTTGTACTGAATAAAATATTGCCTATGATCGAGAGCACAGGGTGATAGCGGTCCCGTCATGGCCAACATGCTGATACATAGGTTCGCTCGTTGTAGGTATGGAGGTACAGATTACGCTGTTTAAAGCGTAGGTATTGCCAATCGTTCTACATAGCGGCCTGTGGGTAAGGCATACTAAGAGCTCGCTAGACGCCCTGCATATTCAATATTATAATAACTGCTTCAGGATGCTGTTGGGACTGCTGCGCTATTGTAGTGCGTCCGGTACGTTCGCATCTGCACATACCGATGATTTTTATGCCATAATCCGTAAAAAAACTTATTCCATCTTGTCAAGAGCACGCTCTAGTTCTAACAGCACCTTAAGTATGTTGATAGAAAAGTACGACGCTCCTTGGTTGTCGCACGCTGTGAAGGTGCTGGTCAGAAGACCCCACAGCTAACCTTACAATTTTCTGTTTTGGTTTGGTTTCTGTGTTTGTTTACTAACAATAGTTTTTAAGAACATTGGGGCCTAGTTGCCATAAATAACTTTGAATGCTTCGATTTTTCAGGACCACTGCATTCATTTCCGTCCCCGGTTTATCCACACGAGGATAGATTTAATATGTGGAAATCTGTTTTAACTGAAGACATGAAAATGAAAGGTGATTCTTATATACATGGCAATATTCGTCTTTGTGGAAAACATTTTGAACTGAAATACCATACCCGTGGTAAAAGACTAACAGCCAATAGTGTAAATAAAAAGAAATAAATATTTTAAAAGGAATTGTTCTTTTATTTATATTAAATTCGTACATAAATACAAATAAATATATGGCGCCTACAATACCTACCTATATCGATTTGAAATTTAAGTATACTGCCATCTAGCGGGTAATAGAAGTAGGTAATTGTCTAATTGGTATCAGTGCCATCTATTTTTCACGTCATTAAAACTTAAATTAAAATTCATAGTTGCACATCTATTCCTAAATATAGTGTATAGTCTATGGGTATAACTAAAGTCAGCCTATCATAGGTATACGACAGGCATCAAAATGGTTCGCAAAATTTCTTAAAAGAAAAGCCAAAATATGGGAAATTATTGCAATAGAAATGAATGAATCGAGTGAGTACCCTTCCTTCCAATTATTGAATATCCTTATTTCGAAGGCCTCGAAGAGGTGTTCTGTCGGTAGCTAATATGTATAATCTAAACAAGTAAGGCAACAACATCATCATCTTCCTGCCCTTTTACACCTGTTACTTGGGGTCGGCCGTCGGCGCAACACGTTTCCTTACAACAAGCTATTTTAAAGTATTTCTTTCATTTTCGTTTCGACGGTACATAATTTATGTTATGTTATACTGTTTGGGCCCAGTAGGTGGCCACGCTTATTGGGGCGTCATTTATTCTAAAGTCTTAAAACAATAAATTACGAATTACCTAATGATAGGCAAGGGAATCTTACCGAGGTAGGTATCATAGGTAGTTAAGAAGTGATATAGATCATTGTCAATTATTGGGACCAGCAGCGGCCACGGTTACAGCTAGCTGAGGCGTTGTGTGCACAGCTACAATTTTAAATACGTAGGTTGCCTACAATCCCTATATACTTTGTTTAGTTTTGACAGGTAACTTTGAAGTTAATTTATCTTTAATAATATTTTTTAAGATGATGTACTACGTACAAATTGGGAGGGCCTAAAAGATTGTTACAAAAATTATCAAAGACAAGCTGAAGAGTTATCAGGTGAAGGGTCCGCTGACTGCTCCGCATACCACAAATGGTGCTGGGCCGAAAATGTACAGTTTTTAGAAAGTTGTGGTTACAAATGCAGTAAGTCACCGAGAATAAGTTCCGTGTCTCTCCATGATTGTTCGTTAGACTCCGAGTTACCGCCGTCGATCCAGCTTGTGTCCACTACAAGTATTCCTACTATACCGCCACTAAAAACACAAATAGCTTTTCTGGAAACAGTGGAAACATTACGAAAGGACTCTGTACACACACCACCGGCGGTACAGTCAGCCCGACTATCAGAATCTCCATACAAGCGGAGACCATCTCCAACAAAGAAAAGCTACAGCAACTCAGCTGACGATGGCGACAGGATACATTTGAAGCGCGCCAAACGCGGGGATCCATCCGAAGCTATCGATTTCCTTTTTAAAAGTTACGCTGAGACATTTAAGAGTTTTTCTGCTAAAAAACAAGTATTACTAAAAGTTAAATTAGCAAAATTATTTGCTGATGCAGAACTGGACGAGATGAAGAAACCTTCGGTGGTGTTTTCTTCATTAAGTGTTGCAGATGAACATGATTATGCACTAGAGACAATGAAGCACTCGGCAGATAGTGACATATCCAGTATTGACTGAAAACATCGAAGTCTGCTGGTGTGACGTTGATTGATCTGGATCAATTTATTGTGGCACAGGATATTGTGAATGTCCCTATGTACCTAGTGATGATTTTTATAACATTATAATATATCCATGAAAACATTCATTTTTTTATTTTTGGCTTCAACAAAATTATAAAGGACCATAATTTCATAGACTACAACTGTAACTGAATTTAAGCATTTAATAATTCTTCCTTTGTTCCCTAATATGTTATATGGGACCAAGTGTTGTTGAATACGAATGATCGAATAAAACACTTGCGAAGCAAAACAGGATTACCAATAAAAGTGTCATGTTGGTTTAAAGCACTTTTTATTGGAAGATCATGCCGTGACAGGCAAATGAATAAAACAATTGGCAGGCACTGCTGCTAAGCTTTTATTTCTCATACATTTAGGATTAAATTAAAAACTTCTGTCGTAATCCACCCAAGTTATATTGGGCCGCTTCGCGAATATTTGACTTTTAACATTTATATTGGATTTTTAACATAATCCTGCCCGAAGTGAGTCTTAAGTGATTCCTACTTGATACCAATATAAAATGTTGGAAAGGTTTTATGTCTTCGGTGACCTTTTGATAATATTCTCCTCAAATGAAATGTGCTGACGTTTACTGAACGTAAATGCTTTAACGACTGCTATTGTGCGAGGTTTTTGTTGGCCATGTAATGTGCTGCTGCTGGGTGACACGCGAGATTTTCTTGAATGAGTCCAATAACGTCTGCGAATAGACAGCCTGCTGATTAATAAGAATGATGTAGTGTCAACAGTTTTCTACAGGAGATTAACTTGTAGAGATCCTTCTAATGTTTTACCTACGTATGGTAATAAAATAATACAACAAAGCTTGAACGAAAAAAAAACATTAGTATTTGTTACTTATACTGGTACTTATAATGGTTGGAATAGTATAGATACATTTGTTTATCTCGACACTGATGTGCCGGTTGTATAGTATAACACGAGCCCAAGCCAAGTTCTGGCCTAAAAAATAGTGTTAAATGATAACATATAAATATTAGGGGCTTGTGGCTAAGTAATAACAGCCACACGGGTCGAACGATCAGGTTAAGCTACGCTAACCGCGGTCGGTCCGGGGCGGCCGGCGGCGGCTAAACTCGGCCGCATATGCTGTTAGAAAGATAAGACAAATAACAGATATAGAAACCGCGCGTTTGGTATATTTTAGTTACTTCCACAGTATTATGTCATATGGCGTTTTACTGTGGGGTCGGGCTGCTAACATTGAA
The DNA here is from genome assembly GCA_949629185.1 of Apamea crenata. Lineage (NCBI taxonomy): Eukaryota > Metazoa > Arthropoda > Insecta > Lepidoptera > Noctuidae > Apamea > Apamea crenata. The sequence continues at coordinate 18,454,480 of OX451366.1, read as the reverse complement.
TACATTTTTATTTTGCAAAAGAGAGCTGTCAGGGCCACCTACAATCTACGTCGCCGCGAATCTCTTAGGGAACTATTTAAAAACGTTAATATTATGGACCTTGCCAATTCATTTATGAAAATATTATGTATGTTAGAAAAAATCAACATCTTTTTAATAAAATAAGTGATAGACATAATTTTAATACTTATTAGAAATAAAGATAATTAAATCAACCTTTTTTCAGATTATCAAATACATCTATTATTACATACATCTTTTATGGGTTTACTGTGTTCAATGTTATAACAAAATACCTTGTGAAATATTGCAATTATATCAAAGAAATTTTAAAACTCATATTAAAAGTACACTTGTAAACAAGGACATAATTATTATAAATTAGAGGATTATATCCAAGATGCTTGGAAACATGCTGGTCCTGCTCCATAGGACAATCTAGAGTCTAGACAAAATCAAACTGGTTGCTAATTTAATTGTAAAATTTAATATTTTGTTTTTAAAATTGATTTACATTCTGTAATTACTTATGCTCATACCCTTACTTATTACTTAAAAAAAAATGGAAATCGTCTTCTTTTAGAATGTTTTTAAATATGTGAGCACCATGTATCTGTCTCAGCCAACTGGTTTAATTAGCCGTTTAGTTAACCACCTAGCCTTTTAACTAAAGCGGCCGTTCAACTAACGGCCTGAATGATATTCAATAAATTATAGTTTAGGTTGGAACTGTAACCAATAACGTGCGAGCCGAATTGGTCGCAGTAACTAAGTCAGGGCATCCTGACCAAATGGGTTAGGTTAAAACTGTGATCAACTGCGTGCGAGCCGAGAGAGCGAAGCGAGCCGAGCACTACTTCCAACGGCCAGGCGGTTGACTAAACGGCTAATTTAACCAGTTGAATGCGACATATCTATCACATAGTTAATTTATATGTCATGGTTTCATTAATCCACTTTAATTCTTTTACCTATTGTGGTATAGTTATTTTATTTTAGGTGCATCGTCTTCACATATTATTATAAAATATAATTAATGTATGCAAAATATTGGAAAATATTTTAAAAGAGTATAGGTGGAATTTCTTGCCTATTCTTCTCCATACGAAAATTACCTTTTGGAAAGGGCGACTAGAATCAATTCTATTTTAATGTATTTTTTTACGTTCAAAAATGCCTTTTAAAATGTGAATAAATAACAACAGCATGTCTGCCTATTTAAAGTATTTAAACTCGCATTTAACATAAGCAATTCAGCATACATTTTATATTAGCTTTACGAGTCTTGACTATTGCTACGAAGGCCCGTTTGGCGGGGCTCCTATTAGTGTTTGAATGGTCAAAAATATTGCCAAGCTCGCTCCTGCATGATTCTAATAAGTATTTTTTTCGATTCCAGTTTTCCATTTCAATTTTCCATTATCAGGGGGAAATTCCAGACTATTTTTTATAGATTCCACTTATCCACCCAAGGGCGACTTTCAGGGGGGATTTGTGGAATAAACCGATCTTTTGCAGTCATTACGTCCGTCTGTCGTCAGAAGCCCAAAATTCTGACAACCAGTCTAACCAAGGGGTCGCATTACTCAGTAAATGGGTTGTGGAGGTCAGGTAGGCAGCTTCGCTCCATGTAAAATACTGGTATCCCGCTGAATCCGGTTAGACTGGAAGTCGACCCCAACATAGTTAGAAAAGGCAGGCAGATGGTGAGATGATAACATAATAATATGGTGTGATGATATGTTTAGACTTTGTGTTGTTGATGATGCTTGTGGGTGTGATATTTGTGCATCATGCTCGATGTGAGGAAATTTCGGACAGTTCTGCAAGTGTTCAGATTCATTTATTTATTGTCATTCTTTATTTATTTATTGTATTGTTCAGGGTTGTAGCTTTCTGTAGAGTTTGGTAGGTGGAGGGAGATAAATATGGCGTTTTTAAAAATTGGTGCAGTTGTATAAGAGTGACGTCTGTGGTTGACAGTAGGCACTACTGGGGTTATGGCAGGTAACGCTGTCTAATAGCCACATTCGTCTAATTTTTATTTTAAGTCTGTATATTTTGAGAGGTTTTCTGCTATAGTGTTTGTAGGTTGTATGTTTGGTACTGCTAAGTCAATAATTTGCGCGGTTTTATTCATTAAAAAAAAAATCCAAACTACCGCGTATTTTTACCCGCAAGTTGGCAAAGGTACGCAGCCTGAGTAAAGCAAATAAGCTTACTACACAAACGTTTTAGGTAGGAGCCTCATAGTTAAGTATGTATAGTACAGATAGCACAAATAAACGATCCTAATATTTTAATAGTTTCGGTCAAATGAGAAAAAGTACGCCCTTTTGCCCCTAATGACTAGGTCTCTTTTCTTTCATTGGACCTGCCTAAGTATAACGGAGTCTATTGTAAGTTGTTCTTTGCAGCCTTTTTTTTGCGGATGGGAAATCATCAAATGACCCCTCCCGCCCTGGGTAGAGCGGAAGGGAGTGCCAGACTCTTACTGACTAAAACCCACCCGTGTTCCTTCCTTAGCCCTTTCTGTTCCAGGGCAGCGGTAACCCTATCGGACGATCCCGCTACACTGGCATTCTTTGCAGCTTTGACTAAACATTCGGCAGCCTTTTTGTTCTTCGGATAATTTTGTATTTATTTCAAAATGTTGCTAAATGATATGACTATATATGAGTGATACAAGAGTGTTGTCTGTTGTATACCTATAGGCATGTTATGGGTCTATATTTTGCTGGTTGTTCCGTCGTTGTTGTATATTTGTAGTATATACGTAATTCATTCCGCTATGTATGCATCATTGTTGGGTTTTCTTGATGTAATTATAGCAGCTTCTGTGTTATGTATGACCAGTTATGACATATTGGCCTTTCCAATAATTGTGACTGAATGGTCGAAGTGTATCTATCAGTGGTAAACTATGGTTAGTTTTATATTCACTTTCGTTGGGCACTGTTTAATTTGTAGCGGATTGCTTACATGTTCGATAAAATTGTTTTACGTTCTTTCTAAAGTTATTATTTTGAGTTTTGCGAAGTGTGCATTTATTGTATCTGTTTAAGCGTGTCTAAAAAGTGTGTGAGTGGTGTGTTCGGTTCTTCCTGAACATAATGTATTTTATGCTTTTCTATTATGTGTACCTCTCTAACAAGCTTCCAACCTCTATTTCCTTGCATGTACGTACGCTTATTATTAATTATTAAACTATTTTTAGTAATTATCATTAATTTTAATAAATAAATAAATCTTAACATTATTTTTTTGATGTCACTCGAAGTACTTAGTACGATTACAAAAATTCTTTCACTGATAGAAAGTTACACATTGCCATGGGATTTATTTCTTCAACGCGGGCGAAGCTAGTTACACATACAACCTAACTCTTAATAAACGTTCATTAGAAAATGTATCCTTCATGGAGGAAATGTTCGACGTTTGCGTTCACGTTGTTGTAGTCAGGCGGGCCGTGGGTTGTGACCTGGACCTGGCAAATGTAGGGTTGCCGAAGGTGGCACCAGTAGTCCCGGAGCCCAGGGTTTACGGCGTCCATGCCGGCACAGTGGGGCTCCTGCGGGTCAGCGCTGTTGGAGAAGAGGTTATTATACTTATGTGCCTTCGAAGAGTAAGGGAAGATCAAAGAAACGAGGGGTGGATTGTGCGGAAGATGATATCGCTAGAAAAATAATGACTTCTGAAATTACGGCTAGTAAGAAAAAAAAATATCTACCGCCGACAGCAAATAAATTATGATTAAATTAACAAGAGGATGATGATGATGATGAAAAACAAACACACGACAAGGTTAGCTACCTGTATCCAACATGATTGCTGGCCCACTTGCTGAAACCAGTTTCATTGATGTCCTCACCTGAAAATTAAAGAGCATAATTAACCATTAAGATCGCGAGTTGTGCTGCGAAACAGCGATAGTGTTATATGTTTGAAGAGTATGAGTGGGTATCAATCAAAACACACGGTGATTTTAGTAGGTAGTCCCCTACGGTTTCGGCTGTGGTGTATACTTAGTACACTCACATTGTCATCAGTTATGTTAAGTCTCATTTAGTAGGAGGTAGGCCTATTGCCATTAGCCAGGCACTAACATTCCTGGTGGAAATCCCGAACAATGACCGAGGTGCCGGTCTGTTCTGTAAACATCTCACCGTGATAACTAAGGTGAAGGTAGCTGCCATTTTGTCTGAGGCTAGGGATTGACACTGTTGACAGCTCAGAGCTCACTTCACCTAAGTTTTCACGGTGAGATTTTTACAGAAAAGACCGGCTGGTCCCCATGCTCAGCAGTTGCGCATGCGAGACCAACGAGGTAATCAACAGAACCGTTGCTACTTTACCGTCGATGTTCCTCCAGACTGTGTACTCGTCAAGGTTGTTGATGCCGAGCCAGACCAGCAGCTTGTAGCGAGTGCCCGTTACCTGCGGGTAGTACATGCCGCGGACCAGCTTCTGAAGGAAGTCGAACTCGTCCTAAAACAGAGGACAAGGTACAGTACTGAGAATAAGGTTTGTGTCACAAGAAAGGCAAGTGCATATTACAGGTGCATCGGGCTGCCGCGCACCGCATTTCAATACACAACAGTTCGGTGCGGCCCGTCTGTAGCGCGCGATGGTTCATACGAAAACGAAAGTGATGTAGGAGGATAATTGCGTTGCGGTGCTCAATATTTGGCAGATGGAAAAACCATAAGAATGAATTGTAGATAAATGGATCCTTTATAAAAAAAATAATATAACGGATCCATTTAGTTTTTAGTGGATGAACAACCGAATCAGCACCCAGTCCCTTTCTCTCTAGCTTGTGAATGAAACTGTGATTTTAAAACTGCGCTACAATACAATATTATAGATAGGTACCTAGTAGGTACTTAAAACGAAAGTAGTAGCGCGAGTCATCTGTAGACGTTTAATGTTGCCGTATTCGCCACCGCCATTGTACAACATATTTCTTTAAACTCTCGCAGCCGGCAAACTTGGATTGCTTCTCGTACTGCTCGTCAGTTAACTTTTTCTTGCTAACACTCAAGTTGCGCTTTCAGTTTCAAATGTTTTCAGTTTGGCTGAGTAGCGGTTCAGGTACTTTGAATAATCAATTTCATCTTAGTTTACCTAATAAAAATGTATTCTTGAATTACTCGTAAGTTTTTGAGTGTGTGACCCGTGGTCCCTGGAAGGTACCACGGGGATTTCTTTTACCCGTGGTCCTCCCAAGAAATACAATGCTGCCGGATTAAAATGGTAGTTTCTGCCGTAGTCCCTGGAAGGTACCGTCTCTCCGAGCTATACAATGCTGCCGAATTAAAGTTGTACTCAGATCATGTCATAATACAGTCAAAGATTTTATTCATAACTAGCTTTTGCCCGCCGCTTCGTTCGCGTGAAGCAAATTTCTTACATTTTTTTTACGTAAGAACCATCATCGTACGTCAAGGAATATTCTAATAAAAGAATTAGCGAAATCAGTTCAGCTGTTCTCGAGGTTTGCGCTGCGAACACATTCAGCGATTAATTTTTAGGGTTCCGTAGTCAACTAGGAACCCTTATAGTTTCGCCATGTCCGTCTGTCTGTCTGTCTGTCCGCGGCTTAGCTCAAAAACTATTGGCACTAGAAAATTGTAATTTGGCATGAATATACATGATGCCGAAAAAGTGGTAAAATAAAATTTGAAAAAAACAATTATTTAGGGTACCTCGCCTACATGTAAAGTGGGGATGATAATTTTTTTTTCGTCCTTCCCATAGTGTGGAATATCGTTGGATAGGTCTTTTAAAAATATTAGGGGCTGGAAATACCGTTTTTTGAATAAGTAAACCGTTCGTGACTTATCAAGCTTTAAAGTTCCAATTTTCGTTAGAGTCAAGTGTCCCCCCCCCCCTCTACCAACTAAACGATTGTAGTTAGAAATTCAAATGTCACGGCAATAGTACCTATATATAACGAAGTTTAAAGGAAAACTATCGCACTTAAGTGGGCTTTACAAGTTTACTTTGAGTAATATAATTGTATTGCAATTGTATTTGACTCAAAAATTTCGAACAACTCCATAGAATTCCTCAATTTTATTTTTTTGTGACAAGTGAGTAGTGTGGCTCTGTGTCCTGTATTTAAATTCAAAACACCGGCTACGACAAGTCTTATTCAAATCTCAAAAAAATAAAAATTTCTGTGCATAATTGTCGGACCAGGTGAGGATTTGTATAGGAAGTCAAATTAGGTAGGTAGTCATGTTTGGGTTTTAGTTAGAACATGGTACGAAACTTCCAGTCAGCGAATACGACCCGCACTTGGCTGTTACAAAAACTACGGAACCCTACTCCGCGTGGCCCGACACGCACTTGACCGGTTTTTATATTATAGATAGATACTTAGATAGATTAAAGAATATAAATAAAGAATCACAGGATGAAAAAATCACGAATATATTTGTAACCTAAAGACAAGAAGCTGTTCAACAAAAACCTTGCAGCGTCATCTCCTCAGTCATAATTAATACTTTAAATTATCGTAATTTCTCAAGGGCCTGACCTAATGAAACACCACTGATTAGTTGTACAATAATATGTTGAATTGCGTCGTCAGTTAACATAATAATTATGTTTTGGTCATTTTGCAGTTGTATTTTTTGTATTCTTAGCTGATTACTGCTGTCGATTCTTTTTAATATATTTACCAGCCGCATTATGTTAATGGTATTTTTATTGATTGCTTTGTTAATCTTTGAGTGAAATGCTTCCGCAACATTATTTGTGCGGTCCCTTACACCAAAAACACTTATCATGTATCATCATATATTTGGGTCGCAATCAAATTTTTTTAATGTAATAAATAAATTTCTGCATATTAATATTGGTCGTTTCTGACGTAGTCCCTGGAAGGTACCGTCTTCCAGGGACTACGGCAGAAAATACCATTTTAATTAGGCAGCATTGTATTTCTCGGAGAGACGGTACCTTACAGGGACTACGGCAGAAAGTACAATATTAATTCGGTTGCATTGTATTTCTCGGAGGGACCACGGGTAAAGAAAATTCCCGTGGTACCTTCCAGAGAGGACCACGGGTCACACATGAGTTTTTGCGACATTTTCTCTGAATGTTTTGGTCAACCTGCACCCCAATTGCGTAACACACAATCAATCGGAGTCTGAATCTTTTTGAAGCAAATTGCTAATCCATTGCTTCATAAGTTCGAAAAATTTGTCTGCTCAACACGTAAATAACGCAATGAATATTGTTGAACTGTCAAAATGAAACCGATTTCAATTAATCGTGTGTTACGCAATTAGGGTGCTGAGCGGCGTCGTAGGTTGAACATTCTCTATAATAATGTTGAGTGGAGGTTGGTCTACTTTAGTGATCTCTGAGCTTTGACGTCGACTGCTGTCAGAGAATCATCGCGGATTTCTTTATTCAACTTTAATTTTACCAGGATGTCCTCCTACCTGTGATTTAGGCACAGCCAGGAAGCCGCCGGTCTGTTCACATTCAACTCTGGCACGATCCCACTTTTGTGCTTGGTACATTACTTTGTATGCCTTGCCGGCAATGCTGTTCACAATATACCCTGGAATTATTAGAAAGTTGCTTAGAACTACTGTTTTAATTGAGCCTCTTGATTTAATAGAATTTTGGACAGAAATAACAAAAATTGCTAGTATTATAAGCTTCAGTAATAATTAATAGGATCATAATTAATTTGTTCAAAGGCATCGAAAGCTTTTTCTTGGTATTAATTAGTGGCAGAAGCTTTAGTGTAGTACCGTCTGGGATTTCAGTAGGGATTTCGCTGTGAACGCCGGACATCGCTGCCAAAACCATAAAGATGAGTACTCTGCGAAATAATAACATCAAACTGTAATGTTTGGTCACCCATCCACGAGCCGGGCGCGGTGACCGCGGCAAGCGTAGGTTAACCTGCGATTGAACCGTGCGGCAGGTAACACTTAGCCACGAGCCCCTCTGCCTTCCGCATAATCCTGTTACTGTATCTGTACTGTATATCATAATCCTGTTACTGTATCTGTACTGTATATCATAATCCTGTTACTGTATCTGTACTGTATATCGACGGGATTAGCTAGCTTTATTTATTTATACAAGGTGTCGTTTTGCATCCTCGTCAAATTCAAGGAGGTAACTATGCTAGTGATTCTCGACACGAATCAATAATAAAATAAGTAGGTTTTTTTTTGGAAATCGGCATGTGTGGGACACGCATTTTAAAACGCTGCCTGTGTGAGGCCGGACTGTAACTGCCCTTTTACACACACATAAAAACGCGGCCGCTTATATGATACTGTTCTTTGAAGTGGTGTATTCTGAAATACTGTCAAACTTAAATAACTAAAAAAATAAGTATGTATTCATTATTTACCGGGGATCGTAATTTTATTTGATTACTTATTACTTTCATAACAGCCTCCTGAAATTTGACGAGGATGGAAAACAACAGCTTGTATAAATACTGCTTTAATTAAATATTAAAGGCATCTATTATGACTTTATAAGTTTGAAAAGGACAAATACGTACTATGGAGAAAGCACCAATATTAAGTAGGTAAAACTATGCTCACCTCATGTTGCAGATATAAATTCCTTGTTCTTATTAGTTAAAATTTATTTAATGCCACTTCCTTCTCACTTAATACTGTCTTTATTTTATACTTTTGTTTATTATTTAATAAAATTTTAATATTCAGTCGATTATGTGTTCACTTGTTGACTCTACTGGGATAATAGGTACTAACATGATGTGAATTGAAACCAATGTTTTTATAAAGATATTTGTGCAAGTATGAGGCCGAGTTCACGACGATCTGGCGTGATTTATTTCTAGAGAAGTCTACTACTTAGTTACTAGCTACTGATAATAATTTATGACCCTTTTAAACGAAAGTGTACGCTTATTTAAGACTAGCTTCTGCCCGCGGCTTCACCCGCGTGGATGTCGGAAGTTATCCCACGGGAACGTGCTACCAGGATAAAAAGTATGTGCTTCCCCAGGATGCCATCTATCTCTTTGCCAAATCAGAAGTTCAGTGGTCTAGGCGTGAAAATGTAGGTAACATACAGTTTCAAGTTCAAATCCTCCCCTAAAAACCGAATTACCCCTTTTTGCCCCGTCAGGGGTCAATTTTCGACCACTTTACATACTTATTATTAATTATTTTCTGTTGAAAGTATCAATACTGAGTTTCGAGATAATCGGACCGCGCATTCAATTTCTTCCACACAAACTTCAACACCCCTGTATCCCCCTTTGAGGGGTAGTTTGAAAACCTTATAATGATAAACTTTATTACTTACTTAGGCAATATTGTTGCCAAGTTTCAAGTTTATTAACTAAATTAATAAGATTTTTCACATAAATTCCACCCCTGTGGGGGTGCCCACAGGGGTGGAATTTAAAAAGAATCATAAAAATTCATAACTTGACTGAAAGATTATTTATACCAATTTTATTACTTATTATAATCCTCCCCTGTAAAATTAACTACCTACTCCTTTTCACCCCGTTAGGGGTAGATTTTCGAAAACCGTCATACGTGTTATTATTTATTTTTAGTCTTAAGTACACACACAGTACAATGAGTTTCGAGTTAATCGGACCGCGCGTTCAAATTCTTCCACACAAACTTTAACACCCCTATATCCCCTTTGAGGGGTAGTTTTGAAAAACTAATAATGATAAACTTTATTGCTTACTTAGGCGAGTATTCATGCCAATTTCCAAGATTATTAATCTGACGAATAAGATTTTTCATATAAACTGTATTCCCGCCTTTCACCCCCACAGAGGTGGAATTTTGAAAAATCTTTTGGGATGTGTTCATAACTTGACTCAAAGATTATTTATACCAAATTTCGAGTTAATCAAGCCACGCTGTAAAATCCTCCCCTGTAAATTGACTACCCCTTTTCAGGCCGTCAGGGTACACATTATTCTTTCCTTTCAATTAGGTATAAATACTGAGTTTCGAGTAAATCGGACCGCGCGCTAAAATTCTTCCATACTAACTTTGAAACCCCCCAATCCCCTTTTAGGGGGTAGTTTTTAAAAACAAAAAATGCCCAACTTCATAATTTACTTAGATAAGTATTCGTGCCAAGGTTCAAGTTTATTAACTCAAGGAATAAGATTTTTCATACAAACAAAATTCCCCCATTTCACCCTCTGGAATTTCGAAAAACCCTTTCTTAGTAGACTCCTACTCTTCACGAAAAATACACCCTCCAAATTTCATGTCTCTAGGACCAGCGGTTTAGGCTGTGCGTTGATGTCTCAGTCAGTCAGTCAGGACTTTGAATTTTATATATATCTAGATGTCTACCGAAGATAAAACTATCTTCCGTAGACATCTTGGATGAGCGTCACCCAGTTTGAGAGAACAGCCTTGTGAGGAATTGAATATCCTGAAAGTTAACATAATGTTTAAAAACATGAATGTTTGGCATGCTCACGATTCAGCATAAATTATGGTCAGTGAGTCACAACAAAATATATATGTATGTAAGAACAAACAATATCATTAGGATCCATGTGGACAGCCGTGTCTAAATGGAACTATCTTCTGTTCCAAAAGTGTGTGACGAAAATGTAAACATATGGGTTTAGAAAACCTTTGTACCTTTGAAGGATGTCAATTTGTATTGCCACTTACAAATTGAGTCCTTTGGTTTGATTATTTGAATATTTAAACCCAAAATTCTAATTTCAAATCACCTTAAAGATGGTTATCGTCAATTGAGGTTAATTTAATACTCTCGTTTTTAATACAGGTGAATGGGATACTAATTTAATAGTATAGTAATACAATAACAATTTAACCGGAAGTGTAAACAAACCCTTTGATTACATTTCATCAGATAAATGATCTGACTTTGACATCAGACTCTTTTGGAACAGACAATTCTACAATGCTACAATGTTTTTGTCTACTGTACCTCCTAACCCTTCTGGCTTAGAAAGACTACGTCAACAATGATTCCACTAAGTTATTGTGAAGCAAGTCAGACTGCTGGCACAGTGACCCATTTGTTCACCCTTTAGGCTTTCAGTTGAGAGCAATCGTACTCAATCGGGTCTTAAGTCGCGCGGAAAAACTGGCGCTCCTAAAAGAATTGCTGGAGATGTGTAGCTGATACCGACTGTTTTTATTTTGGAGGTACGTACGGGGGGAAGCAAATGGGTTTATTGGGAACGTTTCGGGTTCGGAATAGGTGAATCTATAATTCTACCTGTAATTCACATTTACTGTGTCAGGTGTACCACTCTATGTACACTTGTACATGATTAAATGGAATAAATGGGGTCCATTTAAAGAATTTCAACAAGTAACCTTCATAACCTCCGAAAAAGTCTTGACAGTAAGCGCTAAAACTCTAAACCTATGCGATACGGCTATCCTTTTCGATGCCTCAAGATACACATGATTTGACTTTTGACTGAGTAGTCTACTGTTTTAGGACAAATTTCAGGACTGAATATCTTAGCAACCCAGTCTCTGATCACCGGCATCTCATGCCATTGAAGCGTGTCCGTCTCAATTCGCGTCATCACATTTTCCCGCAGTCTCCGAGTTTGTCTGCAGATAAGTTTGTCTGCAGATATATATGTACATAGTTGGAATAGTTTATATATCTGATAACATGCCATGACTGCATTCATAACGTTTTTTTTATGTTCTATTTCACGCATTTCTTTATAGTCCATTTATTAATCAGTTGCCAACCTATTTCAGATTCTCGTGTAGAAGATGCTTTGCGATTTCTGATTTATATCAAGGTCTCGTCTCTCATGCTCGTGCATGGAATAATGTGACTTTTCAAATTCATATAATATGTTTCTGAGTTTATTTTGGACATTACTGACATCGGTAAAGGAAAACAGCGTGAGGAAACCTGGACTTATGGTTATATGGTGAAATCGCCAACCCGCCTTGAACAAGTGTGCCACGAGCATTGATCACCACACTTTCCACCCTTCTCTGTTTGAAAAGAGCCCTCTGCAGTGGGACAATAACAGGCCGATATTATTATTATTTCCTTAAGTTTTATTTGTTTTAATGTAATTCCTTATATAATTCAAATGTTTCAATGGTAATACTCATTTCATAGTTTGTTTAAATGTTTACTATGTCAGGTACGTGTCGAGCAAATATCAAGTTATTTTGAATTCGCTTGTAATGTACAGCTAACTAACCCAATTATAATAACAAAGAGCAGTGTAACAACGTTGATTATTAGAACAGTATTTAGTACTTTATCAAAACACATCTCTTTCTGAGTATCGATAAGAGGTGCTAGGCATTCTAAATAGCCAATAACAGCCCGAGCCAATAGGACGTGGCCACATGGAGTGCCAAGTCCTCGCCATTATTCCACATTCTTATGCATTTTTATTCACTTTGCAATTTATTTTCCTTCCTACTAACAGTAGTCATCATCATCTGCCCAGTCTTTCCCAACTATGTTGGGGTTGAATTCCAGTCTAACAGGTTAACAGGGCCAAGTGACGACTCTATCAAGGGTCAAGTGGCAGTAGGTACGTCGTTCTACAACACGATAACGAAATGAACTGAGTCACATGAAGTTTGTTTACTAACATTCTAGAACTGATAAAAAATACAACTCTATTTTATAAATAAAATCTACTTACTGAATGACTGTAAGTTAATTCCATTGCTAACTAAACGTTTTTTACAAGGTACTTGGCAAAAATCCTATGGAAATAATTTACCGAATAATTTTAGCATGGTTGCGTTTAATATCTCTCCCAATTATCTCACTGTGATTGCTCACTGTTCGTCTCTTATCCAGTTATATCAGAATCAAAAATTCCAAAACAAAATAAAATATTTTGGCATTAGGTAAGTAAAAATACATTCAAAAGTGTATCACAGGTCAGTAAATTAATTTGCTAACGGTACACAGACTCGTGAACTTGGCCCACCCACAATTATTTAGCAAAATATAAATTATGCATTCGCACACTTTATCTCGACACCTCGTTTAATTTGAACACACATTTCTAATTCACACAAAGAACTACCAAAAATAAAAAAGCAATTTTTTGGCCTTATATTTCGACGATGTAAATTAATCACTTTGGACGTCACCAATTGATTATTTTATTGATTTTAATTTAGCCTTTGACTTTAAAACTAATGATTAACACTTCACTGTCTGATATGCGGACACTTCTAAACGACGTCGGTGACTGACCGTCAGCGTTGTCTCACGGTGAAAGTCTTGCAGCACTAACTGGTGATAGCCGAATAGTCTTACTTTAAATACTGATTAACAATTAGGCATGCATTGTTGTTTTAACAACCGTGGAATAATGAGTGGTTTGTCTAGAACCAAAAGAAAGTTAATGTTTACTTTTGAGGCAAAAACTGCTATTGTTATGTAGATGAAATGAAGTTGTTATTATATTAGAAGTGTTTTAAAATCATAACATCAATTACGATTAGTTCATCATCAGTCAGCCAGAAAGTAACTATTGTTTTTGGTGAATATTGCTATTATTATGTCATGAAATCTAACTGATGCGTGCTAAATTGATAGATGTTAATATTGATAAATATTTTTTTGATGTAACTGACGCGTCTCAAATGATACTGTAGTAATAAGGCTGCAGAACAAAATTCATAATTATAGTTCATGAGTTATGCGTACTGTTACAGGACTTCTACTCTGATAAAACTTAACCCAACACTGATATTTCTGCTAAATAGGCCTCATATATTCAGTTAAATAGGCCTCTCACGAATCGAGCCACACACAGCATCATCAAGGAATCGTTAGGAAAACCACAAATTATAATTTTTGCACTATCAGGAAATCAAACAGGACAACGGCAGCGGAAACCACAAGTCAGAACGATACTGCAATACACAAATGTATCTTTAATTGGAACCAAATTATGTGGTTGTAGCCATTATCAGGCATTTATTGTTCAACTACGGGGCAAAGGCCTTACATACAGAGACGAAAGTAATGAGCGTCGTTGTGTGTGTTGTGTAGACGATAACCAGCCTCTGTATAGGTTTGTTTGTGATGTTGACATTTTCCACAAATCAAATCAAAATATTTTATTTCACATAAACCTACGGTATGGCACGGTTCCAATTGGTCGTTCGTTTCCTATGGAGAAGAGCCGACAAGAAACTCGACGGTTACTCTTTTATAAGTATTTAGCTTTTACAATGTTTTCAAGTTACCTACAGTAGGTATGTAGGTAGGGAGGACAACGTAGCGAGGCCAGCGTAGGCCTGTCAATAAGTACCAGGTACTTAATAAAATAAGAAATGGTCGGCAGATCTAAAGTCTACAAGGCCTACAATGTCCTCACATTTACAAAATATGTATAAAAGAATCTATCAAAAAGATTAATGATGTTTTTTCATAAAAACCTATTAAAACCAAATGATATGATTGCCATTACAACCACCATTATAGAGTTGAAATTAGAACTGTCTGTATGTATGTACTCGTATAATGTCAAATAATAAAAAGATTATGTCAAAGAAGTACATGTAAAATTTATAAAAAAAAAACATCGTAATTTGTGAACAGTAAATAGACATTTATGTAGTTATGCCGTCAATGAGGTGCCAGAGAAGTCACATGTGCAGAAGGAATGATTGCCAAACTACTTTGTCTTCAACGTAGTGTTTAATCTTATAATATTCTTTTTGATAAGAACACGTTTGATGAGGGTTTTGAACTTTCCATCGCTAAGTTCTTTAACCGGCTTTGGCAACTTGTTATAATATAAGCGAATGCTGTTTATAAGAAATGACTTGCTAGTTTTAGTTAATCTAAATTTAGGTATCTCAATTTCATTTTTACTACGTGTATTTATATTATGGAAATCGCTTCTTATTTTGAAGAGTCGTAAGTTTTTGCGAACATACAAAATACTTTCTAAGATAAGTAAAGAGAAGGCAGAGTTAGATGATAGATAGACAGCAGATAGACACACAGCACAGGTCACGGACGGCTCATATTTCAAGTGCGTATGTGGCACCTCCCAACAGACAATAGCCCACCTGCCATCCTGCGCCCCATGCCCTGCCACCTGTGCACTTGATGATCTTATGACTGCGTTAGTGAGCGGAGTTCGCAGATGAATTTTGGGCCAAAGATGGCCGAACTGTTTGCTATCGATACGCTAAGAAGAAGAAGAGGTGTAGTCAGATGTGTATAGTGTTAGAAAAATAAATTATTATCAGCATGCCAATTGATCGTGTAGCCTCTAGTAAAGATAAAGAAAATTTTATTTGTCAAAACTTGCGTATACACGCAAATTGAGCATGCCGGAGGTCACAATATTAATACAGTCTGGTAAGGCGATACATTTGTTTTTGTTTGTTTTGTTTTTTTAAAAAACGTTGCCCCACACTAGGAATTTCTCCTGTATCGTGGGTGCGTTTACAAACATTTAAACTCACATACACAAACAGCCAGACCCGGAACAACCAATTGTAGGTCATACAAATATTTGTTCCGTGCGGGAATCGAACGGACGAATACGACCGGAGAGAGATTAGGCGCAGGACCAAAGGCTTAACGTGCTTTCTAAGGCACGCGGGTGTCACGCCGGCAACTTCCAAACTCCGCGCTGTTACTAAGAAATTCCCAATGGAAAAACCCAATAGCATTTTGGACAGTCAGTTTTTTTTGTGGTAATTTAAAAGAAAGTAGTATAACTGCTCCGGTTGTTTGGTTTCAGACAGAGAAAAACTCAACCGTACCTGGTTTTCAAGGGAGAGCCTTGTTTCCTCACTATTTATTCTGATGGTCCTGACAATCCATAATTTCGTCTCATTATTTGGTATGCAAAGTACATCATTCTTTTGACATGTAAATAATGAACGTGCCCTTTAATTTCAGAGCTCAGCGCTGTGACGAACATACAGAATGAATTAATTGATAAGGTAATTGGTAAGGTAATAAGCTCATTTATTATTTAATTGCAAGCGACTCAGAATATTTGAATATCACGTTTTAAATCTCATGCAATGTAATTACAGATTTTTTAAATAAATTTTGTGTTATTATGGAATACTTAGGTACGTCTGCCTATTGTTATACTCGTAGTAAGCAGTCTTGGTGACAGAGTTTGTGGTCGGGGCACGTGGGGCCACTGCTGCTGTGTGCTCTTTCTAAAATCTATCTATTTTTATAAAGTTTAAGGATATGCTAATTACCTAGCTACTTACATAAATTCAGGACCGAGCAAATAAGCCAAAGATGTTTGCCTATCAGTGGTCCAGCGTGAACGTCCATCGTCATTACGGGCTGATGCAAACAATCGGTCTCCCCAAATAGAAATATATTTTTCAGATGTTCGTGTAACTTGTTATTTGCCCTGAAATTCGCAGATCAAAAAGAAGAATCATCCCTCAGTCAATAAAAAACCGTAGCGCTGAAGTTGAACGTTATCAATAAAATTAAAGGAATATCTGTCGGCTACACATCTGGCCCAACAAACAGTCGCTCCAGATAAAAGGAACAAATAAAACATTGCTACAATTTGTTACAATTTACTTGACATGCCACAGGAGAGGCAGAAAGTCCATTTCGGGGAAATTGAGTTACTGCGGAAGAAATCAGAAATTACGGTTTACCTGTAGGTATGCGGAGTCACAGGTAGGGCAGAGCAACATTCTTTCATAGCTTTCAATGAATTGGTTACCATGCTGCATAGTTGCTTAGCTATCCATTGCGGTCTCAGAAGTTGAAAGCTGGAGAAAGGCTAATGATATCGTGGCGAATATCATGTAGGTATTTTTTTTTAATAAACCCTTACTTACATTGGTAGTTCTCCTTTGGACGCGTTTCCAGTCACATAAAAGTTCCCGTAAAATGTTGTGAAAACTGGGAATTTTGTACCTGTTTATATTGCGGTGTTGTTGATACAAGTGCACTGCGGGCCATTGCGGTGCACCCGTGTGTTTTCACGAGCCAAATATTTGGGAACGTCATAATTTTATTACTACACATCCGTGCAGGTGAATTCAGGTGAAAATTTTAAAAATTGGACTTTCCTTTTAATTTTAGTTTTATTGTAGTTTACTAATTTAACTATTCTTTGGTGCCACAGGAATGATAAATGTGTTCAGTGTTCACTGTTCAGGGACGCAAGAGTGGTTAATTGTTCCTTTTCCGATGGAAAAGTTTTATTGAAAGTTATTACTACTTTTTCTAACTACACTAAAGTAAGTCGGGAATCAGACCTACTGACTAATTGTACTTATATTATAAACTTTCGCCTTCTTCCCATGGGGGGAGGCAGAAACTGCAGTGTGTTTACATTCATACATCTGGTCATAGACAAATTAAAACCAGCTTTTATTCTTCTTAGCATTTACTTGCACTATACAAACTGTTTTATGCTAAGATAAATTGTTCAGGCGTAGATACTTTAGGTATTACCCGCTGTACCTAGTGTATGAAGAATTTCTTCACAATCTGGGATAAAGATTTAGGTTGTATTTTCACCATGATAATACGATGAACAATGTACTTGTTTTAGGAGGATGCTAGAGCAGAGAATATGACCATTCAGTCCAGACAGCTGTGCTATTGGAGAGTTTTTTGCGCCACTTCTTCTTCCCAGCTAAAGCAATAGGAAGTGGTGAAGGGCGGGCGTGTCGGGGGATTGTCTTATGTAATTTTGACATTCGAAAAGTGCTGATTCTCAGCCTAGTTTGAATTAATGACTTTTGATTTTGATTCAGTTACTCTGTCAGCCTGTAAACGTTTCCTACCAGACAGATGAATGTTACTTTCATCCTCTTTGGTTCTATATTTGACAATAATAATGTTATATATGCAAGGATATAATAATTGAATCTATTCCACGGCTTCATTACCATAATCCCTCAGCCGCCACTTACAACACGCATGGGATGAGATGAGCGCCGATACTCATGGACTATACAAGCTGATTAACTAGCTTATTGGAATTAGCTAGGAGGATGAAATAACGACATGATTATAATAAATAATTTATTAAACAATAAATAGAACTACTACTGCCATAACTATTACCCAAATATGTGGAACCCATGTCCCGCGCCCTGACCGCCGAAAAATAGCCCCGAACCATAACCTCCGTAGAACGTCCTGAACCGATTCACTTCTTCATTGTCGTTATCATCCTTCTTCTCCATTACCGTGTAATGTTCCAGCTTCTGGTCTAACTTGTGAACGGATTTCTGTAGCGGTATCACCGACAAATCTTGTACCGGTACCAGGTTGTGATGTATCGGTATCAATATCGGTATTACCGACGCCGATGTTGGGTGAGTGATGTTTGAAGTACTATGAGACACAGTTCGAGAGATTATTGGGATTTTTACGTTGTCATGTGTGATTATATGTTTGACGTCTGTATGTATAGCACTGTGGTGCACATTCGATTGTGGTGGGCCGTGGTGGAGTTGTATTATATGGAACTTCGGTAGGAGGATCTGTTGTATCGGTATCGAGATGATGTTGGGGCTCTTCTTCTCCCTGGTCGACGTGTGGATGACGACATGCGGTATCGGTAGTGTGGAGTGGTGTTGGGGCAGTAGCATCGGTATCTCCTGGCCAGGTTTCAGTTCCCTGAACTGGCGCAGCGGACTGTTGATCGCTCGGTGCAGCTGAGCGAGTATTAGCAGCAGAGTTAGTTTTGTCACCATCTGGAAGAGAGAAAGTAAGTTATAGTAAACAATTTTCGGTAGTCTTGATAGCAATAATGGGTTGCTAAAAATAGAAAGTCCTAAATGACGAAAAAGTATCCTTTTGTGTAAAACATCATTGTTCGAAAATAAAACAATGTAACGGTTGAACTTTTGGAGCCATTTTGGAATAAGAAACATGAATGAAGGGAGCTGTAATAAATGTTTTATTGTCCATTACTTCTGAAAGCCATCCTTTAAAAGCTGCGTATTGTAGTTTAACTAAGTATTGTGTTTTACCTATCAAGATTTTAATTTATCTACGTGCCCCTGATAAGTTCGGTCGAAGGTCGGTCGACCTATCTGCACGTGGAACGACAACCTAAAACAGGACCTGAAGTACTCCGACAAGGGAATCGATTTTTGGATGGATACGGCTGAAGACAAAAACAAGATCAAAACTGCTGCTAGTGAAATATATAAAAAACCGGAAACGGATTGTAGCGAGAACTCTGACGACGACATTGAGAACAGAAACATCTAACACAACATAATACAGCAGAGCAAGGACATACAAAAGAACTGAGAAAGCAGTAGAACCTCGCCAAAAGATTCACGGGTGAAGCTTGACCTGAAACACCTGGCCGCGTAGTCTTTAAAAGATGCCCATCCATAGACAAATATCACCCATCTCCCCACTAATCTAATGCTTACTCTAGGATGCATATCCGGTAGGCTCTTAAATCCTACCCTTTCCTACGGGCACGTCCTCCTTACAAAAACCGCACACCCCGGTCTACTCCTTGATATGCAATGGTCGCTGTAGCACCATGAACATGAGGCTACAGGAGCTAGTGTGAATCTTGGGGTTCATTCGATTAATCGAGTCTGGTCAAACCATTCTGGGATCAGTGTAATTCATTCTTTCATTCATTCATTCATTTGTGCCCCTGATAAGTTTTTATGAGCATTTTCACACGGGCGTAACTTATTTATTTTTAATAGTAGGCTTTGTTGTATGCGCGTAATCTGTGGCCTTCCATGATGTCCCATATATTATTGAAAGCACTCTAATAACACCTGGATTTTAACCACACACCTATCTTATTACATTATTTCTTCCTGCAATAACTCATCGTTAATGGCTGGTAATAACCGCTGTCAGTTACCGGTAATGACGCGGCCGCTCACCAGTCAATACCGATGCTTTTTCCGTTAATATTAATTGGTGTATTACAGCGGGACTGCGGGACACACTGGCATTGTGCGGGATTATAGAGAGATTGAACAAGTTCATACGGGTAGGAGTGAGTAAATGAACGATACTGATCGGTGATGCTTTTGCAATTTATGGATTGAAAATTATTGGTGTACCTATTGTTGATTTGATCTCATTCCATTTATTAGGCATAGGCAGGTAACTAGGTACTAGGGTGTTTAATTATCCTGTTATTATATATTGTAGAAAACAAGTTATCGGACAATGAAATGAAGCTGGGTTTTTTAGACCTTGCAAACTAGGTGAAGAAATGGACCCATACTGCACTTGTCAAATGGACCCATACTGCACTTGTCAAATGGACCCATACTGCACTTGTCAAATGGACCCATACTGCACTTGTCAAATCCAATAAATATTAAAGCAGAAGTATTTAAGTAGTTATACAAATTCATTTATTCATTTTGTGAACATAGGGTACAATTATACAGATATTATACAAAAAATGTTGGTCCATGCTATGTCCCGCCCAAAGGCAAAACCGATTCGTTACGATTACAAACTAGCCAACACTTCAATAGCCAGAGTTAATACGATTAGAGACTTTTGACTCGAAACTTATTTTTGACACACACATCGATAATATTATTAATAAAGCTTCTAAGGCACTAGGTTTCATCTTGAGGATATCAAAATTCTTTATTGTGCTTTTGTGCGCAGTCATCTCGAATACTGCTCACCAGTATGGAATCCTATTTATAATACTTACGCCAATCGCATCGAACGTATTCAAAAGAAGTTCTTAAGTTACATTCAGTTTAGATCCAAAACCTATTTGCCTAATTATTACAGCCGTTGCACGAAGTTTCACATTCTTCCACTAATTGAGCGGAGAAAAATTGCCAACATGGTATTCTTGTTCAATTTAGCAAATGGTTCAACCGACTGTTCTGAATTGATGAGCAAAATTGGGCTGCAAGTTCCATCCTTCGCCTTAAGGAATGATCAACCTCTGTATGTATGTTCCCTCTGTGCGGTGCATATATCGATAAAACTCTTATATGATAAGAACTAGCAGGGCATACAACTCGTTGTGTCAGAGTGTTGATGATCTTGATTTGTTCTCCACCAGCGTTCATAAACTAAAAAAAATTCTGTGTAATAACTTCTTTGAAGATCACTAAAATCTGAACAGCCTTTTCTTGATTCTCTCCGAGTACTTACTTATTCTTGCTTTCGCTTGCCTGTTTACTGTTTCTTGTGCTACCCTAATATTGTCAATGAAAACTTTTAATTGACCTTCTTTCACTAACTGTCAACTATCTGTATCTTAGCTGTAAGTTTTCTTAAGAAATAAAATAAAATCAAAATATGTCAATAAATTGAGACGGCACGTAAATAAAATAGGTAATAGGTAATTAGTTACAATTTGATATGCAATAATAAATGCAATACAAGTTGAACGAACTATATTCAATGATACTTGTTATTCGTATGTCATTTTTAACTAAATCCACCGTTGACGTGACGCACCTTACCATTCATAGACCAAAAACATAATCCTCTATGAATTCTACAGAAGTACGGGATCACTATTGAATAAGAGGGTTAAATCTCAACTTTTTCCAATAAAGAGTTGTGAACTAATTGGTGAGTACTAGCAGGGTGGTCGATCGGCGCACAAAGGGAGATAATCTTGTTCAATGGGATATAAGCTGCTACTATTTGTTTCAGAGAGACTACTTAATTAAAATAATGGTTTGTTTAATAGTGGTGTGGTAGAGAATTCTATTAAATTGACGGTTGTGCCCGTAGAACCAGAGGGCCTAGACAAAGTAACATTTAATCAGCGATAACGATGATAGGAAAGTAAAATGTATTGGATTGACGTAATTAAGGTACCAAAGCGCTTATGTCAATCCTGTTGAAAGCCGTTGTAGATATACTACGGTTTGAAAGCGATTGCCACATTGTCTTGGCCCTCAAGTTTTTTGTTTAAGTAGAAATCTTATGAAACAGGGTCATTGACAGGACTCATTGATGATAAGCGATAAACTTATCAATTAGGTAGGTACATCAAATTAGAACATGTCGTAGCTCATGACCACTTAAATCATAATTGGAAACAATTGCGGTGATTGTGGTAATATTGGTAGGCTAAAATCCGGGCGTTCCAGAATTCGCACAAATTATTCTCCTTTGTGTTTGTCCAATCGTAGGATCTAATATTGGCGGTATTCCCAAAGCATTCGTCAGGCGCAAAAGAGTTGGGCTTCATTGAGGTCTGGCTGGCCCCAATGGAGCCCAGCGGTGGACTGTAGGCGGATTAGTACTGGGATGACTATGGGCGAGTGACTGCATGCCCGGTAGGTACATAATGTGACTTGTTTAACCAAAGGAGGCCTAATTAGGAAGTTTTCCATTACTGGTTAGCTGAGTATCTCGTGTCTTCACAAATATCGACGCATTGCTTATTATAGGCGAAATGTTGAGCATTTATCAACGTTATTTAATGACCTGAAGTCATCTGGACTAGGTACGATTTCCGAATAAAAAAATGCAGCTGCTAAACAAATCATTTCGCAAATCCAAATAAGGTTATGAAAATGACTCATAAGTACCTTAAGGCAAAAAGTCAAAGGCCACCATAAATATTACAGATACCTATAAGTGTAGAAATATTACAAGGGCTTTTTTAATTTTTATGGCTAAGAGCGGTCTTTTAAAGACAACCTTTGGATGGATTACGAATTAAACTTTATTTTCCCGATCGTCAACAGTGTTGACGACAAGCAAGGTGTTACTGATCTGGAATATTCGACACACCCTAGTCTTCTCCCCCTTGGTGGGTCCAAAAACTGCTTTTTAATGGCCATAAACGCAGTATCTCATAAATATATTGAAAGAAAGAAAGAAACAGTATTTATTGCTAGTCGTTCCGAAAGATCACAAACTAAACTAAACACAGTCAAAAAGAAAACAAAATGTTATTATAAAAAAAAGTTACAAAAAGAAAAATAATTAAACAGAAAGCGACATCTATACACATTGCAACTTAGTGCGGACAGCCATACCTACCTGTTCGTCCTAGTAATAAATGTTGAAATACAATATGTATTTACTGATTATTTCAAACTTGAATAATAAAGTGCATACAATATCTGCAATAACCAAAATGATTGCGCTTATGACTAAGTAGTAATGAAGAGTATACAATAAAAAAAAAGTGTGTGTGTGTCAGCTACGACGCACGATTGGAGTTTACTCCTTACGAACGATAATTATGATATATATCGAATAGAAAAAAAGGGTAAATGAACGCATCTGCTAAAATGATAAGAGAAACAAACCTAAATCTGTAATTATTCGGATTATTTATATTACTTCTAAATCTTAGACGTACATAAAAAATATTAGTACCTATAGTAAGCTTATCTAATACTTCAACCTAGTTGTAAAAATCGTGGCAGTGGAATCAAACACTGTACTAAAATAAGGTTTCAAGTTATAAAAAAGTACATTACTGGCATTTATTTTCAAAAAAGGTTTTATTTTGATAAAAAGTAAACAAAGAGGAGACCCCGAGAATGAGATACGCTGTGTAATGTATTCCATCTCATTCTTTTACACGTTCAATCCTACAGATATATATGTTTGTCTCTTTTTATGTAACGTGTTACACTTGATTTTACTCCTCATAAAATTTCCGTACCGGGCCTTATAACTCAAATCGTTTCTTAAGGAGTAAACTCCAAAAATGTTCAAAATGAATATGCAATAACTGTACTTATTGTAGTTATTGTCAGTAATATTACTAAATACTGTAACCAACCTTTTCATAACTAAACTTATGTCGATTTTTTTAAGTAATCCATGGGCCATATGTTGCAGTTATGTTTAGGTAATTAAAAAGCCGGATTTGTGATAGATACATAAAAAGTGTCTAAGAAGAAAATGTGGTACTCGTTTTGCTGATTACGGACGTGGATGTGTGTAACTTTGTAAAGCCCAAAATCCGAGTTATTACTCAGATTTTGGGAACTTTTAGTAAAAGATGGCAGCACAGTCCTCGTCTATGTGAAAGGGAGTGGGCCGTAATCCACCACGCGGGCCCAGAACGGGTTGGTAGATGTCACATGTCTTCCACTTTTTGGTTCCAGGACAGGCCGGTTTCCTCATCATGTTTTCCTTCACCGTTTTAAGAGCTGCAGGGTGATAAAATAATTTACGCGAACGCCTGTCTGGGTTCGAACCTACGACCCACGACTCGTAAGTAGCGGCCGTTACCACTTGGCCACGACTGTTCTACTGCAGAATCTAGCTGTTAGATATTTATTTTTAGTATTTAAACCGGAACACAACATGATTTTTGCATTCCGACAGGTCCTGATGACGGAACCAACTGTGTACCCAAATTAAATACATTAATCTTTTGATCGGTAATAAATGTCCAGTGTGTCCACACACAACGACTTATCCGCGACCTTGTCAGAGTTAACGGAAACCATTCATCAAGTAGAAACTGACAAATTACCTGCTCGTCTAGGATTTAAGGAAATACATTCATCTGTATTGATTAAGAAAATTGGGTTTATGAGTTTAATGTGTGTTAGCGGGATGTTACATGTTCATACAGATGCTCGCATTCAGAATAGCTAGTTTCTAGGATAGTTATAGTTTTTATTTATTTGTTACTAGCTTACGCCCGCAGCTTTGCCCCCTGGTATGTCGATAAAAAGTAGGGCCTATGTCCTTGCCCAGGGTTCCAAGTATCCCGAAATTTTATTAAAATATGTCCAGCCGTTTCGGAGCATTAGCCGGAACAAACAGACAACAATTTTTTAAAATTGCTTTTTGTTTTATGTAAAAAGCTTGACATTACAAACAGAAACTTTAATTTCACTTGTCTGTATGTAGTATGTATGTATTTTATGTATGTATAGAAAATTATAACACCTTAATCATTATAACAACTATCGCATGAGGCCAACCTGTAAAAATAATCTATCTTACTTACACATATCAGTAAATCTACATATTAGATGCATTCATTATGAAGAAAAAGATAAAAGAGAGAGTCCGTGGCAAAATATTAGCAGTCACTTGGGTCGATCTTCAAGGTTGTGCCTTGCTCGGTCCGTGGAAGGGGTGACCATCCATTCAATGCCGAGATGCTTCCGTGCCTGTGAAAGCACGTTAAGTTGTTGGTCTCGGCTGTCATTCGTTGATCTCTGACAGTCGTTACGGTTAGTCAGAAGCCCGAAGATCTTACAGCCAGTCTTACCAAGAGGTATCGTTATTCGTGGAACCAGAAACCGGGTCCTAAAGTTACGATAAGCAGTCGCTCCATGTGGTGCCTCGCTAGCGGCTGGCGAGCACTGCAACCAAGTTGATTCCAATTACTCGGCAATTTAGTAGTTTTAGGATCCCAAAATAGGTTTGAGGTTCACAAAAACAGGCGCTATTATTATATTAGAATGTTTAATAATATTTTTAACAGCACATAATGAGAGCTATTCAAGTTTCGATTAAATACATGCTTTCTTTCCCTTTATTAAATCAATCTTACTTCCGCACATATCATTTTTCTCCAAGTGTATTCAGACATGTTGTCTTAGGATTAATTAAACTACTCTATGAGGACAACAAAGATCAACATAGTACATATTGCTACAATTATGTTTGTGTCTGGGTACGGTCTTACCCAGTCTCCTTTAAAAAAACCCGCTGACAGAACAAATTGATATGTACCTATATTGGAAAGTTGTGCGGCCTCTGACTTTGAGCACAATATTGATCGCTGTTGACCTTTGGCTAAACAGCGCTTTATTGCACGTTATGGCGCTAAACATAATCAGTGTTAGCAGGTAATATGGTAAGCAGGTGTGACCTAATTACTTTGAGGCTAAAGCGCGTTAAGCTGCTGGATGGTGGCTATCAACGCGACGCATGAGCTAAGTTTAACTTATGCACCAGCTGAACTTGATATTGCTTTTATGTAAACAGATTATATTATGATCCATTTTCGACGGATGAATTTTACAGCATGGTTTTTGCAGTGACTGAGAGATTGGCGTTGCGTTATGTGTAGGGGGTTCGATTCCCGTAGTGAACATATATTCGTATGTCCCACACACTACAGATAGTTGCTCTGGCTCTTACTTAACCCAGGAGGAAACATACGGGTTGAAAGAAAACTATCAAAACGAGTGCTGATTTTAATAATAAACGATATTTAAATAAATTGTTCAAACAAGAAATATTTAAAAGTTTAAAAGTTGACTTTAAAATGTATTTATTTCATTGTACTATTTACATACATTTTACATTATGCTACGGCCACATTGTCGCGATAAGGCGAACTGCTCACCGCTCGGCGTCTCGGTGATTCGCTTTATCATGACAGTATGGACGTAGCATTAGGATTCTGAAAGAAACATAATTTTCAAGTTTCTAATTTTTTTTCTGCTCAACAACTACACGTCATTTGTATCGCTCTACTTTTACTATGAACATTAATGGCTATATTATTTTAATTTAAACACATTAACACTATTTGCTTTTGACTAACGAATTAATTTCTATCTTAATTAAAAACTAAAACTCCACGTGAACTGATTGTCGCACGCATGGAACGAAAGATCGACTAATCAATTTGATAAATTAACAAAATCAATAGATGCTAATTTGAACTGGATATTAAATAGCTAATTTCCAATCAAAATATTTGTACCTAATGCAAATGAAAATTTTGATTGAAGTTTGAATCATGGTTTCGAATAGGTACTTTCATTGAGTTGACTCAACTAACAACAGTATTTTAACAATAGTTTCATAACAATCACAAAGTAGGTTGTACACCCAGGATAATAACCAAAAAGTAGGTTGTACACCCAGGATAACAAACACAAAGTAGGTTGTACACCAGGATAATAACCACAAAGTAGGTTGTACACCCAGGATAATGACCAAAAAGTAGGTTGTACACCCAGGATAATACCCAAAAAGTAGGTTGTACACCCAGGATAACAAACACAAAGTAGGTTGTACACCAGGATAATAACCACAAAGTAGGTTGTACACCAGGATAATAACCAAAAAGTAGGTTGTACACCCAGGATAACAAACACAAAGTAGGTTGTACACCAGGATAATAACCACAAAGTAGGTTGTACACCCAGGATAGTAACCAAAAAGTAGGTTGTACACCCAGGATAATAACCACAAAGTAGGTTGTACAATACCCAGGAAGTGAGGCAATGGTGGTTAAATTGTTGGTTTTAGCTGCTAGGTAGGTATGGCTTTTATATACTTACCTACAAGACATGATCGGTTGTCTTTGACCAACCAAGGATTCAAAACTAGTGCCTCATACTCGGCCAGTGCGCATGAGAAAACTCCACGTATCGCCTTGCATGGCGCCTATGAGTTGAAACGTTCCAATTCCACATTCATCTCTATGCTGAATTCAAACAGTTTTTTAATCCTTATTATTTAACTGAGCCAATAGTCCACGCATATCGTACGCTAACTAGGCGTCGATAATATTTGCATAATATCAATAATGGTCAAACAACAGGTTTCGGCGCGAGCGCTCTATTCTGATCCAATTGGGTGACACTGACGCGAGGACGAGCCCTAGAGTAGGTAGTCAGAGAGCGGACTCATCGGTTCGATGAGAAGACGAAAGTAAGCAATCTTGGCTATTGCTATCGCCGTTATCATCTGGGCATTCTTGAAAAATATGCATATTTCGCTAAACTTCTATATTGAATTAGTAATTGAAAAATCACTTTCATTAAAACGCATGCATTCATCAATTACCTTTAATTAATTTACCTTTTAATTTTTTTTTCTTTTTAGTTTACATTTTGGGTTCAATGCTAGAAGCTCTTGTCTCCTCAATTCTAAGCATCTGAAAAGGGACATGATATATTTTATCGAGGTAGAACCATTTAAGTACGTACTGAAATACGACCTAATTTTCTCTTGCTATCTCACATTTGTCTGCTCTGCTGGGTGATTGCGCAATACACTAACAGTAACCACAGGTTGCCCTATAATAAACATGAGTGTTATTCATTTCAATTTCAGCTGAATAAAAGAGTTGTTGTGTTTGAGATCTTTGCTGTCAGAAACAAATGAATACTGAAATCTGTCTGATGAGGTGGCTTCACTCCGTTATAATGTAGCTTTTGTATTTTAATGATTCCGGGTTTTTCTAATATAATAGAATACTCTTTATTACATGCATTGCGTTATTTACGTTGTTGAGTGTACAAATTTTTCGAACATATGAAGCAATAGATTAGCAATATCCTTCAAAATGATTAAGATTGTGATTGAAAGTGTGTTACGCAATTATAGTGCTGATGCTGATCGATCTTTTACAAAACACGTGTTAGTACAAGAGTAGACACAATCCACTCTTCACCGCAAAATTGGTCCAACGCGACACGTTTTCCCTCGTCATTCCGTGTGTCGTATCTGCGCCTGCGTTTGCGCTATCGGTCGCGCTCGATATGTCGCACGTGGCGTTTAATTACTGCTTGTTATGCGCCGATCATTTACTGCGGTTTTACGTAAGGCATGCAGGACCTTCGACATGACTGGGCTACTGGTTTGGTCTGTATTTTGTGTAAGGATGGGGAGTCTTGAGATGGTTTTCTGGCTATGGAAACATCGATCGAAAATTTTCGTAAAAATCTCGTTAAAGAATAAATAACGGATTAAACTTAAAAGCATTATACAATAACCTATTATTATAGATACACACACGTGGTGAAAGGTTACAACGGAATAAGAACAGTGGCTATAGCTTACTCGTAAACCCAGTTTTCGGCAGCTGGTGTCCATCCCACCAACTTCCTTCTCACCAAACCATAGCGCGATTTCTTTCTTGGCGGACTCCACACTGTCAGAACCGTGGATTATATTGCGGCCAACTTAGATGCAGAGGTCACCACGAATTGTGCCGGGTTGTGAGTCAGCCGCGTTTGTAGCACCAAGCTTTTGACGGCTGGTTTTCAAACCATAGGAACCGGTCCGGAGCTCATTTATTTCACTAGATCAGGCCACATGAGTTTAATTTTTATTTTAAATATCTATGATTGAAATCATTGTTACATAAATAATATCATGAGTATCCTATCCTACGAACAGCAGCTTTTATTTGATATAAGGCTGTCAGTTTTATCATTAGGGAAGTACCGAAAGTAGCAAAAAAACCTGAATTTCAGGACCGTAGTGGTGCCTCGTAAACAATTTTTAATTTACCAATTAGGATTAAAGTATAGCAGTTAATTAGAGAGAGTTAATTTATTAATTTATAACTCAAGTCTAGGTCATTATCTAGGTACACTAAAATAATTTTTTCATGACCATGATGAAAAAAAATTTTTTTTCTGTTTTTGGACGTGATTTATTCATGTTATAATAAAGCTGAAGAGTTTGTTTGTTTGTTTTTTTTCAACGCGCTAATCTCTGAAGTTACCAGTCAGTCGGATTTGAAAAAAATCCTTTTGCATTTGATAGCCGCATTCTTGGTTATTTAACATCACGCCCCCTAGGAACCGAACAAAATAAAAGTCTGAAAGAATGCTAAGCGAAAACCAACTAACAGCGCGGACGGGCGATGTGATGCGACGCGGTGGGCCGGAAGAACAAGAAAAAATCACGCAGACAAAGTCGCTGGCAAAAGCTAGTATTAACTTATTTAGGCTGTGGTGCCCAAACTCTGAATCAAATACAAACAGCGCAATAACAACTAGTCTGTACATATTTCAGAAGTATAAGTTTCCCTTGATTAAGTTTGTCTACTCCGGAGCCGGAATTAAGTTAAATATACATTACATTCAATCAAGGAGTTTGATCGAAACCAAGTTAAGATTAATTTGTGCGCGGAGTTTGACTTACGGTTTTTAATTATGATTTAAGGTTTGCGTTTGTATCAGGTAGAGATTTTGTTAAAAAATTGTATTTTCTATTAAATAATAATAATAATACATATAATGAATTTCGAGCATATGGTCCATTATTATATCTTAATATTTATAAACAGCTTCACACGCTACCGTTTTCGGTATAGAAATATTAAATAAATAATATAATTAATAATTAATTCGGATTCGGCTAATTTATATCGGATAATTAAATAATATTATATTTACACAGGGTTTTTTACATACTACTACTACGTCTTTCAGAACCTGCCTTTTTTCAGGTGTCTCTTATTCTGTCTTTTAATGGTTTTTTCACTAAAAGTTTATTCTCATTGATCGTGGTATCAGCAATTTTCTTTTCTTTTCCTTCTGCTACAAATATTAAAGGGAAAACATGCAAGGTAGGCCACGTACCACCTTATTATCTGAACTATGTTTTCTATACTTTTGAAGTAAAGAATCCCTTCTTCACCTTCAGAACATCCACTGGTAGAGATTGGGTGTTCTCCCCTAGGTACCCACACGGCGACATCCATAAACAAAGTAGAGTTCAAAGAGTGATACTGACATTAAACGTCAGATGTAATGCCACCATTTTCCTTCGTCCATAAGGAAGCGATTTTCAACTGTTTATGGTCATAATAGTATCATGATAAACTTTGGAGGTCTTCATAATATTTTTTTTAATGTTTTCCTTAACTCCTATGTGTATTAAATTATAATGTTTGTTAGTAACATGACAGATAGAATACTAATCAGCTGTCTTTTGTTTTGTCTGTAGTATACTATAAATTGAAAACCGGAAGTGTTTATTCAAATTATTCAGTACAATGAACTCTGGACGTGTAAAAAATGAAAATCAGACGGTCCGGGGAAAAGGTAGTAGAGCTCCTTGTGTAAGAGCTCTTTGGGGGAAATTCTACCAACATACTATCCTAACTAATATTATAAATACGAAAGTGAGTTTGTTTGTTTGTTACGCTTTCAAGCTAAGCCGGCTGAACGGATTTAGACGAAATTTGGCACATGGATAGACCATGACCTGGAGAAGGACATAAGCTTCTTTACATCCTGGGTTGCAGACGAAGTCGCGGACAACACTATATTTTATGTATTTCTGTAGTCAAGCAAAGTAAATAATCTGTATAAAGCATTTGAAGGATATAATTTCAAAGAAATGGGCGACGCAACGGTGACATGAAGGGACTTTTATACTTTGTAACGCTTCGGTAAATCCTTTGGCTGGTGCTATAGAAGGACGGAATCACTTTCCAAGATGTGGGCCATTGCGATCGGTACTTCATCAACTTAGCCTACCGCAGTCCAGTTCTGAACACAGGCCTCTCCCAGGCTGTGTCACAATACGTTGTCCTTTGCCTTCCGCAACCAATCTATCATACACAGCATACAGCATAGTTCTATGCAGAAACACCTTCCTACTTAAATCTAAAGCTATTATCTTTCGTAATAACAGAGTTACCGACAACCTTTACCTTTACTCAAGTAATTAGACCAAAGTCAGCTCTCCTATGCACGTTATTGACATAAAATATCTCTAAGGTCACTATCAAGCTATTTTTATTAGTGTTTGACTCACTTCCGCGTTTGTTGGTTAATAGAATTTTATTAATAGGTAGAAAAAAACTAACAATATATATGACAACTTTCATGTGGTTGGCGCGATCAAATTGCAAGTTATATGATTGGTATATGTAAATATTTAGATATGTATTGGAGCGGCGAATATTTGCTGTCTGTAGGTCAAGACTGCCAAAACGATTGATCCTTGTGTGGAAGGCTAGAAGTAGATGTTTGTTTTGTTGGATATTTGCATAGCCATAAGGGCACCTCAATGGACAATGGACATATAAGGCAATGATGGCCGATAATTAATTTATTAAGAATATTTACATTACGACTTACGCATGTGACTAAAATAGTGAATATATTTGTGGATGGATGGAGGGAGAGAGGAAGGCTAAAGAAAAGATGGATGGACTGCATAACGGATAATATGAAATAATAGGAAGTGAATGATACGAGTGATGATTGACAAGGGAGAATGGAAGAAGAAAATGTGTTGCACCGACCTCAAGTAATAAGGGACAAGGGCAAGAAGAAGATTTACGCAGATCGTTGACGTATTTCAAAGACTGCTTAACCTAAGTGGGGCTGGCTAGAAGATGACCTCATAAATCCACAAAAATGATAATAGGTTCAACTTATTACTTGTTAATCTCAAATAATTGATATCTCCATCATGATAGCATTATAGAGCTTGTTCATATAATTTGGCATTACGCCCGGCGGCGCCACGGCGTGGCGTCCAAATGTGTTCCAAACACTGTCTGGACGTCAAACAAGTTGTTGGTACATTGACAAATAAGCGAGTACAATGTTAAATGTCCGACGTAATGTCAATAGAGTAATACTATCGTAACTATGACAGACACGACTCACAGAGATTATGAAGATGGGAGTTGATTATGGGAGCGCATAATATGACTACACTGCATTTTGTTTGGACTTCCGGCTCGCCGACTGAATGACTTGACACCTATCAACCTATCTCCTGAGACCAGAAAGTAAGAGAAGACATTTTCATATGCCGTGCCGTAATTATGTTTTATGTTGAAACTGTTGGTTACTTATCTGTCATTAATACTAAAATGGACCTTTTCGGCGCAGTCGGGAGGAACACACTGCTGTTGTTAAAACATGTTTCATGAAATGTTGTTGGTCAACCGTTGACCGATCTTTTGACCTGCCTAATATTTTGACGTTGGACGTAAAGCACTGTGAAGCTTCTACGAGTTGACTCTTGTTACCCAGCTGCATTAGTCAAAACGGTGGTCATGTGTTTAAAAACGTTTGTACGTTTGTATGGTGGTCTAGCTATGTATATCCTTGGCTGCCCAGTTACTTTGATGCAATTGTGATAGTGATTGGCGACTTCAACTAGTTATTGCTTAACTAGACGTAACTCATAGAGCACAGTTAGGTGAAGCAACCTAGAGCTTTGCTTAGGTAATGATGGTTACAATCAATAAAGGCTGGTGCACGCTGATAATGTTATGTCATTTTTAATGATTGTGATGTAATGACAGTTCCATTGATTTGCGATAGGAAATAATTAGGAGATTGTGTTTGGTGGTGGCTTTACCTCGGTTCAGTATTGGGTTGCGGTTGAATTGATAGATTGAATCAATTTGAATCGATAGGACGTCTGACGTCTGAGGATGCGTTTGGGCTCGGGTGGGATGAAAGTTTTTGTTTAAGTACTGTTATGCTACTTTTTAAAATATTTTGTCTATATTACAGCTTCACCGATTACCATTGATGAGTGATATACATAGTTTACATCGCACTTGCCCGATGGATTATTGATCGTAGTTGAAACACCCCAAGTTAAAAGGACATGGCCGAAAAGTAATTAGATCTTTTCGGGAATTCCAAATGTTCAGTTTGTTAAGTCAAAATAATTAATAGCTAAACAACACACAGACCTTTAAACAGAAAAGGAAAAAAAGCATAAAACCTACCTTTCACAAAACACTTCCAAAAATCACTTTATTAAAACTTTATCTATATCAAAATATACTCAAAATACTATAAGCTTTATAAGTGCTTGAGGCTTGTGGCATGGTCAACTCCTATCGGAACACTGCAGAGTTGAGTCCAAGTGAGGGACGGAGCGAGCGGGGCGGCCGTTAAACGAGCGATAAAATGATAGTAAAAGTTAGTTGATGATTAAAAGTGGTTTACTTTTGAAAAACAGTTTTATGGTTGGTGACGTAGTGCAGAAATAAACGTGAAGTACGGTGTCCACGACTCAACCAGCATTTAATTACGCTGGCAGGCAATCTATTTGCTTTGTGGAAATAATCATATCAAGCTGCTTTCCTTTGACAGTGTACACGGCATGCCAATTCGTTGTGTGTCTTAGGATTGCTAAAGCTACTGACGTAGTTTAACGTATGTACCCGCATGTTTGCCACCATGTTACTATGTTATGTGGAGTACGTATGTCACAGGGTTGATAACAGTGCGTATTCATTGATATGTTTTGATACTAAACACTGTCACACAATTGTTAGTATTACATGGTGTAACTGCAGGGTTATCAACTTTATTCACTTAGGAAAAAATGTGTAAACGATACTCGAGGTTCAACAAGAAGAATAATGGTATTGTGTAGGGTATTCAAAGGTACTTGTGAACCTTTCCTTTTTCCTATACCATCTACTTATATTGATGCAGGCTGCTTCCTGCATCAATCTCACGGGTACTAGGCATCAAGTCTTTCTGCTGAAAGACTTGATGCCTAATACCGTGCCATGTTTTCAAAATGTTTTAACTTTTGTTTAACCGGTAACATGAGATAAACACAAACAACTCGCGCAGATGGGCAGGGACAACGACACGTAAACTGTAACCATGAATTCAGCACATGAACACAGACCATGGCGTAGCATTTTTTCGCCAGTTATCAAAAAAATCTGCTGTTCCATAGAAAAGTGACAAAGTATGAGTGAAGTGTGTGCAGTGAATTTGACCTGCGCGGTCAAAATGTAAGGCATTTTTTTTTATTAACCCACAAAAATTTTCAACGCGGGGTGTTGTCCCTGCTTCTCGCCAGTCTTATGGCCTGGTGCTCAGTTGCATGCTTAAAGCGTAACGCGTAGAGGACACCTATTATAACTCCTTGACGCCTTTGAATATGTGCCATCGCGCATGCATGAATATTTTATGACGAATTCAACAATATCCTTATGTGGGTAAATCGGGGAAAGGAAAAATGCGTTTGGAGTCAAGAGTGGTCATTGTAACTCGTAAAACTCGATTGAAAGGAAAAGTGGCCGTAACTCTTTGGGGTTTAGGTTAGCAGACATAGTTGCTAGATATCGATTTACAAGATTTATGTCAAGAGTGGCTTAAGATGACCTTTGTAATAAATTGTGGATACGAAACCGATCCGCTTTGAGAATACATTTATTTTTATACATATTTTATACAGTGAAAGTCACAAGGAAAATAAAGGATAGAACTGGTAATCTAAGATATCACTTAGGTATGTAAGTCATCAAAATAATCCAAACTTATTATAAAATTGTGTGGACATACCTGTAGTATACCTCCCCCTTGAGTCCACAACAGCAAACGCGACGATATCTTCTACCATTTATAAAAAAAACTGCCCAATACCAATCTTCACTCCCACCAATCAGAGCGATACCAATATTTCTCCACAACAATAAAACCTGCCTGTTTGCCCAGGTAGGCACACGGCATGCCCATACTCCGTTATTTAGTATTCAGCCGGGCATCCATGATTGATGCCAAGCCGTGCCGTACCGTACCGTGTACGCTGTACTCGGGAAATGCATTAGGTTTTACGTGTTTTTGCCCAAATTGGGCCTGCTTTTTTGGCAATTTGACGGTTTATTTCTTATTCTGCCGGTGCGCTTTTTCGGGAAAGTAATTTTGTACGTGAGGTGTTGGGAGAGACTTTTTATTGTGTTTGTAGAGCAGTGAACCTATTTATACAAAATAAATAATTAACTATTGATTTATAAAAGAATCACTTGTGGACCGCGATCTCACCAGGAAAGCTTTTAGTCATATTGTTGTTTATGCGAAGCAATTGCCATTTGCCCTACAGGCCCTGACACCTTAGTTTTTAGGTGACTCAACATTCAAAGGAACCTTTGGAGAAACATGTCTTCACTTTCACGTGCTCACGTTGACTATTGTGATATGCACCTGTAGGATTGCCATCTATCCATGACCATTGACTAAAGTTGTAAGATCCAAGCCGTTGCACTTCACCTTGAGCCCGTCTGCTCACATAACAGTCTGCGAAATATGTAAAATATGTACGAATGCATTGAAGTATAAAATGATATCGTTTTACGTCCTACATACATACTTGTATCGATAAATGTCATTGTGATTGTAGTCGACCTTAATCTATGCAGCCACTGTCAGAGAATTGGGTGAGGTTTTGTCAGTGATGAGCTCCCACTTAGGTAATATTGAATTCAAAGGTATTTAAAATAAAGCACCCAAATGATGACTGTACTTTGATAAGGCGCATCTTCCTGACACTGAACGTTATGTTTAGACGAGTAAACTTAAGTGCTGACAGGCATGAAAGGGAGGAAAGAATTGGAAAACATAACGCTACGAACCTACTGGACCACATAAAACTAACAACATCTCGGCAATTATCATTAGCATACTATGCTAAAGATAAGTGTCGAGATTTTGTTAGTTCTGTCCTTGGTTAGGAATCGTTACATCAATTGGAGGGTTCATAATCAACACTGGATGTTAAGACACTGTTATCATTAGTTGTTATGCCTGTATTTGTAAGATCAGTTCTTTGACCAAACCATACTGTTCAGTGTTTCCATCGAACACCTGTTTATTACTTATTATATTATTAGTATTAGATTTAGTGCACTTTTGTCTACCGCGTTAGCCGGGTGTATTCAAACATTTCATCATCATTGCATTAACATTTCACTGTCTCTCAAGATACAGGTATACCCTAGTTTAAGATACAGGGTAACGTAAATGGTCAACAGATGTACCAGGTACTTAGATCAACATGTTCTACTATATAATGTAGTTACATAACTTTGTATATCTTTCTAGTACCTAACTATTGTAAGTTTTGTTTTTCTCACCATCTGTACCTTCTTGATCAATAAACAATTTATTATTATTATTACTTACTAGCTGCGCCCCGCGGTTTCACCCGCATAAGTTTCGATCCCGTGGGAATGTCGGGATAAAAAGTATCCTATATGTTAATCCTGGTTATAAACTATCTGTGTGCTAAATTTCGTCAAAATCTGTTCAGTAGTTTTTGCGTGAAAGAGTAACAAACATCCATACATCCATACATACAAACTTTCGCATTTATAATATTAGTAGGATAACATTTCAACACTAAGAACAGTTTGAGAGTGAGTCAATAAATAGTGTTCAACATAAACATTTGTTTCTCCTCAAAAACATCGACCTAAAATTCCTTTCGCGAAAAATTATAAAGTAAACCAAAACCAACAAGTTAGCACCATCCACATATTTAAAAGTCATTTATTCAGTATGTAAAACAGAATCACAGTCCAATCATCGTGGAATTGAAAATATACGTCCGCGAAAAATTTAAGCAGATTACAGCTGTGTCCGATTTTTACATAATCATGTCGAGGCGGACGAAAAATGGGATGAGCCCACATTTTATTAGAGAATCGCCGAGCGAGCTTACATTGAGCGGATACGTAGCGTGTGTGAGTGACGATGACATGTGTGGAGGTGGCTAATGATAATGAATCTACAATTTGTATATGCATAGAGCCTCTATAAAACTCTTCGATTAACGTTGCGGTTTCTTACATCGTTTTCTGATTTTCTTATCCTGATTGAGACAGACGAAGTTTTACATCTATATCTTTGTAAGTTATGCAACGTCGCTAATACTATTACAGCTAGACCACAATGTAAGTGTAAAAACCATTAGCCGACTGTGTCGAGTAACTGATTGCTAGGATCCCAGGCTTTTGAGCAACATTATAGTAGATTACTTTATTTGGAATCGATCTTATGTCTTCAAGTTTCACTGCAGATAGGGAATTGAGAATGCAAGTCGGATTTCTGTCGACTCGAGATTTTTCTCCACATCACACTTTTGGTTGAATAAGGAATCAAACGCCGGACCTCAACCACGTCGTTGTAACCAGAGCAAACGGTCAGTATGTAAATTATTCGGCATATGTAAATGTTCAGCCTCCCGCAGGCCCCCAGGCCTCCGAGCGACCTTATTCTTTTGTCTCTGCTCTGAGGCCGCACTATTTGACTTTCTTTGCCTCCAATTTTGATAAGGTCGGCAAGGATAGACTTTAGCGCTTTAAGTCTGAGATTAGTTTAGCTAGACTTTAGGTATCCTTTGACGACGGTTGGTATTTAGATTTACGTATAATATGCTAGGTTTTACGTCTGACCCCTGTTACCTTTTTGACCGTTGTTAGTTGAGACCTGAGAAAATAAGGCTCATTTTTTATTTTTATCCAGTATTTTATTCAGCCAGTAAAGCGTAATTTTCACTGGTTAAAGGATGAAAAGTCATTGGGCTGTAAGTTTTATCCTGAAAGAGAGCCTGCTGAAATTCCCATGGAAGCTGATCATGTAAATAAATTTCAATTTGATCCAGGATAATCCTGATTTTTGAAATTAATACTACTAGTACTTGTATTTGTACTAATAGTACTACTAGTACTGGAACCACTAAATCTATGTTTATTGCATTCCGCAGCTCTGCATATGTTTGCG
Organism: Apamea crenata; assembly: GCA_949629185.1. Taxonomy (NCBI): domain Eukaryota; kingdom Metazoa; phylum Arthropoda; class Insecta; order Lepidoptera; family Noctuidae; genus Apamea; species Apamea crenata. The sequence goes on along the minus strand of OX451366.1, from coordinate 18,416,285 downwards.
CGCAAAATTAGTATTCACTGATGCAGTCAGCAGATTAATTCGGGTAGAAAGGGGATTTGTGGAACGAAGATTTTTTAAATAATATGTAAATATTTTATAATTTATATATAATATTTATTTTGGTGGAACACCGCTAACTTCATATTCGGAGAAATTGAAAAACTCTATAAAATATGTGGTATATTATCATTTATTATTAACTAGATGAATGAATTAGAATTGACATAGGTACTCGTAAATAAAAACAAAAAAATAATTTCATTATTAAAAAAAAAGTGACAACATTGTTGTCTTAAACATCTCATAGGTAGTGCAGGTCCCTTGGCTCCCAAACTAGGTTTATACCTGTGACTTGGCAGTCAGTGTTGATGAAGATGAAGTGTTTATATGACATCTACATTTCCTTTTTATTGCCCAAAGAAAAAAGAATTCAAGACTTTTTCTATTTATATTATCCTGTCCCCAGTGCTTACATGTTTCCATCTTCAAACATGTATAATAAGTCGTGTGAAGTTTTGCTAAAAACAGTGCTTACCTACCTACTTGTAATGTCAAACGTAAAACCTTCAGTTTGAAAGTAGAATTCAAGAGTGATTCCAGAGATGTTAACATGAACTGGTCTAGACAAGCCAACTCAGTTTGTGTCGACTGTGTGTAGGAGAAAACTTTCCCCAAACTACTAGGTAAAATGTACCGCATTCAGAAGTTTATCAGACAAGTATTCTTGCATTTTTTATTATCTAGGATTCCTAGATAACAGTTTTCAACACAGACAGTTTATTTAACAACTAATAGGTAATCAGACTGCTATAAAAAATATTGGCAAGGCTAGACAGGTTGGTATTTAAATTGAATACCCCAAAACAATGTTGGGTCGTGATGTCAAAAGTGTCAGATGTCTGGCTTTCCTGGCTAAAATTATATTGAAGAAAAACTCTGATGACCTTCTTGAAAAACCTTTAGCGGATTTGCATGTTTTTGTCTCGGAAAGTTCACATTTCTTTATAACTTCTTATAGATCGACATAGTGATTATATTACATAGTAACATTCAAACAATTTCTCAAGTATTTCGGGCTCAACAAACAGTTCCAACAATAACGCGAGGGGCAAAAGGCACACATCCCTCTAGTCCTCAAGATACTGAGCACACAGGCCCTTTGTCAGGCCACCCATATCCCGGCGAGGCCAAGCCAAAATAAAGCGCTCTTTTGTCTGACGCTATAATGGGCTTGATTCCCGATAACCAATAGGGATTTGTATCTTAATGTCTGCTCCAAGACGTTGTTCCGTTACACTTGTTATAATGGAGGCGCTTGAGACGTCAACTGAAGGGATTTATTTTGTCTTGCGGTGAAAAATTAATTTAGATTTTCCAATAAAGCATCGTTATTAGAAAATGTGAATGTAACTTTTGTGGTATTGCAGGGAACAGCAGCAGTTTTTAATTATTATTTTGAAGAAGATAAATTTCGCCTTTATTGATAAAAAGGGTAAAAACATTGATTCAAGTATTTTATTCCAGTACATTTAATTTCACACAAACAGCACATAAATATCTTCAACTAGGGTTCAAAGTATCACAATTCTATCTAAAAAACTCTCACCCCTCAAACAAATAACAGGAAATATAAAATAATGAGTTACAATTTAGGCGTCGCTCCCCGAATTACACACAATACGCCTCGGTCGGCTCATTACCAACCTGTTACCAACATTTTCAGGTATTTTCAGGTACTTTCAGGGTATTTTCAGGTACTTTCAGGGTATTTTCAGCATCATTACCGTCTAAACCGTAATTATTATACTCAGCATCAGACGATTACATCAAAATGACATGAAAATTTAGTAAAATATTTTAAGGATGGCATAGAACGGTAATGTTTAGTAGTTAAGTTGTGGTGCCTGTGAAGGTGTGCAGTGTACGAGGACCTTAATGTGCTTGCTCGTTTTGTGGGATTTAATGTTACTTTATGAAGTTAACATATCTTCTCTTTGGTGGTAATTTAAATAGAGCACCTACCTGTTTGCTCTCCTGACATACTCGTAGGTGCTGCGAGGCAAATGTCTCACTTTCATATTATTGCGACAAAAAGAAACTCACTTGTCATGCAGAGTATAAAGCTGCTATCAAATTAATACCAGGCGCGCGAGCTTGATATATTTAGGCAGACGAGTGTGTCTAAAGCCGAGTTTACGTTGATAGAGTAGGAATTCTAGAGATTTTAGTTGACTACTGAACATCAAACAGATCAGGTCGCTCAACGCGCTATAGAGCGAGCTATGCTCGGAGTCTTTTTGAAGGAATTATCCGGAAAAGAACCGGAGTTACCGATATAGCTTGCAGAGTAAGCAAACTGAAGTGGCAGTGGGCTGGCCATGTTTGTAGAAGCACACGCGTCCTGGAGTGGAGACCGCGTATCGACAAGCGTAGTGTGGGATAGCCACGTTTCTTTGCGAGATAGTTAAACCTCATTCTGCAATGACTTATCCATGTGCCGCATGCATATTGGTTCCTTGTTACTTGTCTAATGTCTTAAACACTCAAAGACGTTTGTTTAAGTGCAGTAGTTATATTCTTGACTCCTGCTGATGCTAGGTCAAAACTGTAAATTAGACTAGAAGATAATATATGGGGGGGGGGGGGTCGCATTTGTTTGGCGATGTCAATACACTCAGTACGTACTAGTCTAGACGAGCCTTCTGACTCTACCAACATGAACTGTGCCTAAAGTACTAAGTGTCGGGTTTATGACATGTATATTTATTATTTGATCTTAATGTTCAAATGGAAATGAAAGGGGAGGTGATAAGTAACAGCTGTGTTGAATTACCTCTGCCGAGACGTTAGGAGGTGTGAAATTTATTGTAGTACTTTTTAGGGATCCCTTTTATACTGGAAGAAGCCGTAGTAGACGGTATTCAGTCAGCAGCGGTGGCCCAGTGGTTACGGCCGTGACTTAAAACTTGTAGGTCGTAAGTTCGAACCCTGACAGGCGCTTTACTTTGTGTAAATTATTTCATCACCTTTGCTCTCAAAATGGTGAAAGCAAATATCGTCAGGAAACTGGAACTAGAACCAACCAGTCGAAGACATGTGACATCTACCAATCTACCCGCGTGGTGAATTACGGCCCACTCCCTTTTATATATATTACTTACTTTTAATTTCATTTTATTGGAAATGTATTCATTTAACAGACTGGAATGGAGGCCACAAGTCGGCTAATGGTAGAATAGGGCACCCACAAGCTAGACGGAGCGACGAACTTCGCAGGGTAGCAGCTATATGAGGGTAGCCGAAGATTGACTCGAATGGTGAGTGATTGGGGAGGTATGTATATCTAGAAGTAAACTTCTATAGGGTGATGATGATGGACACGTGTACCCACTAACGATTTTAATAAACGACATCGGTACGAGTATATATGCCTTGGACCACAGAATTAAATGTTCTTTCTTTCGATAATTTTTCCACTGCAGGGTAAAGACCTGTCTCATACAGAGAAGGCATGAATATTCCTCACGATGTTTTTCCTTCACCGATGTCAGAAATGTCCAAGAGAAACTACATCTTTATTAATTGAAAATGTCACATTGGTGCTTACCCAGATTTTAACCCACAACCTCGTGCTTGAGAGGCGAGACCTTAAACTCTGGGCCATCACAACATTGAGCATTAAAAACTTCAAATTTCCACAATATACTTATCCTGCCTCATCTTCCAACAAAGAATAAGCGTCATGTGTAAATTACTGTTGTTCCCACAAGGGGAGCATAATAAGAAATATTATAAGATGTTTCCTTTTCGAAATGAATATCTTACGTCAGATCAACCGTAACGATACTTTCTATGGCATTACACCAAGGAGAATGGTGTCTCCATTTCTCCTTTATAGTCTCTGGTCTATTGTATTTTGGTTCCGATATCGTTGCAGAGTGTCGTTATTTTTTATTCTTCGCTATCGTTTTGTTTTACCGTTTATGAGGTAGTCGTTGTGTGGAAGTTATTAGACAATATTGCGTTTTTTCAGGTCTTTACAAATAATCGTTTGGGATTGCTTAGAGGAAAGGGTGATTATGGGCAATAGAAAGACTTTGATAAAAATATTCAATTGGATATAAAAATATTGAACGGTTCGTGTGGCCTGGTTAAAAAAAATACCATATAGGTACTAACATCTTTATTCCACACAACCTTATCACCATTGTAGTGCTTAGTATGAAATTCGTCGCTAGGGATTTCATGTTTAAACTTGGTCTCAGATGAACAGCCGGTCGATTCTGTAAAAATCTCACCGTGAAAACTCAAGTGAAGTGAGCTTGATGTCAGTTGTCAGTAGTGTCAATCCCTAGCATTATTTGGAATGACAGCTCACTCCACGCTCACTTCACCTAAGTTTTCACGGTGAGATGGTTACAGAATCGCACTGCAGCTATTGTTAACATGATCATGTTTGCATAGCTCTGTGTGCGATCTATTTGTGAGGTGGGCACACTGAATGAGTGTCTGGGGACCCATTTAAGTTTCAACTGCAACAATACACTCGAAGTCGACGTGAAACAACAGACTGCCGTCTTATTTCACTATTCTGCTTATGTTAAATGGTCCTTTAGTTTTGACTCCTGTCCAACTTATGGTCATACTGGACATACGCTTCTCCCAAAAAAGGGGAAAACACACCTTTCTTTCTGATTAAGGTTGACAAATAGTTAGTTACTTAGGTAACACCTTTTATTTATTTTACCCTATCTCAAAAATCCACCCTGTGTATGTCATGATTGACTGCTTAGCTCCATAAAGGTATAGCGTGATGATAATCATTTAAAAGGTCAAATTTGAAACTATCTGTAGTGTTGCAGCTCGTTTTTTACGAAGAATACGAACATATTGCAATATTTTTCATCTCCCATAGCAAATAGCGTGATCATTTATAAATGGTCTAGTAGGGAACCCGGTCTGACAGACTTATAAGAAAAATCTCTGCAAAATTTGAACAAAATCTATCCGGTAGTTTTTGAACATACCTACACTCCGACAAACAGACAAAAACTCTAAAAATTATATTTTCGGAATTAGAACCGTTCTCAGACCTCGCAAAAAATACTTAAAAATACAATGTACTTACAGTTTCGACTTCGCTATGATTTTTTTATATAATAGATATGCATCGATACCGATGGAAAATAAAAAGGTACAAAGGTATCTAAGGAATTAGGAATTCTCCACGAATAAACCAAGGGATGGTGTAGATAAAAAGGCAGGTACAATATTTATGTACAAATCAAAAATACCTATGCTAACAAGCGACACTCAACCGTACATACATAAACTCACGCCCTTTTCCCATGGGGGTAGGTTACATACAACCACATTCAGCCAGTTTCCCTATTAAAATAAACATGTTATTCATTTCAATTTCAGCCGAATAAAAGTGAGGTTGTGTTGAGATGTTTCCTGTCAGAAACAAATGAAGACTGACATAAGATGAAGGGGCTTCACTCGGTTAGAATGTAGCTTTTGTATTTTAATGATTCCGGTTTTTTTCTGATAGAATATTCTTTATTATACCGTGTAAATTAGGTACAATAAAAATGTAGAAATGTTAGAAAAGGTGACACAATGGGTAATCGAATGTGTTCGAATGCCACTCAATTTTCAAATTGTTACAAGAGGGCTGTCAACCTTTTCTAATATATTCACCTTAATTTTCAACGATGAATGGCTTTGCTTTTTAGGGACATATACCTACATGGCAAAGCGACAAAAATATCCAACTATCTATACTAAAATACTTAAAGTCTATTCAAACTAATGTTTGAATAAGTCTATCCAAACTATGTATACTTCCATAAAGAGGAAGAGCGGAGAAAATACATAAAATTTGGACCGAAACAACAATATCTGGTTAGGGTGAATGCCGAATGTAAATTAATTTTAGAAAGTCTATCCGAAATATCGCAAAAATGTTTAATTTTTCCGTCGACGAATGGTGAAAAACTGTCTTCTAAAATTGGGGAACTTAAGAGGTGCAATAAACTTTTTTCCAAAACTTTGATATCTGGGGCTACTAAATTAAATTTCTGTAAAGTCGATTATTTTAGTGTTAGCATGTAAAAATAGTAATAAAACAGTGTATGTTAAATAAGTACCTAATGTTTCAAATTGATGTTATTTCAAGTTAAACAAATATCAACTTTATTTTAATGGCAATTAGGTTGATTTCAAAATGTTTGAAGTTGTAGCGTAAACTGATCTTTATTGTTTAGGAATTGGAGTTATTTTTCAATAAACTCATATTTGTTTACATTTTTGGCAAATAAATCGCGAACGCAGATTACATGCTATAGCTTCTCATCTATTTTGTTGACCTTTTTTAGAAAACACCTTTTTCTAAGACACCAAAACCTTTTTTTAAGACACTCTTTTTAAAGCGATTTCGGAACCTTTTTCTCTACATTACTGAAGTCAGAAAAGCTCCCATTTTTTACAAGATCCAAAGTTTTTGTAGTAATCTCTATACTTTTACAACTTTTTTCTTAAGGATTTATTGTCCTTGGAACAATGTTTCAGGTGTAGGTATTTTAATAGTAATAAATCACAAGATAACCTGAGATAGGGTTAATAAAGTCTGCAAGTTAGCTGATAACATAACTCTGTAAGATGAGGTGAGGATGGAGGCTGTGTTATCTCGTATTTATGTGTTAACTTTGTTATAAGTGTTTGGGGATAACCTGAGCATCGTAAAGTGAGCTTAAAATACTTCGTTATTATAGTGAAAAAGGGTAGGTACTCAAAGGAAAAGTGTATTTCGTAGTTCATTCTTCAGATGTTCTATGTTAATTTTCTTCTTCTATTCATTACTATGGGTTTCATGAAAGTAAAGTATCAATATACCTACCAACGGAACGCTTATTATCTGACCTTATAAGAAAGTGGTTATTTTAAAATAAGTGGTTGCTAAATCTTAAGTTTATCAGGTTCTTTAAATATGTTTCATTGCTGCCTTTAAAAAACCACTAAGGGCTGATTTTTCCATCGCCAGATAAGTTTTATTTGAGGAATAAAATTGACGTTTGACAGTTTTGTATGAAAAAAATTGTGAAAATTTTAAAATTATTCCTCGATCAGATGATTGAAAAATCAGCCCAATTAAATTCAGTTTACAGTAGTATAAGCCTTTTTTTTGGCCTTCCGATTTATAATGTATCTGGCACAAAAACAAACGAACGAGCAAGATTCCACACAACTTTATTAAAAGAAGCGATACAAGTCTCAGTATATAAACATATGGCATCACAGTCGAGCACACACCAACAGTCCCACAACACATTCTGTCACCCACAGCTAATATAACAATATTCATAACAATAATACTAACATTTTATGTACATAGCCTACACTTATCATATTATTTACAGGCAAAAGTTATCGCCAAGACTTTTAGAACGACATAATTTCAAGAGCATTGAAGTATTCATTTTTGGTATTCTCTGTAATATAATACATGCCTTTTTTTTCGTTGTTTCTAAATGTAATAAAAAATAGTTATCGATATTTATTTTGATATCATTATGAGCGAATTTTAATGATGGTGATTACCAAATAAGGTCTCCGCGAACTTTCCGAAGTACTGAACATCTGAGTAAGGCGGCACACCCAAGAGTGGACTATATTCAGGCTGAGCAACCAGCTGTTGTTGGCGAGCGTATATTTGAGGGAGATCCGACGAAGTAAGAAGAGGAGCCACGTACGGTTGCTCTACATTAGGAGTAGGCTCTGATAAATGATCTGGTTGCTCCTTAGGTTTTCCTGTTGTTGGCTGAATATTCGACTGCTGCTGCAATTGGGGCTGAGATTCTGGTTGTTGTTGAATTTCTACTGTTTCAGTCTGCGTCTCAGCGTCCTGAGAGGGCTTAAGAGTGGATATCTGGATTTGATTGTTAGTATCCAAATGTTGTTGGTATTGCGGTGGTTGTGCTTGTTCTGATCCGTGTTGTTGATGTTCTGCTTGTTCGGATGCCTGTTGTTGTTGCTGTGCTTGTTCTGATGCCTGTTGTTGTGCTTGTTCTGATTCATGTTGTTGTGCCTGGTATACCAGTTGCTGTTGTTGTAACTGTTCTAGTTCGGATTGCTGACTCTGCAACAATTTTGGTTGGAAATGTTGAAGTTGAAGTGGGTGGGAATGCTGTTGAATGAGATATTGTAAAGGCTCTCCTGGTTGAGATGAATCCTGTTTTTGTGGAGATTTCAATTGTCGTGCTTTAAGTTGATATGGTTGGGAATTTATATCTGGCATTTCCTGTTGGAATTGCAGAGGCTGTAACTGTTCAAATAATTGATGATGCGGCTGAGTCCCTAAGAGGTGTACTTCCTGTTCTTGTTCAGCGGCTTGATTTTCGTAATGGCGTATGTTAGAAGGATGAGGAAATGGTTCAAAAAATAATTCTTGAATCTCCTGTTTCTGAATCACAACATCATGTCGTGGTGACGATGGGCGTGTCGTAGTCTGATATACAGGCTGAGGAGTGGAATATTGGAAATACAGTGATTGTGGTTCACGAGTAACAAACGGCAGGTATGTTGTTGATTGTATCGGTGCAGGTTGAACTGTTGGCTGTGACTGGTGAGTTATTTGAGGTGTCAGCGGTTGAGATGTTTGAGACAGCGGTTGGGTTTCGTTTTGTATGGATTTTTCCTCAAGGTCTTTCTGACCATTTACTTTAGGTTGTATAGTTGTTGATGATATAAGTTGATCGGATACGGGCTGTAATTTTGGGGTGGACGTAGAAAGCGGTTGCAATGGTGTTGGTAAGAAAACTGGTGTAGTGTGAGGCTGTGGTTCCAATGGTTTCACATATTTGCTGTAATTGGGCTTTAATGGAGGCAAAGGGGTCAATTGTGTCGACGCTGGTTCTAATGCTAGATCAAAGTTTTCTAGATTTTGCGTAGGCTGATCTTTGTAACTGAATGGTCTTGGTGACCGTTCTGATATCACTGGTGATCGGCTTGTTTGTTGTAAAAAAGATTCAGCTGATAGTGATTCAGGTAATCGCTTGAAAGCGGGTAGGTGCTGCAATTGAATGAGTTGAGGATTAGGTAACTGTCGAGGATGTTGAAAAAGTAAATGTTGTTGAAGTGCATTTAACATTCTGGGTTGATTTTGAATTTGTTGTTTATAAGATATGATTTGTGGTTGTTGCCGATAGATTGGTTCATATTTTTGTAGGTCTTGAATGAGTCTTTGTAACATCGATGGAATCAGAAATTTTTGTTTCACCGGGGCAAATTTTTGTTCTTGGGATTGCAGCATGACTTCAGGTTGAATTTGTGGTGGTAGCTGTACTGGGATCGCTTGTGATTGTAACTGTGCTTGTTGCGGTTGCGACCCTGTTTCGTACTGCGTATTGACAGGTAAGTTATGAGAGAAACTTGCAAAACTAATAGCGCCGTTCGGATGTGCGTGATACCCCTAAAACAGAAAATAAATGAATATGTTATTAATCAAGTTTGAGTAAGATTTTTTTTTGCATTCGAAGTTATTCAGGAATTATTAGGATCATAATAACTCTCTTATTCAATCATTTTTTTTTCATAAGACTACCAGACTACTTGAAATGTATCATGCTAACCTGCTTAGGCACTGGTATGTCAGTCTGCAGCTTAGGTTGGCCAGCTTTTAATTGTTCTTGATTTTCTTGTTTAGGATAGTTCTTGTCACGGTTTCCTTTCTGGTTACTGAAGCCAAAGTCGGTTCTAACTGGAACAATCTGGTATACTCCATTCTGGTGTAAAATTTGCGATGGCACCTCCTGTCCAGGGTATCTGAAGGGTCCCAGTTGATCGGATATTGGGAACAATGAAGACATGACCTTTTTAGGAAATTGGTTTGACCGGAAGATCTCTTGAGGAAGGTTTAGGTCCAAAGGTTGGGGGTACGCTTCAAACTGAAGTCTGGGTTGGTTCACTGTGTAGACCGGTATAACTGGGCTAGGTAGCGCCACTGCTTTTGGTGAACCTTCTAGCAGCTTCTGTTCATGATTTGAGTAGGGTGACTGTGATGCTGCTGGTGTGGGTACTTCGAATGACGTTGGTGATGAGAGCTGGAAAAAAATAATTAAGTGTCACTTATCTTTGAAGTAATTAACTATAAACAGCTATTAGGTGAAATACCCCATGGCTCTCATAAAAAAATATATCAGAGATATTTAACGGGGTGAATAAGTATTACTAAACTCGAATTTATTTGCCAAGCATTGATGATATTTATCTATAAAGAAAGCCCTCTTTTTAAGATAAATGTCATGAAATTAAAGAAAGAAAATACGTTTATTTGCGGTAAACATGACGCATAAAAAGAACACAAACAGGAAAAAAATAACAAGTTGCGGGAAAATATGCGTCACATCCACGCAAAACGGCCATCACTCAGCACATTATGCTGAGTGATGGCCGTTTTGCGTGGATGTAAGGCTAAGGCCCTATGCGAGACAGAGTCCCGGCGCTGGTTTTCAACGGCAGCCGAAAGGAGGCCGGAGGCTTTAGTTTAGTATTCAAAGTGTATCACATAAATAAATTAGTTACAAAAATGTTATCGTCAATTACCTACAATATATAAACCTGATGAGGGATGATTTAATTGCGTTGTGTAGTTTTGGCACGAGCAGTATTTGAATCAGTATCAGTTTGGCACAGTCGCGGTATTTAGTGTTTATGAGCTTAGTTTAACTTGCCTATTGACTACTGATGCCAAATCTGATGTATGATTATATTCTATAGAATATATTACTGGCGTTAGTGAAATATGGGTTGGGACTGAGTCTAATTTATGTCTACTGTTATTTAAAATATCTTTATGTGTAACAATATGTATAACTACACACCACACCATTAATTATATTTGGTGTAAATTGTTTCTTTCTTTCGAAGTAGTTGCTCAGAAAACAACTGATAAAGATTAAATTAAGCTTCGCATTCATTTCCATCCCCAACCATGTAGTTCATATTTCTTAGACATTTTTGTTTTAGAATCAAGACACCTACTCTAGATTCTTTTTTTTTTTAATTTTCTTAATTTATTTATTTATTCACAAGGCACTACAACAGGCAATAATCACATTAAGTACATGGCTCAAATTATAGGTTTCGACCTGACTATCACCCAAGGCGTGGTCGCACAACATGATCAGCAACAACAATAATAATGATAACAACTACAGTAAATAATTCTGCATAAGTATAGTGCAACTTACCCTGGCTTGGTATACAGATACAGGAGAGTAGAGGTGTTTAGCGAGCGCCGCCTCAATGGACGGACCATGCTCACTCAGCACGTCGGATATCTTGGCGATAGGGGGATGGGCCAGCCGCAAGCCGAAGATTTGCTGAAGAAGAAAACACTTTATCATGAATACCAGAAGGTTAGAATCCAATTGATAGGATAATATTATTTTTTGGATGTTCACTGATCAATAATGAGTATGTGCGCAGATGTAATGGGCTGATGACTAAGAGGTTATCTTGGTCGTTTTGGTCGGAAATTAATTTCGATGGAACAAGCAGATATTTTCAATAAAATTGGGATAAATTAAATATTTTGAAACATACATCTTGCATGAGAGAGTTTAAACTTCTATTCGACATACAGCGGGTTTTTCACTACAAAATTAAGTCTGCATGTTAATCTTACACTCGGTTTCAGGAACGAAAATGATCAACCTGTCAAAATTAAATGCAAACCAAGCAATCCTATTGGCTTATGATGATTCAATAAGTATTATAGTGTTTGTGTTTATATTCATTTCAGAATCCGAGCGTCTAACACAAAAATAACCAAAAGTCCCTGGACACGTAGTTGGAGTGACAGACACTGATCCAGTTGAAGTGCTGATTGTGTCTCGTCAAGCTCTGTTAATGACTGGCGCCGCGCCGCTCATTTCGGCAAATTTTTGGATGGCGTAGCTTTTGGGGCCTTAATATTATTTGAATTTGAAAGCCAGCGTTTAAATGGAGATTTTGATACCTAATTGTTGAATGTATGTTTGGAGACAAAACATTGAATCAGTTGCTATGTAATTGCTATTTTGTTTAGCTACACCATGGTTCAGAGAGGACGGGAATGTAACAGTGGATGGGAAAACATCACAATATGGGTATTGTGTTCGTTATCATGGGGCAATAAATAGCAGAATAAAATAATCATTGTTGTGTTACAATAAGAAGAACCTTCCAAGCGAATTGATAAACATGGTTAACACGTGTAAAGAATTCAAGATCACACGACAACAAAAATATCTTTTACCAACAGCAATAAAAAAGAATGTCTCTCCAATAAAATTTGCCATCACGTTGATCCTCGTAAAAGGTAGAAAAATAAATAGAATAACGAACGTTTAATATCTCCCGGCAGTGTATCACGGCTGACATTATAAAAAATATATATTTTCGTCTTGCCCGTCCCCGCCTGTCCCCTCCTGTCTCTGCGACTAAGTAGAGAGTCACTTTTACGCAATTGGCACACAAATCACGAAGCAACAAAGTGGAGGGTGGCATGTGTAGTCCGGCTTGGTTGCAGAAATTTTTTACGTTCCTGTTTGCATATTTTAAGCTTCTGCTATAGTACATTCATAAGGATAATTCATAAGGCTGTAGGTACAAGAAAGTTAAGAAAGTTTGAGTCTTCGGTATTCGTAGTTTTACACTGTTGCCAACGAGAAACGAGATTATTCGAACCGAACGTGACGTCCCGGTGGTGGCGTGTGGTGGACACGCGGCCATAGTAAATTTGTGTAGATATCACTAATCCGGCGTCGTCATCTCGTTCTCGGTGACGTCCCGTTGGCGTGGCGGTGATCAAACGGGCTTAGGGAGGACTGAATGCATTAATTAAACCAGCTGGTTACTGTTAACTGTACAATCACTTTACAAATCAAAACATGAACAGAAGCTGTCAATAGAACAATACATTAATAAGAGTACATAGGTATTAGAATTCCAATTTCTTCAACATAATGAACAATGCATACAAACAAATTGCTTACCACATTTACTCCAATTCCTTACCCAGACTATAAATACGTGCCCAAACGAGTGAGGACCGCGTCGACAGAAAGATTTCCCGGCGGGAAATAAAAAGGAGGCCGTACTTAATACACAGATGTAGAGGCTCCGTCCATTACACTCCGCTTGATAAGAACCGTCAATTTCATTCATTAAACCTTACTTACGAACGTATTGCTTGTGACTGGTGAAGTTGTGAGCATCTAGAGATGGAATTAGAAAGCTTTTTGATTCAGATAGAAACCAATAGAATTTTTAGGAATTTGTAGGATTACCTTTAAGCGTGATTTTTTATTTGGATTTTGAAGCTTTCTATACGTGGTTGCTTTTTCCGCACGCTGGTGATATTCGTGGAATCAGTTGGTCCAACATCCTATAAAAAATGTGCAATTGTGTTGGCTAAACGACTTGTGTCAATATTCCTTAGCGAGTAATAACTGCCTACATATAGGAAAGACAGCGTTTCATATATGTATTCTCAAAGTGTAATAAATAATTTCCTTTGTATAACAAATATTATCTGTACGTCGTTCGAAATTATTAAGTACCTAGTCGTCAAATAAACAAGTACCTAATTAGTTATACTCGAAATATTACTCAGTAAATCTCGTCTATTCAGCCGCTTCAAAATACACGCTTTATTTGAAGTACTCGCATCAATGAACAGTTGAAAACTCACAAACAAGGTTAATATTAAAAGCATTATTTAACTTTTTATCGCGAGCAGATTGTGACGTTTCTGGTATTAATTCGCGGCAGTAAATTTCTCTTCACTGGGCGACACATTCTCTCACTCTGCTACAATGGCACAGAATAATGACTTACAGAAGGTTCATTTGCACGTTACGAGGCGTAACACTCGAAGAGCAGTGTGGCCCAGTGGTAGCGACCCTGACTTACGAGTTGATAGTCGTGGGTTCGAACCCACGCAGGCGCTTTACTTTGTGTAATTTATTTCATCACCACTGCTCTCAAAACGGTGGAGGAAAACACCGTGAGGAAACCAGCAAGTCCTAGAACCAAATATTCCAAGACATGTGACATCTACCAACCCGCACTGTGCCCGCGTGGTGAATTACGGCTCACTCCCTCAACGAGAGGAGGCCTGTGACCCAGCAGTGGGAATGTTACAGACTGATTATGATGAACCAAAATTTCAAGAGTTCAGTGGTTAAGCGATTGACTGCTGCGCTGCGTGTCGCGGGTTCGATTCCCGCACGGAAAAAATATTTGTATGACCTACAATTAGTTGTTCCGGGTCTGGCTGTTTGTGTATGTGAGTTTATATGACTGTAAACGCACCCGCGACACAGGAGAAATTCATAGTGTGGGGCAAAGTTTAAAAAAAAAAAATCTCTTTAAGCCCTCGTAGTGGATTACGGTCCACTTCTTCAGACAGAGCCCTGCCTGCCTGCCTGCCTGTGCCCCAGCAGTCAAAACATGCATTATAGGCCCGATATCTATTATTCCTACTAGACCTTCTGACCCACCTACCCCGTGCCATTATTATGACACTAATCGCCTTATCTCGCCGGCTCCCACAGGCCGCTGGTTCAGACACTTGCCGCTAATAACATTACTCACATAACCTTCACGAGCTTCTGACTAAACAATTTCCTGTCGCCTATTTTGTTTGAGACGTAATCACTTTTTTAGGGTTCTATAGGCACAAGCTAGGTTTAGGTAAACGAATAACAGTAAATCTTCGTTTGCTTGAGAGATTTTCAATCGTGAGTTATCAACATGAATACAAAATGAGATGAAATCATACACGTGTCATCTCTTTGTCTGAAAATAGCGGAAACTTAATTAATCTTCTTTCAGTTTTTCTTTCAAATTTTCTGCTTACATTTTAGTAATAAAATCAATGGCACTTAAAAGGAATCTTAGGTAGGATGTTCAGGGTATTTTTACTTTCCATTTATTTCAAGTCTTGTCTATCCTCCGAACCTTTTTACTCCAAAAATTGAGGGCCAAAATCATAGATTCAAAATATTTTATTTCACATAAACCTACATGGGCACTTATGAAACGTCAGAAGTGGTACACGGTTCCAATTGGTCGTTCCCTGTAACTCTTTTTATTGGCAGAGTAATATCAGCTTGAAACATCCCAGCGGCAATCCGGGTTACCGTTAAACAGCGCAAAGCTCCGGTACATAATATACGCTGACGTTTATTATGATAACTTGCAATATGTCTTGGACAGCCTCCAACTCTTCTGACCGTAAACCGTCGCCAATTTATAGCCGTTTAAAAGTTTGTGGCAGTTTTACGAAGTCGCTATCAATTTGGATGCGTTATTGAAATTCTTGGCAGTTGCCTGTTCTTACTGGCAGGAAAACATAATCACAAAATTCACTAGTGATTCTTTTAGGTTTTTTCTTTCTTATCAGCACAATAAACTGTATGTATAGGAATGGCTTATGCTCTGGCTCTCTAAAATATTTGCCAGTCAGCAAAGGTGTGTCGGTTCGTGTCAGTAATATCAGCTTTCCTGGAGGCAATTTTAATGCACTACGACATTTGAACAAAAATGTAAAGCAATGTTTCAGTTGTAAGACAGTTTTTCAGTGTTTGATAGCTACACTTCGAGAAATCATATCTATAATATAATCATATTATAATTTACACTCTCTAAGTACAGGTCTTCAAACTATTCAGATGGAACTCAATTCAAACATAGAGTTTAGTGACAGCTCGACAGATTACTTCGCTAAATCCTCATATTATTACAACGCCACCTCAGCATCAGTGACCAACAATTCCAACAATGACACCATAAGCACTGATGGGCACATAACGCGTGTAACGTCATAACACGCCGGTTGTACAGCCATCAGTGGCCGGTGATAGGCCGTCGCCATGCATAATAAGAGGTCGTTAGTGTCGGGACCGAGGAGCTCTTGTCGACAATCCGACTACGTCTGAGTAGTTAGTTTAAATTCATTTGGGGTTGTTCTCGTCATTGTCTTGAGTGAATTAGTACAGAAACAAAGCCTTATTATTTTATACCTTATGCAAGGGTTAATTCATAAATCCTGGCTACGAGTGTCTAACGTGAAACAGGCAACTACATGAAGTTGTGTAACCCTCATTTACTTATAAAACATTTTACGAATACCTACTTTCTCTCCGAGAAACTGTGGAAAAATTTGATCATATCCGCTTCTGTAAAGAGTAGCAGCATATGCATTAGGAGACCATGCTCAAGATCAAAACTGTATGGCATAATCGGCCTATCACTGGCTCTGTGTCGCTTATACAATTGTCATTAATTTGGTTTAGCTGTTGGTTCTCCTACTTATAAAATAAATAATGTTCCTACGGCTGAGACACAGGCCTTCTTTCTGTGAGAGGGAGTGGGCCGTAATCCACGACGCGGGCCCAGTGCGGGTTGATAGAGGTCACATGTCTTCAAATTTTTGATTCTAGGACACGATGTTTTCCTTCACCGTTTTGAGAGCAATGGTAATGAAATAATTTACACAAAGTAATGCGCCTATCCTATATGGAATGAAATTATCCGGAAAAGAACCGGAGTAACCGACATAGCGTGCAGAGTAAGCAAACTGAAGTGGCAGTGGGCTGGCCAAGTTTGTCGAAGGACCGATGGCCGGTGGAGTAGACGAGTCCTGGAGTGGAGACCGCGTATCGGCAAGCGTAGTGTGGGACGCCCCCCAGCTAGACGGACGGACGACCTACAGAAGGTTGCTGGGACGGACTGGATGCGGAAGGCGGAGGACAGGGTGTTGTGGCGCAGCCTGGGAGAGGCCTATGTCCAGCAGTGGACTGCGATAGGCTGAGTTGATGAATGCGCCTGTCTGGGTTCGAACCTACGGCCTACAACTCGTAGGTCGCGACCGTTGCCACTGGGCCACCACTGCTCAATCACATAAAAGTTAAAACCCGCTTAAAACTATATAAAGCCACAATTTTATTTTGAGAACACAATGATAATTATGAGTTCACAGGTGTAGCCGACGCATTGGGAACATTAAGATTAGTAAAAGAAAACTTAAGTGTCTTCCTAAGTTGTTTTGATCGCTCGTGTAAGTTATAAAAGTAAGTTGTGAGCAACAAGTCGCCAAGCTGTGGGCAAATTATGATGATGGCGAGATTAAATGGATACTAGCTTTATTCAACATGACACATGTCTATTTGCGTTGTTCCATAATCTTGAGGATTTGGGTATATAATAGAGATTCTTAGCAAAAATGCTGGGATGGAAAAAAAAGGTGCAGAAACTGTTGAACTTTTGCCCCTGAAACAACTTCAATTTTAATTTCAACAGTACCTTCTGAAGTTTTCCTAATAAAAGCGCACAGTAACACTAAAATAGTTATCAAACTTGAATAAATCTACAAGCTACAAGTCTACTCAACAAAAGATATAACCTGACAGATATTACTTTTTTCTCATAACGAAGAGCCACGCAGCCATGATTTGTCGCCGGACAGTTCGCTAACTTCTACACAATAATTTTGACTTGTTGCTTGTAAATTGTACATAGTAACTGGAAGATACAGAAGGACCACTTCATACAACAAGCGGTCACGCCACTTAGTACAGATAAACGAAAAGAAACTACTGTGTTTTTCCCCAGGAGAAAAAGGCCAGAGATTTTCAAATTCAAATAAATTTACTGTTGGTCACAGGCGGAAAGTCAGTTCTTATCGTTATTACAAAGGTTTGCTGTAACAAATTGTTCAATATTCTAGCGCAATTCAAAATGATACATGAATTCATTTTCATATGTAAAGAGGATGTGCAGCATTCTCCAATGTAAACTTTTGAAGATAAATAAAGACTCTTATCATCAATACCTTTTCGATGCTTGGTGGCGATGGTAATATATTATGTAAAAGAGAGGGTGTGGTTGGGTTGAAAGAAAGAAAAAGTATTTATTGCGGCTCGTGCAGGAGGATCACAAACTAAACACAGTCAAAAATAAAAAGCCCTATTACCTATACTTACGTGTTTAAAATTATTAAAAAAAAGTATTTAACAATTATTTGTTTTATAAGTATTTAAAAAAAAAAAGTAACTAAAAGAAAAATGAAACAGAAAGTCCTATACGAGGCCAAAAACCTCCTATCTCAGCATGATGCAGTACTGGTATGCAGCAGCGCTGGTATTATGATAGGGCCCGCTGTGATGTCGGGGGCAGTTACAGAAATAAATAATCACGGAATTATATCCAGGTACGTACGAATTGTGATTTATTAATTGAAAAAAAAAACGGGTTGCACTCCGGGAGTGCCGGCAGAAGTGAAAACTTGAATATTAACGTTCTGCATTTTTGATATTTTGGAATGCGGTCTACTCTCCCTCCGTCTTACGAATTTTAGATCAGGTCACGAGTCCTGACACGAGCTCCGTTTTACGAATTTTCGATCAGGTTACGTGTCCTGACGCGAGTTTAACATTTTTTACTCATCACAACAAAAGTGCACAGCGCCGCTAAAGACGTTTTCACTTCAAAAACATAAACTTTAAATTGGCCATTTATAGTTCATGTTTTTAAGCTGATCATTAAAGTTTACATCACATGGTTCTCTAGGTGAAGTTGGGCGACAGTAACAGAGGATTTACGCCATGCTTATTTTAAACATGAGAATTGTTCCCTCTGCATTGATCGTGAGTTTTCTGGTTATTTACTTTATTGTGTCAAATTTTTCCATAACTTCTGATACAAAATAACTTGGTCCTTTTTTGTTTTTTATTAATATAAGGCGCGAATTAATGTCTTTAGGAATGGAAAGGAGAAAATTGAGATTTCCTTTATGAATATTTTATTGATCTGCTTTCCTAAGAAATCCGTGACTATGGTATAAGCAATGAACATTTTGGTGTAGGAATTTTCTAAATCTGTTTTAAGATAGTGATTTATGAGAATTATTTCGCTCTTTTGCTACATAAATGACAGCTGTTAGACGTGGAAAACTGTTCCAACCTATCGAATTTTACGCTTGCATATTTTTATGGCTCATAAAACAATTGACGATCACCTTCCATTCGATTTTGACTGAACATCTTAAAACAAAAGCTCATCAAATTTGAAAAGCTCCTAATCCCACGTCATCCCAGATCATTGACCTAACAAACTGCTCAGTTTGCAGCCCCATAATAACGCTCAAAGGAATTACGCGTCGTCATACCCTCATTTCCAGTTCCCTTTCAAGTCGTACCGTGAGGATAATACAAGTAAATTGTATCGCTACGACCGCCTTCCGCCATCCGTGTCGTGTTACACAGCCATTACTCAATACTTCCCTTTATTTATCGCACAGGGAAACATGAATGACTCGTCTGTGTAGCACGTGGAGATATACTAGTTAAGGGTGCTCTTTTCCTGTCTGATTGTTGATGGGAATATAGAAAATGATTGTACTTAGATTAGTGTGAAAATGAATGGCTTGTAGCTTAATTGGTGTTGATGATGTTTTGGGGGCTCGTGGCTAAATAATAACAGCCGCACGGTTCGATCAAAGGTTAAGCTACGCTTGCCGCGGTCGGTTCTTGGATGGGTAACCATTACATGTCGAGACCCCTCCGTGCCTCGGAAAGCACGTTAAGCCGATGGTCCCGGGTGCCAGCCCAAAAAGTCTGCCAGCCAGTCATACCAAGGGGTATAGTGTTACCCAGCCACTGGGTTGTGGAAGTCAGATGGCCAGTCGCATAAAATACTGGTATTCAGCTGAATCCAGTTAGACTGGAAGTTGACCCCAACATAGTTAGGAAAAGACAAGGCAGATTGATTTGTTAAGCTATCTTTCCGCAGTTAGAACTTCGATGGGTGATCATTTCGTTTACATCGATCCCTCTCTTCTCCTAACAGCATGTTAAGCTGTAAGTTTCGGCTGTAAAACGAAAAATGACGGTCGTCAAACTAAAACCAAAAGTGTGAAAAACGGCTATTTGTTTCCGATTTTGGAATCCAATTGAAAAACCTTGTGAGTGAGATGAGAAACATAACATCACGCCTATATTTCTTGAAGGGACAGACAGGGTGACGCACCAACTTTTCGCCAGCGACGTCATACGTCCCAAAATCAATCTGCTTGCCTTTTCCCAACAACGTTGGGATCGGCTTCTAGTCTTACATGGAACGACTGCTTATCTAACCTCCACAGCCCAGTTACTGGGTAAAACGATACCTCTTGGTAAGTATGTCATAAGTCCCATGTAACACAAACCTAACTACGGTGACACCACCTTCACTTATGTCTCTGCCCGTCACATAACGTAAATCGAGCGTGAAGTGTCACCTAGCCGTCGATAATTACGGGAAACGACTGTCTGTTGCAACCGCGTCAATGGACTAACAATCTTTAATTACTGTCTGTCGCAATACAACACTTATACGACGCGTGTACGACATTTGTACGGCTGTGTTAACTTTGAGTACCGCGCTACTTTGTCTTGGTAACACTATGGTAATACTATGTGCTATCGACGGGTATTGGCTGAAAGTTATTTCGCATCTTAGGCAATTTTTAGATTTTATAGCTTAGTATTAAGATCCTTTCACCATTTTAGCGTTTACAGGCAAATTACTTCACGCTATTCGACTTTTCAAATGACCTCTTAGGTAAAGCTATATCGATATTTAATAAATAGTTTGGTAAAGTGTCTTAGTATGTTATAAATCTAATTTTAACACACCTTGACAAATAAGAATTTAATATAGTAAGAACTAGAGACACAAATCTTGTGTTTTACTACCTACTACGTGTTTCATCAAACTCAGCAATTTCATCTAAACTCACCACCAGACACATAACTCTTTCCAAATAAAACTTGAGATTAAATTGTGCAAAAATAAAAGTTAATAAAGCCCCTGATTTCTTTACACCGTGTTTGCTGTGTCCAAGTTCGGGGACACAACTTTGTTGCCGTCTATGTAATGTTGCTATATGTACTGTGGGGAGGGTTTCTTTTCTTATATTAATATTGGTCTTCTTTCCACACAGGCGGTGGGAATTGGTCTCTAGAGACTGTTAATAGGTTAGGTTAGTATATTAAGTGTTCATTGCAGATTATTTGGACATTATTATTTGCTCTATTAGCAGGAAATTCTTCTGAGACTCGTTTAAAGTAGGGCTGAAAACAGCCTATTTACAAAATATAAACCTAGGTACCTGCGTTCTTATAGTATAGTCTTAGCTTATGACTTTGGGGAATACCAGCATACCCATCTCAACGTCTAACTCTAGCAATTAGATTGGATCTAAATTCTGCCTAAAATTTCGGATATACCCTGTAGCTACTGTCCCAAAACAATACCCGAACTAACACGACCGTTGCCGAAATAATACGAAGTCATCTATCGACATTACCACCGTTTAGCGGACTGCGCAAAAAGTGCGGAAACAGCCGCCACGCGTTAATATGCAAAGCGCGCTCTACCGCGGATCGCGCCGAAATGTCCCGATCCTGCCCGAATCGAAGGCTCGTAAGTCTACAAACGGGCGGTAAATCGCCATCTCCTTAGACAAAAGGGGTCAGAAGTTCCACTGCTCAAATTATATACCGTGTGATCAAAATATGAAATACTACCTGCGTCCCGCGGTTTTACCCGCATAAGTTTCAATCCCGGGAATATCGGGATAAAAAGTATGCTATATGTTAATCCTGGTTATAAAATATCTGTGTGCCAAATTTCATCCAAATCCGTTCAGGAGTTTTGCGTGAAAGAGTAACAAACATCCATCCATCCATACAAACTTTCACGTTTATACTATAAGTAGAATTAGTAGAAAGTATTTAGGTATATACATACATGATGGTAAGTTGGTTGTGGGGGGTAGTTGATCGTGCGGGGTAGTTGCGTACTTTGCACATTAAAAGTAGCAGTGGCTTTCATTTTGACAGTTCAACAACATTCATTTCGTCATTTACGTTGTTGAGCAGACAAATTTTTGAAAAATGAAGCAATGGATTAGCAAAATCCTTCCTTCCTTCCTTCAAAATTATTCAGATTGTGATTGATAGTGTGTTACGCAATATAGGGTGTTGATGAATAACTCTGTCTGTCGACGGTGACCTGACGGTCGGAACATGAGACGTACCACCTATAAGATGCGACGCGTGTCCTTACGTCGACATTACCTAGCTTTCAGCTGTAGATTGTACTAGCTTCTGCCCGCAACTTCGTCCGCGTGACATGTCTTGCTACCCGTCGCATCGCATCGCCTGCCCGCTCTATACGTAACTTCGTTTTCGCTTAGAGTTATTTCTTATTTTTTTCATGGAAAAATATTTTTTTTAAATGCGACATCTAGTTCCAGAGATTTGAACGCGCTACGTTCAAACCAACTAACTCTTCAGCTTTATCGTTAGTATAGATGGAGTAGGATTTCTGTGTTATCTTCACGATTGTAAAGCTTCCTACAATTCACCGATGCAGACCAAACCTACTCGTAGTAGACGAAGTTTGTGTAATTTATTAAATTCACTGCACCGGCCACCGCGCACCGCGCACCGCGGCGGCACGCGGTGGCACGCGGCGGCGTGGAGTTGCTGCGACAAACACAGCGATTTTAGACTATTTAAAACTGAAAGTAGATAAATTATTGTTTTAGTTTCAGTCCAGTTATTGGTTTTGTGTGCTTGCATTGTTTGCGTATGAGTACTTATTAGGGAATATGCGGGTAGTTTGGGTCGAGAATGGATATTTAGCTAAATTAAATCAGCGGCAAAAGTTTTGAGGTGTTTCGATATAAGTATTGGCTGACTTTATTTACTTTTAGACTAAAACAGGGTATCTGTATACAGGTAAAAAAAGAGATTTCTGTGCCGTAGGCTTTTATACTCTGTTTTTGTAATAACGGTAAAAAGTCAGTCAGTCAGTCAGTACAATCGAAAGACCTCAAAACTTATGCCGCTGATTTAATTTAGACGTCGATTCCTTAATCGTGCAGAAAACCTGGCTTTCATAGAGGTCAACACATTGTTATGAATGTGCACAATGAGTCAATACTATCGCGGACAGTCCGCGATAGTAATATTGATCTTGACATGATAGACGTGCAAACATCGTGTTCACACAAATGCGGTAAATATGGGCTGGCTCTGACTGACAGTAGGTACTTACCTACTGAGTTTTAGATAATAGTCGGAAAATTTCCGTATTTTTTAAAACGTTTGCAGTCACAATCTGTCAAAAATACTTTTATTGACTTAGGTACATGAGTTTTTATTTGCATAATAAAAAAAAATTACAAGTATGTAAACAGGAGGGGAAATAATCAAAGGGCATCAAGAAATTCGTCCGCATCGCTGTCAACATGAAAAGTGCCCAAAAAGCTGCAAGCGTGACCACGTTGTATGGAAATGCGAATTCTTTGGCCAAAAAATCGGCCTCGTGAAGAGTCCTGAAATGACATTGATTGTCGCGGAGATGAAATTGCGACTAGATTTTGAACGTTTTTAATAACGGAAATCGGCCCTCTGCTTACACAGGAAGCCGAGCCTCTTCAGCCCTGAAAACCTCAAAAATAAAATCATGTATCTAACACACGTCACACTACATAACCCTAGTTACGTCACACCAAAATGGCGTGGCGAGTAGATTGCTGGACGTCGGGCAATAAAGTCGCGGGGCTATCGTGGCCGTCATAGCCGATTGTAGCCGATAATGCTGCGGATTACCGGGGCTATGGGCAGCGCGGCTATTTTCCCTCCGGATTCCAAGGGTTTAGTAAGGCTTAAGTAAGTGGAGGTGTAAGAGTTTAAGTCACGTACTACTTTGCGTGAGGTAGGGAGGGTTTTTTGTTTTATGTTTAGGGGTAGAGAGAAGAGAGGTATATAAGGTGTAGATTTGTTAGGCAATAAAGTTTATTTTGTAAACCGACCTCTGGCCAAACTGCCTATTTACTTGGAAGGGATGAGGAAACGACGGCAAAGCTGCTGTTTCATAGAATGTATAATTTCATTAGGTCAACATTTATGAAACAGCAATTTTTACACGACTGCCCAAAAAGGAGTGCAGTCGGGGGACCTCTTAGATTAAAAAGTGTTCCACAGAATGGTCCCCCGACTGCAATGACAATTTTATTTATCTGTTTAGTCAGGGAATAAAACTTGTTTTTTACTTTTTAGTTCGTTTTTTGGCAAGGCAGTCGTGTTCTTAATTTTTTTAATTTTTTTTATTTCTTATAACCGATAAAACATTTCAACTATCCCTGCGTTCAGAATCATGTACTGAATCCATGGTTACAGGTTTTCCCTGCCACCCTGTATAAAAGGCCTTCATAGATCCTAAGACCACAAACATGGCACAATAATTAATGTGTGAAAGGAGGTGGATATTGATTAGTGAGTGGACAATAACTGCCAATAATAATAGTTTAATAACCATAAAAAAATAATAACACATTCAATTCCAAAGAGCATTTACACAATAGTATAGTGCAATGTATCTCCAAAATGTGCAAATTTTATCGCCACTATTTAACAAAATAATCGACCGCACATAAAGCTGGGCTCACTCATTAAAAGCGAAATTAAAAATATAAATCATGTACATTGCGTGCTCTGCCGTGAAATTATTATCTGCCGGTACAATACATCATTGTTACCGCGGTAACTGTCTTAATTCTGAGATTAAAATTAATGTTGCGCGGAAACTTAGGAACTTCGGTAGTAAAAACATGGTCTCTCAACAACTCATCTCTGTCTGTTGTAAACTTCTGCTGGATAACGATCTCTTCTAATTGAAGGAGTTATGCTCTCTGCATTTTGCTGGGCACCCGGAATATCCGTGTTAGAAGTAAAACTATGGCTAAATGTTAACTAGTAGAAGTCCTTTACCCTATGCCTTTTTCGGGGCAAAGGATTTTAGTGAGACTTTGAGAGAGGATAGGATTTACATTTCAGGAAACTATTTGACATGTGTTCCTTAATTCCACTCCATGTATTGTCATCATCATCATCTGCGTAGCCTTTTCCCAACTATGTTGGGGTTGGCTTCCAGTCGAACCGGATGCAGCTGCATAGAGCGACTGCCTATCTGACCTCCACAACCCAGTTACTGGGTAATACGATACCCCTTAGTAAGACTTGTTGTCAGACCCCACCCCACTCCATGTATTGTAGGTATAGTTGCGTTTAATAGTTTTTATCAGTGTTTCTCTGCTCCTAATGCGTGTAGATGCTGACAATTAGCATTTTATATGAATCTATCTTTGTACAAAATGATATGTTTAACTGAAACTCAAATCATTTATTTCAATTAAACCATTTACAGGCACTTTTGAATTGTCAAAATTAAATAGTCGGTCAGTTATTCAGAAAGTTGAAGCTAGTCGCCCATTCCGAAAACGTAGATCTCTATGGAGAAGAACGGGCAAGAAACTCCACGGACACTCTTTTAAATCAAGATATTATTACAAAATCCTGGGAACATTATTCTTATTGCTTCTATATGTGAGAATAATGTAAAAAAGAAAAAAATTAAAATATAACATTAAAAATAAACCCTGGCAGTGAAGAGATGACCAGTCTCAACCAACGGCGCCCGTTCACGAACATGACGCGTGGATCAGCACCACCCAGCTCAACCATTTTGTAGGGAACCGAATGATCCAACACACGCACCACCGTCAGTGAGACGTTTAAGTGAGCATGACATATTCTCAGCTGCCATGCTCTTTCAAGTCAACATCAAAATATCATAAACACTAACAATTAAATACGTAGATTGAGACAGATTGCTAACGGGAACTTAATGTCTGTTACAGGTGGTCAGTTTGAGCACCAGGGACAAAACAAACATTAATATATGGAAACCACCTCTTCTTATGTCATCCTCTTCTTAAAATCTGTTTGAACGTGAATTTCCGACGAATGCCCTTGGAATCTCTCTTAAAAGCTCTAAAAAGCTTACAAAGTATTTTTTAAATGTTGAAGTAAGATTCTGCAGATACAGATGTTTATAATTTTGAGCACAATTCAATGCTGATTTATTTGGCAGATGGCGGGATTATAATATCGTTAGAGATGTTTCTGCGCAGATAGGCGCAAAGCTTTTATACGATTGCGGTGATAACGTTGGGTAGAAAGATGCGGAATAAAACGGCTAGTTACCAGCTACAACATGCTTCAACCATAAATAAATTGAACGAGTGAATTTGTAAGGCCTGCTACCAAATTAACTTTTGTCGAAAGAAAAGGTTTTTTGCCTTATTTTATGATATTAAGGGGATTATTTTATAAACGATGATTAAAGTTAAGTAACCAATAAAAACAGGTATGGTACGGTGCGTGTATGGTTAAACAGACGCTAACCACTACTTAACTGTTTATGAATAAAGGGGTACCTATATGCTTTTTTGTCAAAGTCAAACAAATACACGGTATGACTGACATAGCCGCGCAAACTGTTGCCATGAATTCAGCACATGATTCTAAAACCACCGAAATTATTCACCGGTTATTAAAAAAAAAAACAGCTGTTCTACTTAAAAGTGCAACCCACACGGTCGCAATGTATGCTTTCTTAAATAACCGACGGAAAATTTCAACGCTGTTGGGTCTAGAATCATGTGGTGAATTCATGGCAAAAGTAATAGTTTGCGCGTTAGTGTCCCTTGCACCGTGTATGACACGGAACTAACTTCATCTCAATGATAAAATAAAGAAAGAAAGAAAAAGTATTTATTGCGACTCGTACAGAAAGATCACAAACTAAACTAAACACAGTCAAAAATAAAAAAAAAACAAATTATATTTTAAAAAAAGTAACAAAAAGAAAAATGAAACAGAAAGTCCTATATGAGGCCAAAAAGCGGTGGTATTCTGATAACAATTCCCCACCCCTCCATCCCTCTTTATTCGTGAGTAACCCTCTTGTTACCGCGCACACGACGGGTCCACTCGGGTCTCCGGAGCTACTTCACTAGATGGACTCGCGGACAGGCGCACAGATAACCTCACCTACATAAAAAAGAGTCCGCTATGTTTTACTGCTTTGAGTGTACAAGGGAACATGGGAGGGACGGCGCCTTTTCAATAGAGAGTTACGACGTTGTGGAAGAGTTGTAAGTAATGAACGTTCGCCTAGCACAAGGGCATACAGAACATACTTAGTCATTTTTTGAGAAAGTCAGTGAAATTAGGTTGGTAACTAAGTAACTATATCACAAATATATAATTAACATATATAATTATGTATTTCACGTGTTCGGAAACTAGTTCTTCTTCCGAGCTGAAAGACAAGATGAGAACGTCAAAATTACCCGAAACCGGCCCTTAACAAAACCAAAATCATCTAAGTATTCAAAAAACTAAAAAAACTAAAACTAAAAAACTTAAATGGATTTGGTTTTGTTTAGCAACTGAAAACTAACTTTAAAATTTTAATAAAATTCACTTTAGTTAATTTTGTGGGAGAAACTAATTTATACTAAACTTAATCTTCAACATTGCATCCAGCGTCTTAGGGTCAGTTCAAACCGAGACGCGACGCGACGACGCGACGCTGCGCGCACACTTTAAAAGAGTGACTGGATAGGACTGGTGGGGACTGGTGGGGAGTGAGTGAGTGGATTATTTATACCCGTTGCTTAAGGTTAAGTAATAATTAGCGACTATTAAAATTTAATCATACATGTTTTACGTTTAAAAGTCTCATAATTTTAAGTATATGTATCTAGACGAAAACGTAGGTTTTTATCACATAATATGATACTATTAAATCCTAGCAATTCTTTCAGGAGTGGTTGCTTTGCTTAATCTGCCTGCATGTTGGCGTTAGAGATGGACGTGTTTATCTTAATATCCATTTTCTCTCTCATTTCCAGTTGCAAAGAGCGGTATAACGTAATAAACATTCCATTGCCTCTTCACTGGACATTCAGAAGCGATTACTTGAACAGAGCAGCGATGTAACATGAACTTCATTACGCAGTCGTTGGCGTGGACATCGCAGTCACACGATATGAAGACGTTTCGCCCATTTGGATCCGACAGTTGACCTTTAGGGAAGGTTGCCAGCTTCCCTTAGATTTATCCCCAAAAGTTCTGTATCTTTTATTGGAGTTTAGAATATATTACTTTTGTACTTTTCGGGCTCTCTTTGTTATATATAGGAGTTGCAAAGGATCAAACTATTTGGTCTGAATTTAGTCGTATGGCAGTCAGACTATACTCGTAACTGTTTTAAATAACTATCGCATAGACGAAATTTTCTCTAAGCTAAAATACATAAGACTTTCGGGAGCATTGCAACCCTGGCAACACTGCTCCCAGAACCTGCTCGTTCGCTCTAAAGCGGTATGCGTGCAGCACATTCCTTGCCAGCTAACTCTACAACCAGGGAAACGAGAGACGAGTATCCCAGTATTAAACCATTTCATACTTGTTGTAATTATCTACTCTTTGTTCGTACAATATAATAACATTACACAAGTTTAATCAAGCATCACTACGAAAGGTATTGGTACTGAAGTGTTGATGCCATTAACAATTTCCTAACCGAGTAATATTCGATAATTGTCAGCTACGTTTCTACTGACATTTATCTCAAATAATTTATTTACTTTTGTTAATGAGAGTTTACAATCTAAGAGTCAATCAAAGCTCCTATTAGTAACTCAGGTTTTGTAACCAAGCTTTATCTTAGACCATTCAATGAATATAACACATACACCACGATATTGAAAATTATTATATCCCGCAGGATATGTTCTAGCAGTAAGTGCAGTTTGCAGTAGGGGCATATTTGAGTTGTAGGCTGTAGCATGTGGGGCTGGGGGCGATGCAACTTAGTTTCAAACGCTGTTGAAGTGTTGACACGCTTCAACTACGCAGTGCTACGCGTGAAAGTATTTTAGCACTTACAGTAGTCATAGGTGATGGTCACGTGGCACAAACGACCAACTAAATACTAGAATATATTGACAGATGTCGTCAAACTATGTAGTTTTTAATATGTAGTTTATATATTTACAGTTTATATATTTGTAGTTTATTTATTTTAGTTAACATTAATCCTGTGATTTTATTTCCTGAAGATTGGACCCAGGTGTGAGCCTGTTAGCAAATTTTTGTCCATGAGGCCAAATAAAAGACACAAGCGATAGTTTACGACCTACTACTGAGTTTCTAGTTCTTTTTCACATACAATATCTACTAAAGAAACTGAAGTGGGTACTAAGCCAAATTATGTTACGAAATCGACTTTGAAAGTTAAAATTACTTGCAAATAGCTTTAATCTTTTGAGTCCCAAAACAAAGCATAGAATTCTGCGAACAATAGATAAGACTCGCGACATCGACGTAAACAATTTGAGATAGATTTTGAAATGTAAAATGGCGTCAGACGTGACGTTTGACAATTAATTGTTAAGGTATTATAATCTAATGACTCAAGCCTCGAGCCAGCGTAAATACTTGAAGGGATGGGACGCAGCTACGTGAAACTGACCACATTCAGACCACATGATAAAGACAGTATTGAATGTAGCAGGAGATTTGAATGTAGCATTTTTGCTAAGTTTTTTATCTACATAACATTTAATATTTTAGTTGACTTTTAGCCTAAATAACGGCGTAAATGTAAGCTTTTACGCCAAGGCCAATTCCTCAGACAAACATACCAAAGCACTAGGTTTTATGTGCTAACAAAAGTAATTAGTTTCATCCCTGCCGAATATTTTCAAATTAAAGTTACGTACTTGTTCAGTGAGTTACCCCGAACCTTGAAAATTGGAGAGATCTTAAAGTATGGCTAGATGCCGTAAAATAACCCGGGATTAATCGTACTAAGTAATTCACTACATCCTGAAGTAATCCCAATAATTGATCCAGACGATATCATTCCGAGTTCTAAGTTATAACACGTAATACATATATTTGGAGAAATATATCGCTGGGCTCGCACAAGTTTGGCGTTTTTATGAGCCGCACTTCCAACCGGAGGGCGAGTATTGAATTATTAATTCTTATGTAACTCATGTTTTTGTAGTCCATCAATCTACCACCACTATTTTATTACTGTTAGATAACCGTACAGTTTAAAAAAATATATACATATTTACGATTTTTTAAGGTATTTATAATTACGGAAAATGTCATTATCGAAGTTTTAGTCAGTCTAGGTTAGTGGGTTAAGATTATGTGGTTATAGTAAAGTCGTGCGCTATGGTTGGAATTTAAACTACACTCGATTTCTTTTTATGGAAAACTAATGACAGGAAATGATTGCGCATAAAATAAGATGAATTTTTATGATCATTACATTACATAAAGTTATGCGTGGATTGTTAAGTAAGTATTTATCTAGTGACCACATACTTTGTCTTGTTGTTTATATTTGGTCAGATTTTGACCTTCGTATTTTAAGTAATGAAATAAACAGCTTTATCTAAGAACAATAGGCGAAAAAGTAATAGACCCAAAAATAATATTTATGAAAATCATCCTTATTAATGGATTATAACCGGCATGTCCTAGAACCAAAAATTTTAAGATATTATGTGACATCTGCCAATCCACACTGGGCCCGCGTGGTGGATTACGGCCCATTCCCTCTCACCGAGAGGAGGCCTGTGTCCCATTCCAGTCGTGGGAACATTATAGGCATATACCCTTATTAATCTAGTAATTATTTTGTTAATCACTGTGTTTGAAGATTGTTGATTTGTGTCATAAAATTAAACATTTTCTCGTGGCTCTATTTTATTTCGTGGTCATAAAATTATTTCGTGGTCGTGAAGCGATAAGTCTTCGTGGGTCTCAGCCCAAGTATTTACGTGAATTTGTCATGGCGGCCCCTCTCGCCCTAAGCCTCTCAAATTAACGCTTCGACCCTTTCCCGGCCGCCCGGAATTCGGACACGCTCTTCATAATTATTTTTATATTTCTTTTGGCTTACAAGATATTTTGTTTAATTATTTTATATTTTAATTTTCGTGGTTTTAGGATCAAAGGGAAAGGTTGAGTAGGTAAACGGTACCTTTTTGCATGTGAAGTTATCTTGTGAAGGGGAACTCTTAATTGGTCTTTCATCTTCCCCGGGTCGGTCGTTATAACCTTAAATATCTAGACAAGGACCTTTACGTAAAAATCGTTGGCTGGCCAGTCAGTAGGTTAGTAGTAACATTGGTAAGGGGTTTGACAGCCCAGGTTGTACCAGAACTCATTCGTACATACATGGCACTTTTTACATTGAAAGACTTTACAATAATTCGTGCAAGATCATTTTAGTCGAATGCAATTCAGTAGTAGGTATTCAATTGACGTAAACCTAAAATTTCCTTTTCCACAGTTAACACAAAATATGATAATTAGATAAGAGATCTTGGGGCTTAAAAAGGCCACTTTGGCAGAATCATAATAGGATAACAATATGAATCATATTAAAAATCGTAAAATGGTGACAAACTGACAATTCATAATATGATCTGTGTGCAATTCATATCACGAAATTTATCTGTTTGACAGTTTTGTATGGAAATTCGTAAAATGGTCCACCAATGTTTACACCAAATATTATTGATATGAAATTAATTGTAGGTAATTAAACTATTATGTTTAACCATTTAACGAAAATTAGAGGAATTGCTAATGATCTGCTGGGAATTCAGGAAATGAATAGCTTTTAGAGGTATTGCTTAAAGTGGCCTTCTTATGCCCCCTGATGGTCACATGACCTTTTAGTTTACCTGGAGGTGTACAGATGACACTAAGTACCGCGTTATAATTACAAGCCTGATGTGTTATCCCACTGCAGGGCAAAGGCATCCCTTCCGTCTTTCCACTTTTCCCTGTCTACTATGATCGCCTTAACAGTAATGCTAAAAGTGTCTACTTGAAATTAAAAGTTTGGTAGGTACTTAATATTAGTTTTAACTTAACTGTGGTAGTTTTGGAGCACATTAGCTAAACGCAGCCTAAGACCGGTTGTCACTATTACGTGTGATCAGATCATGTGTGTGTTAGATAACTAGTGGATCAACTCTCTCTGCGTGCGCGAGCGCAGGTGGACTCATTTCTTGTAGGGACAGCTGTGCCGGTGACTTAGATATGTAGATAGTAATGAAATGTAATAAGTGTGTCAACGCGAATATTATGGTGGAATATTAGCACATGAGGTGCTTGGAAGCAGAGATCAGGAACTGTTTATGTAGGCACGCATTTCAGTTAATTTCTAAGATTCAAGGCATTCTCTTGAAGGTAGTTCGATAAAAGGGTAAGATATCTTAATAAATAAGTATTAATGAAAGGTAAAAAAAATAATCTTTTGTCAATTTAGAAACATTTTTGTTGTAAGTACAACAACGGTCATAAGTTTATAATGTTAAAACATCCACTTCAACTAACAAAACAAAGTGAACAGTCTTCGGACCAGCATGCGCATACTATCTATCTGTTGTTGTCACTCGGCAGGACAATCTTCTCATACGGAGAAGGAACGAGTAATAAACACCAAAGCGAGTAAGAACTAATATCTCAAGTCCATAACTCAACCACAAAGTTAAACGTTGACAAATGACGACACAGCTCACTTGACAAATACTGTTTTCTTTTCCTGCTAAATTAACATGGAAATGAAAGACATAATACATCTTCCTGTACGTAGAATACCGATGCTACTATACAATGTACAAATTGTAAAGTCGAGGAATAAGAGGGTTAAGCAACGTAGGGTTTTACTTGCACCCTTAAAATGTAACTTAAGAGTGCTTAACCCTTCTATCCTTTGCCTGTACATTGTGCAAGTTTATGTAGGTATCTTAAGGGGGATGCGTAAGGTACCAGCGAAATTCCAATTTTCGTACGTTTTATGTAATGTGCAGGTCAGTGTCAGAGAGTCAATTCTCGTAATTTTAAGAACGTTCGCAGTCTGTATTCAGTGTCAATCTGTCAAAAATATCTCTAATTTCCTTACATTTTGACAAGGTTTTGACATTTATTGTCGCTGAGATGAGATTGCAACTAGATTTTGAACGTTTTTAATTGGAATTATTGGCCTTCAGGTTGCATGTTGATCTAAATATGATTCGCGGCCGTAACCATTTGAATTTTGCGGGCTACCCTGATGCTTCGCCTTAATTAATTTGTAAAATTTCCGTCGAAAGTCCTTCTTTAACACATAAGATTGCAATTTAATACTAAATAGTTTGTTTATGAGATCGTCTTGTTTGAAAGGGTCATTGTCTACTTTAATCAGAGGAATAAGGGGTGGCACTTTAACGTTCATTAATTAAATTATCTAATTGTGTTAGGAATTTGACCGTATAAAACATACAGATTAATATCTATTTTTAAAGTGGGTAGATCAGATACTATGTGAACGTTTTGCAAACTTTGCCCAGCAGAGTAATTCCGTAACACACTAACAGTAGGAATAGCTTTCATTTTGACATGTCAATTTTTTTTTACATTCATTCATTGCGTTATTTACGTTGATGAGCAAACAAATTTTTCGAACATAATAATAATATGTTCATATTATGAAGCAATGGATTAGCAGTATCCTTCAAAATGATTCACATTGTGATTGATAGTGTGTTACGCAATTAGGGTGCAGGACTCGCATCTTCATCAATCATGGCGATCTTGGCCAGAACACTTACTAAGTAAAAAGCTATCCACTTCTAATTAATCACGATTGGACTACAATTCGCTGAAACAAATATTTTTTACGATTTGATAATCGAATAGTAGTTAGATGAGTAGCTACTTATTTAATTATGGAAATCTTTCGAAAAATGCTGTGTTTGTTTAGTCGTGGACAAACCAAATAGTGATTAAAATGGATATAATTTTGCTCAAACTTGCTTAATGAACAATCGAATACTGCAAAATCAAAATCATAGCATGAAACGTTCCCACTGCTGGGACACAGGCCAGGAGGCTTCTGTCCCAGCAGTGGGAAAATTATGTATTAACAATAGAGAGGACTCTACGAGAGGGAATGAGCCATATATCTACACGCGGGTCCAGTGCGGGTGGATGTCACATGTCTTCGAACTTTTGGTTCTAAGACATGCCTGGTGACATATGGTTTCTTTACGATGTTTTCCTTCACTGTTCTGAGAGCAGTGGAGATGAAATTAAATACACAAAGTAAAGTACCTGCCTGGAACTCACGATCTACCACTTGTAAGTTGGAGCTCCACCACTACCACTCACTCACATCTACCACTGGCCGTCACTGCTATATTAAAAGGGTGCGTCTCATAACGTATAAACTCATTTGGTCTAATTTGATTTTATTATCGTTCATAAGATATAATCAACGTGAGATATGACTGTTAATATAATTTCTTTACATATAACATTTATTTATTCCAAAACTTAATTAGTATAACGTTGTTTGATATAACGTTTATGTAATCTATTTATTTATTTATTAATAACCAACTTACAATCGACAATCATTAGGTCTAACGTTTAATATATATAAAAACACGTCATTATGGTTAACACCCCGACTCACAGTACCCCGACTCGGATAGGTTAGGTTAGTTTTTTAAACCACCCAGAAATAGGAGCCCCGCAAGGCGGGCTCCGTCGACCCATCTGTTAGCACAGGTGGTAATCAGTTACTAGTTATGTTTAATCTCTACTTAGGTTACTCTACATATGTTTTCATCATATTAGACCAAATAAGTTTTATATCTTTTGAGTGGTATGTCAAACGATGTTATATTTAATTTATGTTATGCTTATAAAAATTAGTTATTTTAAAATTATATCAATCGTTCATTATATTAACTAATCGCTATATTAAATAAAATTATAGGTTCCGTTGTTATATGTTGTTAATATTAGAGATTTTGGTGTTATATCATCTATTACTTACCCATATTAAAATTATATGCCATCTATACATTGGATAACAACAATTATTTGATAGCTAGGCAAACGAACAATGCCGAAAATCCGCATAATTCAATTAATATTTTTAAGGCAAAAGCCCATCACTAAATCTGAGCAGAAATAAGACGTTTCCCGAAACTTCTCGAAAGTCGTATTATTGAAATTAATAAAAGTTCTTCTTTAATTAATTTCTTTGGCTCGTTCTTTTTGGCCAAGTTCGGAGAAAATCGGGCGCGGTTCAGAATTAGGCAAACGGAAAGCAATAAGAATTTATGAAAGTTTCTCCGAAGCGTTCATGAAGGCATTACGAGTGACCCGGGGGTGTGAAATGGAAGGTAGGCTTTAATTATTATGTGGTTGAGCAGCGGTGGCCCCGTGGTAACGACCGTGTAGGTTGCAGGTTCGAACCCAGTCAGGCGCTTTACATTGTGTAAATTATTTCATCACCACTGCTCTCAAAACGGTGAAGGAAAACATCGTGAAGAAACCCGCATGTCCTAGAATCAAAAAATCTAAGACATGTCACAATTCACCAACCGGCACTGGACTCGCGTGGTGGATTACAGCCCACTCCCTCTTACAGCGATTAGGCCTGTGTCGCAGCAGTAGTGGGAACATTATAGGCAGATTATGTGATAATGGGCGGGTTAGCTTTACATCGTCATTTTAAAACTTTTTGTAGGTCGGGTCTATTTCTTTCCTATTCATAGATAAGATTAAAATCAAAAGTCATTTACGAGTATTCACACTTCACTGAGAATTAGCACTTTTCGAACGTCAACATTACATAAGACAGACCCCCAAAAATGCCAGCCCTTTACTAATTAACTAAATCAATGTCTGCAGCTCCTTTGGGAAAGAGAAAACTAAACAATTGATGATAAGTTGATCATGAGTAACTGTGAAAATGATGCTGGGTCAGTAGGTGAGCCGTTCATAAAAAGGTTACAATGAAGATTATTATAATCTCATTATAGTAACAAATTGTTAGCTCATCGTCGACTGTGTGCGCAGACATTAATCTGTTACGTCACAGCAACAGTGTAATAAGTAATAACGTAACCCATTAGCAATAGCAATTTTATAATCTAATAAGAAAAAGGTCGCCCAAAACCAATCACTGTTCATTACATGACTGACCGATATTTTGCAAAAGGTTGTAAGTTATAAATAAAAATATAAGATTAAGATAAATTGAAAGCAGTAAACGAGTTGTTTCTCGAGATAAAGATAATCTAGATTGTGTAATGTAATTCGGGCTGTTTATCTTTGAAGGCGATTGTAAAAGTAATAGAAAGGCGATCGTTGCAAGTGTCTTGTAAGACCAGCTGCCATCTTGAAGGTGCGTTTAGATTGGTGGTGAAGCTTTAGTAGCGGCACAGGCAAGTTTAACATGGAATAGTGTTAGCAATAGGTTTCTTTATCGATTAAGTCTAAACAGTTATAAAGTAAATATAATATTTTAAAAGGAATTTGTGGCATATTACATACAGTAAGTGAATGATGGCAGATAAATAAAGACAGTGAAAAGAAAATATGAAGGTACCTACGCAAAAAGGTAGACATTTGCCTACCTTGTTAAATTGTAGTGTTTTTTTTTGGTCCTGGGTGTCTTTCGTAGATCTCTGACAGTTGTTACGGGTAGTCAGTAGCCCAAAAGTCGGACATCCAGTCTTACTAAGGGGTATAGCGTTAGTCAGCAACTGGGTTATGGAGATCAGATAGGATCAGGATTCAGCTACATCCGGTTAGACTGGAAGCCGACCCCAACGTAGTTGGGAAAAGGCTCGGCACATTCATTGGTCGTTGTTAGTACTTTCTCCAGTACTAGCCTCTCACTCTACCGCGTGTGAACGCACCCCAAGTTACAGCGAGTCGACAAATCAAATCAAATCAAATCAAATCAAATCATCTTTATTGTGGACTATAGGTATACATCATAAATACAGGTCTTAAATAATTAAAATAAGTTCAGCTATGTCCCGCCGTTGAGGCATACAATAATAAAATACAAATCAGAAGTTAAAACACAATTAGTCATATTAGTCTCGATACATTATTAAAATATTCCAAATTATAAATACATACAAATTTAATTCCAAGTCATATTAGTTATTCATTATTACAACATAGCCAATTATATTCTTACATAAATATTAAACAACAACAACAACATATGTGGGAGAAAATGATACTTATTTTTCCTTTCTTGTCATTGGAATACAATATTTTTGTCACACAAGTAATCTTTGACATCATAATAACATTTGTCTATTAATAATGAATGTAGTTTCTTTTTAAACTGGAGGGTTGGTAATTGTTTAATGTCATCAGGCAATTTATTATAGATTAATGATGTCATGCATAAAATACTTTTATTTAATAGTGCCGTTTTTCCATAAGGTATTTGTACCTCTAACCTCTTCTTATCCCTTAATTTTCGATAATAGCTTTTTTCAGCAGTCTTATAGTAGCTTAGATTTGATTTCACAAAGATATTTGATTCGTAAATGTATAGGGAAGGCAATGTGAGAATTTTTAGATTTTTAAAGTAACCTATTTTTAAATTTTTAAAGACCCTGACCTAGTCGTATTACGTAACACTCGCTATCGCTATTGCACCTATTAGGTATTTAAAGTCGAAGGCATTTATCGCGGGAGTGATCGTGATCGGATTAGAAACCTGTCAGTCTATGATACTGATATTTGACATGTAACATTTTATTTTAGTTAATTTGTTAAGGCATTGTTAATTGTGTAGAACTTGTTAACTGACTAGACAATGATAATGTTATAAGACATTTAGGTATTACAACAGCTATTATAATAGTTGGTTGGTTTTATATTTATTATCTTTGAATGAACCGCGAACCGTTACCTGAGGTAGCTGCGCGGTGCGGGAGTGGCGATAGTTGTCACAAGATGACGAATCACTGAGCTCCCGCATCACGTCACCACACCCCTCCCGCGCCGCGCTGCTACCTCAGGCAACGTCTCAGTTAAGCGGTTGGCCTATAAACTGTTCCATTGTTATAAAGCGCCTTTGCCCTGCAGTCTGCAGAGCTTATCATCACTCATCAGATAGCCACTGCTGGACAGAGGCCTCTTCAGTTGCACGCTACTACGCTTGATCTTATTATATTCATACTTTCATACTAATATTAATTGAATTCGCTGGATGCGAGAAGCACAGAACTGGTCCAAGTGGTGGTGCTTGGGGGAGGCCTATGTCCAGCAGTGGACATCTTTCGGCTGAAATGATGATGATGATACTAACATTAGAAAGAAGACCTTTTCACTCGTAAGCAGCTGAATGGATTTCGATGAAATTTGGCACACAACAAGACCAGGAACAGAGTAAGGATACTTTTTATCCCAGTAGTACTTTCCTGTGGGATAATGTCCGACCTCCAGGCGGACGAACTCCAGGCGGACGAACTCCAGGCGGACGAAGCCGCTAGTCTACAACGCCAGTCTACGTCACTAGAGATACTCAGAAATAAGCAAAAGCATAGTAAAGAAATACTTTAACCTACAGTTTCGTTTATGCGAAGTATTATTCTTTTTCTTTGGCAATAGTTAGGTATCAACATTCCAAATGTTTATAAGTTTTTAGTAAATATTTTTGCTAATTACGGTAGTAAGTACTAGGTACAATCGTGGGAGACCGATACTGGCAACATTGGCCCGGTTCTCAAGCATTGCAAAATTATGCGAGTTAATAACCCAGAACGGGTACATTTCAAGATTATTATTTCAGCTAATCTTGCTAATGTCTTATTGAATAAATGTGTGTGATACGTTCTATTTGTGTAGATTAAGCCGACCCTAACATAGTTGGGAAAAGGCTGAAGATGATGATGATGATAAGACTAAATTATTTTTTAAACACATTAATTATTATTATAGAATGTTATGTATTGAGATAAGCCATTCCATACATAACCCTAGCCTCTTTACTTAAGGATTCAATAGATAATAACTAAAAAGATATAATAATAAAATAAAATGTATTTTCTATTTTATATAAATCTTGCGTTTTGCGGACACCCTTTATTTTTCCTGCCGTACCTAAATAAAAAACAAAATGGTCACGAGGATATAGGCTAGATGCCTAAAAAAACCTAATTAGTCCGTCAGTTAGATTATCAAAAAATATTGGACCCGTATTTTTTCTTTTGTCAATTATATCAAAAATGATGAAGATATCGCCCGTTAAAGTTCCGCGTGACGTCACGCCTTGCTACACTTTTAGCATGGCGTGACGTCACGACCTCCCACTCCTAAATTTAGACGCGCTTTATCTTTGTAATTTTTTGTTTGATTGACAAAAGAAAAAATACTTGTCCATTATGTTTCGATAATCTAACTGACGGACTAAATATAATTTTTTTTTTTTCCCAGGCATCTACCCTGTTATTACAATATTATCCCTTTGAATACACTCAAAATATAATATTAAATCAAGAGTTTGTCGAGGTCGGGGTCAATCTCAACTGAAAAGGTTTCATTATCATAATCATCCACAGTACGACTTCACCCACTGCGGGGCATGGAACTCTCTCTTCATGTGCCAATTCCACGATCCTGTGCAAGCCTCATTCAGGTTTTGCCCAACTGAGATGGCAACAATGAACAATGACACTGTATAGGTGGTTCAATTTTTCAGTTTACAAACAGGTGCAAATTTTCTAATTTTAGGCCTATCAACCCCGGCTTACCTAGCCTTGAGAGTGGTAGGTAGTGGT
Source organism: Apamea crenata (assembly GCA_949629185.1). Classification (NCBI taxonomy): domain Eukaryota; kingdom Metazoa; phylum Arthropoda; class Insecta; order Lepidoptera; family Noctuidae; genus Apamea; species Apamea crenata. Next base: position 18,376,645 of record OX451366.1, on the reverse strand, counting down.
GGTGGGCTCAAGGACACGCGGCCCAAACTTGTAATACCATTTCATACATAAATTAGGAATATAATTAATTCGTTAGTTAGCTTACAAATTAATTCTGTCTCGTGGGTGGAGTTTACTGTACCTAACGTTTATCTTATTAATATTATTACATTAATGCCCACTTTCACCGACACCTAAACGATTGCCTAAATAAAAACGTGCTGTTGGATTTTCAACTCTCTTTTCATCGTATAAGTTAAGAAAAAACAAAGACAGCAGCCATTTATTGAGGTGTCACCTAGTGTTAATAGAAATAGGCAGAAGACTGTTAAAGAAGCAATAGGCACTTGTAGGAATGGTAGCACTTAAGAGGTAAGAGGCACTAAAGAGGAATAGCCCAAAGGTTTTGATGTGGACTGACGAGAGAGAGGTAGTTAGTTCGTTGTACCTACTGATGACGACAACCTACAAATTCGTTTATTTGGAGAATTAGAAAAACAAAAAACAATGCATTATCTTTTCATAACAATAACGCAACACGCTGGCTTTGCTTTGGCATGATCTAATATTTTCGTTAAGATACTAGAGGAGAAAAGAAAAAGAACTTAGTGACGACGTGAACATAGAGTGACGCCATCCATAAACCCAAACACTCAACCAGTATCACCCACAATCATGACTACACTTGACCAATGAGATGGCTCAACGCTAATAACAGATATGTCATAATCATGTTAATATCAGTCCGTCAGTCAGTATGCTAATCTTGTATGTAATGTTGACGCACATTCAAGATGATCGTCTTCCATGCAATGTGCTTTTGCAAAACAATTACAGTTCAAGGGATTCGTGTGGCAACACTCGAACTGTTTACATCTCCGCGTATTTAAAATTTGTAAACAATAAAAAATAAAAATCTAAATGGTATCAAAGTGGCGCCACTAAGTGCAATAAGGATTTTGCAATAGTGACATTGTTTGTGACAATTTTGAACCAGTGAAATATCAATTATGACAATAGTGTAATACGGAAACTAAAACCAGTGCTAAACGAGTTAAACACAATAAATTGGTGCTTCCTGTAACGTAGCAACGCCAAAAACCTAATATTTGGTATGAATAATGACTTGAGTGGCAATATTAGGAACCCAAGTGACTAAAACTAAAAAACAATAAACAATTAATACCGTTTCGAAAAAATATTTTAAAAAATGAACTTTGGACCCTAAATATTGTATGACAACTACCGCCATAACGACCACAAGTGCTCACTAGGCGAACCAAAATAACTACGCTACTCGCCGCCAGAGGGCCAAAACTACTATTAGTGTTACCAACGTAGGAATAATTAAGTATTTGTACGTATTTGTGCGAACGTAAAGTTGAACACATAAAATAAATAAAAATATTATAATTGATTTATATAATGGATTTCGAAATAGATAACATTACTGTCCGGAAACCATTAAGGTCTAACTCCGTGGACAATATCTTCAATATCAATCTTAGAAATAATTCCACATTACTTGACACTACTATGATGAGCTTGCCAAACACCTCAATGAATGACAGCGACGTAATTGAGAGCTATAAGGACAATATCAAACGGCTCACCGCGGAACTAGAAAGCGCTCATCTGGAGATCGAAAACTTAAATAGCGAAAATTTTAGACTAAAAATGGATATCGGACAGTACCAGAAAGTTATAGAGACATATAAAAAGGTGAACTTACTAGAAACAAAGTGCCTTACACCGAAGTCGGCACGCAAAAAGAATATTATAAGGACCAGTTGTTTCTCTACTCCGTCCAAGTTGATTCTTCCTCTCACAACGGCTCATCAACCTGACACGGTCGTGGTAGTGCAATCCCCAAGCGAGGTCGGAAATGTATCAATCAACACAGCCGGCTCATTATACAGTTTGGAGGGAATACAGCCCACTCAATCACAATCCCCACATAAAAGTACGGAAAAGGACGTTTTAATAGGTTTGATTGACGAACAACAATTCCACCAGAAGAACGCGGATGATGACACTGCAACGGATTTCATTGATCAGCAAAAATCCCGCCATAAGAGCATGAAAGAAGTTGCTCCAATCAGTGTAACGGACAAACATAAGAGAATAATAATCTTCGGAGACCAGCAGGCCTGCGGCCTCAATAAAACTATGACTAATACCAGGTTAGACAAATGGAATGACGTATACAAAATTACGTCTTTTATTAAGCCAAATGCAACAAGTGCTCAGATTCTTAACAGCTGCAATGACGACTTCATAAAGACATTGACCATTGACGATATTATAGTTTTAGTGATAGGATCTAATGACAAAAACCCTTTTTCATGGATAACTGAGTTGTGTAACGTCCTTTATAAACTGCGAAATAATACTGTATTTATTACTAACGTACAATATAATCCTTACCTAAACGAAAATACAATTAACTACAACCTAGAATTACTAATACAAAATTATAAAAATTGTAAATACATAAAAATACACAATTCAGAATACAAAGATAGCATCAACGACAGGTCTATGAAAAGTTACCACCAGTACTACCTATCACATTTATGTTTGAAGCTGAACACAAGAATTGACTACAAGAAATACCAGAATGAGTTTCTTAATCGATTTAAAAATAAACATACTATCCAGAACAGAACAAACACACATACGCCGCCGCGTAAAACCATACAAACTAAAATGACTGCCTTCTTTGAGAAAATGAAAAAAATCGGTAATGTCACGAAAACTAGGTTTTTTCGGAAACAAATCTAAATATACTACAATCACGGTAATCCACCAAAATATTGCTGGGGTATTGAACAAACAGGAATTAATAGAGTTGGCTATTTCAAATTTACAAAGGGAACTGGGTTCCGTAGATATTATATGTTTAAGTGAAACTTTCCTTAAGAGTGGTTGTGAACCAAACCTTAGACTTAATAACTATAAGCTGGTATCCTTCTTCTCTCGAACTAACCAACGACGGGGAGGCTCGTGTATATTATTAAAAAATAACCTTCAATTTAAAGAAATAAAAAATCTACCCATCCCCATTTCCTTTCAATTCGAATGCTGTGCCATCGAAATAATTAAATTTAACTTAATTATAGTGTGCATATATAGAACACCTACTCGTGATGCCACAATATTTTTGAATAATTTGGAACTTCTTACCAATAAACTATGTAAAAAAGCTAGCAAAAAAATTATCATCTGTGGCGATTGGAATATTGATATACTGAAAACAAATAAAACATCCAATGACTTAAATTCTATACTTGGTAATAATAATTTAATAAACTACATAAAACTGCCTACGAGAAAAAACGCATGTTTGGACTTAATAGTAAGTAACATACACGACGCTAAATCAGCAATTCACTATCTAGCGCTTTCAGACCATGAATCAGCACAATCAATAACGGTTTGCTTAGAGTCTGATTTTCAAGTTAAAGACATTCATAGCTTTTGGTTTAAAAATGTAAGAGAGCTCAGTGACGAAAATATAAGTAAATTTAATAACTGTATCTCAAGTCTATCTTTTTGCGAAGTTTACGAAGCTCAAACAACAAATGACGCCTTCGATAGACTACACGATATAATTACCCTTTTCTACAATCTATGCTTTCCCATAGTTAAAGTTAAAAATATTTGTAAACAAGTGAAAAATAGAGGTCTAACCAAGGGTATAAAAAAATGCTGCATTAAAAAACGGACATTATATTTAAAATACCACCTGTACAAACATAACAAAAAACAAAACAAAAAAATATATGACGACTACACTCAAATACTGAAAAAATGCATACACAAGGCTCAGCAGATTAATAGCTTAGACTATATTAATAAGGCTAAAAATACAAGTAAAGCGGCCTGGAACATGATTAAAACAAACACAAATAATATGACAAGTAACTCTGAAGTTGACGTAATTAATGCTAATAGTGAAGTTTACCACAATCCAAACCAAATATGTGACTTATTTAATGATTACTATATATCCCAAACAAAGACGACCAATAATGCTCATAAAAACATGCAACATGACGTAAAAATAACCACTCCTCAAAATCCTAAAAGCATTTTCCTTACACCAGTAGATGAATCAGACGTTGATAAAATAATTCGCAGTCTAAGAAACACTAACTCGACTGGATATGATGACCTGAGCACTAAAGTTTTAAAATTATGTGCAAAGAGTTTAGTGTCTCCTTTAGCCTACATTTTAAACCTGTCTCTAACAGAAGGAGTATTCCCAACGCGTCTGAAAAGGTCAATTGTCAAGCCTCTTTTTAAGAAAGGTGTAAAAACTGACATGAGCAATTATCGACCAATAACATTAATCCCAATTCTATCCAAAATCTTTGAGAAGGTTATGTGCATTAAAATGGAGAACTTTTTGACAGCATGTGATGTTCTTAAAAAAGAACAATTCGGTTTTAGGAAGGGCAGTTCCACTGCTTTAGCATGTTTCACGCTAGTAAAATATATAACTGAAAGTTTGAATAAAAAATGTAAGACAAGTTGCGTGTTCCTAGACATGACAAAAGCCTTTGATTTTGTTTGCCATAAAAGACTACTCTCAAAGCTTGAACACTATGGAATCCGGGGTAAGGCCAACGACTGGATCAAGAGTTATCTCTCGGAAAGAGTACAATGCGTGGAAATAACAAAAACTTGTCAAAATGAAAAAAAAACCTATAGGTCGGGATATAAACAAAATAATTCTGGCACGCCACAGGGAGGTATCGTATCCCCACTACTCTTTCTAGTCTACATCAACGACATTTCGGACGCGATAGGCAAAGATTGCATACTATTCGCTGATGACACTACAATAATGGTTAAAAGTGACAATAATAAAAATTTAGAATATGAAATCGTCCAAGCTCTTGATAATGCAATCAATTGGCTAGAAATAAATAACTTAAAAATAAATATGACTAAAACGAACTTAATACAATTTCAGACATACAATTCAAACATAAATAAAATAGACATTTATTATAAAGATTCTCATTTGACCACTGTCGATAATTGTGTATTCTTAGGTATAACAGTCGATAAAAATTGCAATTGGAAAACACACATAGATAAAGTTGTTACAAAAATAGATCGTTTTATATATGTGTTAAAAAGAATTAGACAAACAGTAAACTGTGAAACTGCAATGCTAGCTTACCATGGTTACGTATCATCCGTACTTAGATACGGCATTGTAATATGGGGTAACTCAGTAGATTTTGACAGAGTTTTTAAAGCTCAAAAAAAATGTATCCGAGCAATTTGTGGAGCTCACTTTTTAGACAGTTGTAAGCCTCTATTTCAAAAACTTAAAATTCTACCTTTGCCATGTTTATATATTTTTGAAATATGTATTTTTGTTAAGAAAAACTGCAATATATTTGAAACCAACACTGACAGGCCAAATAGCCGAGCACGGCATAAAGATAGACTTCGGCTGCCACCAATAAAACTAAAATTATTCAAGAAAAATGTATACTGCATGTCGATTATTATTTACAATCACTTACCAAATATATTTCAAGACTTACCGCTAACCAAGTTTAAAAAAATACTTTTCAAACTATTAATATTTAAAAGATATTATACTATTAAGGACTATCTAGAAGACAAATCAATAGAATCTGTAAGTTAGATTAGGTGACATCGCTGAGTGTGAATACATTTGCACGCCATGTTATGGCAGGATATGCTGAAACAAATTTACTGTAACACCTTATGTACCATATTCTAGCAAATAAATATTTTGATTGATTGATTTGATTTGAAGCAGTTAGTGAAATTGCAATGTTATTCTTGCACTGTTATTTAGTAAACATTTCTTCATGTCTCCTTCCAGTTATGTTTTCAGTCAATATTTAGAAAATGCTATTGTTGGGAAATGTCATTAGTGAACTGGAGAATGGAATTTCGCACAATGGCCTAAGGCTCGCCATTTTTTTGTATGACATCGGACGGAACGTCGTCATCGTACGAAACGCAACAATATTTTTTACACGTGAATTGAAATGTGATTTAGCACTTAAATTAACGACTCTGGTTTAAGTATGAAGTGGGTTAAATACCACAAGATAATCTATCTGGTCATACAGACTATTGATCTAAACAATAATTTATAAATGTTAAGTTTGTGATTATGGGTGGATGGATGTTTGTTAGTCGTTCTGTAGTTTTTGCGTGAAAGAGTTCACGCAAAAACTACAGAACGGATTTGGATGAAACTTTACAGTAATATAGATTATACATCAGAATAACACATAGAATACTTTTTATCCCGATATTCCCGCGGGATCGAGACTTCGAGACCGCGGGGCGCAGCTGGTAGTATCAAAATTTTGCCAAAAGATAAAGTATTGTTTTCATTTGCTACCTCATCTAGGGATCGTACACATTTACATAATATTTCGCTTGCATTTCCCGAAGGGTCAGGCAGAGGTAGTATACCTATAGTATGACACCCACATTTCGCGTTATGTGTCAGTTATCTATGGGTAAATTTTCGGAACAAAAAAGTAAAATCCTATTATCCGCTTTTTAAAAGACCGTATCTCCCTCACCTCACACACCTACCTATACACACATTCTTCCTTAACCTCAAGGCGAGGGTGACATAACCTCAACATCGGGGGCCAAGTTCAAAGAAATTTAATATAAAACTTGGCGGGACTTGGACGGGCGTAAAAAAGCGGCGCCTCCGCCATTTTGTTGAACGCACATTTTTTTTAAAGTTTCCTTATGAAAAGTTCGCGTGATGTTACGCTTTTTAAGAACTTTTATTGCTTTATTAGATGTCAAAATGTTCAGGATAAGTTCTTAATAAATCTGGTCATTGATTTTCAGTTGTGAAACAATTATGATCGTGTTTTTAGATTCCGTTTTTTGTAAACTTTTTTTGGGTAATCTGAGGGGCAATTCTCGTAATTTTAAGAACGTTCAGTCTGATCTCAGTATCAATCTGTCAAAAATACCTCTAATTTCCCTACATTTTGACAAGTTTTTGACATTTGTCTGTCGCCGAGATGAGATTGCGACTAGATTTTGAACGTTTTAAATTACGAGAATATGGCCTCTGATGTTAAAGGTCTGGTGATTTCATGAATAAAACCACAATAACTATGAAATCACAAGAGAAGATTATGTACACAATTAAAATTAAAAAAACAGGAACAGAAAAGGTCGATTGGCGTGCAAATGAATTGTCACAGCAACGTTAACGTGTGGCTCGTGGCTAAGTAATGACAGCCACACAGGTCCATCAATCTGGTTAAGCTACGCTTGCCGCGGTCGGACCGTGGATGGGTGACCATCTTTACATACCGAGACCTGGATCTTTAACAGTCGTTACGGGTCTTCAAAAGCCCGACAGTCTGACAACCAGTCTTACCATGGGGTATTATATTTTTACCCAGTAACTGAGTTGTGGAGGTCAGATAGGCAGTCACTCCATGTAAACTGGTACTGGTATTCAGCTGCATCTGGTTAAACTGGAAGCTGATCCCAATATAGTTGGGCAAAACCTCGGCAGATTGATTGAACGTGAACGTTCCTTAACAAAAACTGTTAACGTCCACCACCACGAATAGTATTTCAAATAAACCATCATCATTTATTATGATTGTAATAGAAACATGCATTATTAAGAAGACAACTAGGTAAAACATTAACAGACGAGGTAGTAAATAGTTTGGATCTGAAACTAATTGTTGAGTACTTAAATTTTACGCACTTACAACCGAACTGAAGCTTTATGGACCATTCGTTCCATTCGAGTAATTAACTAACTTCAATAAATATAAGAATAGGTCCCTTATTGACAAAAATATTACAAAACAAGAAGACAAGTATTCTCTGTGTTAATGATAATTAGTAACTCAGTCGTTATCTAAACTGGTGGAGTCCTATTTCATAAGCGGCAAAATGAACTTAACTGATTTCTGACTTTTACTCGTATTTCACAGGTTATATTGTGTAACCGCGTAACCGTATGAGTTACAGTGTGCCGACTTTTCTATAGCCCAATGTATGTCCCAAAAAATCTAAACCAAAGGGAACTGACACGAAATATACACACATGAGCTCATGCCTTCTTCACATGAGGTTAAACAGATACTACAGACCGCTACCTGCCACGATCCTAACTCCTTGTGCCTCGTTTACATTCCCACATCTGGTCATACACGCACGCCGGTTACGAGTACTTCGCACCTGACTTTTTTGAAGAACATCACTAATAAGGGCACTATTATGTCCTCCTAAGGCGACCCATCCCGGTTTCCACTCACATCTGTCTAGTAAATAAATACGTTTTGTTAGTCACCTTTCATTCACCCTCTCAACCCACGAACGAAAACGACGCGACAAGAAAGAAATATGTCTGTTTATTTCCCGCAGTATACTAGTAACATTCAGTTCAGCCGGTGTATTCTTTAAAAATCTCAGTGAGGATTGCATCTATTGACAGCTCTCTTTACGCTCACTTCACCTAAGTTTCCACGGGGAGATTTTTACTGAATAGCAATGCAGTAGGTAGTCGTCAGGTGTCCTAATAAAATAAAAGATTCGTGCTCGTAACAATAACAATAGTTTTCAATCAATTAATTCCAACATCATAAAAACCCCGTAATGCATTAGTTGTCGGATACCACAAATCACAGTTCAAATTACTATTTGAATACAAATTAATTATGTACCTATCGTCATTAAAATAAAGTTTTTATCAGTTTGTGATTGTTTCAGAAATAGAATGTCATATGAATAAATTACCACATGAATCTGCGCACTTGTGTCCTAAACAGACACGCACATTTGTTTTTAGGTAACTACAAAATAAGTTGATCGTATTGCTTCTGGGATCGCTAGTATAACAGTATGTAGGTACTTACATGGGTCGGTGACTGCTCTGAAATCATGTCTTGCAAATTGGCATATTCAATCTTCGGAGTCGATCCTGTGACTTCTGAAAGATAAATTGTACAAAGTTCAACATTTATAGTACACATTTATAGTATAGTACAGTACCCAATTACCTACATAATCTTTGAAACTTCAGAAGTCAGCATGTGGTTATAACTACGAAAAGACAGTGTTTATGTTTCTCTTGGTGATCGTAAAAAACGACTAAAGAAGTAAATATCTTCAGACAGTTTTTCGTAGCAGTAAAAGTATGACACTGATACTGAATTTAAACACCATGCATGCATTTGTGACAGTTTGGATTAGCAAATACTTCCCCAGGCCCTCATTAAGACACCATAGGTGGGAATTCAATGCTTATCATAATCACTGTTGTTATGGAATAGTTCTTTTCTTAATAAAACGTTCAATATCCATCGATTTTTTGTTGAATAGTCATCCCTAAATCACAGCTACAGGCAGAAAGTGCTAACTCAATTTAGAGCTTCCAAAACAACTAAATTCAAATTCCAAGTATTAAATCATCGATTAAGCAAATTCAATTAATCATGTTGGGAACCACGGAAGTCCACGCTTGTATGCAAATGAATAGCATTAAATAGTGAGTAGCCCTGCATAATATTTCAATGAAATCGGTTAGTTTTGATAATGGTTTGATTGCGTTTCACGCCGGTCGTGGTGTTTGCGTGTCCGATGTAATTGTGCGTTGATATTTGGTGTTGACAGCGCTGGCAGTTATTAGAAGCTATTGTTAATTGTTTACTGCTTAAATTGTTTTATCGTTTTATATTTAGCGGTTTCAAGAATAAAGCATATTTTTGGTGAATGGTGAAATAAACAATAAATAATAATGAAAGATCGGTCTATTAAAAATCTAATAGAACTAAGAACTTTTGCTACACAAAATTAAATATAACAAAACTTTATATTACAAAGGATTAATAAAACCACTGATATATATTCCTAGATTAGCATAAACGCTGATAAAAAGTTTTGCACATCTTGGTGAAAACTACGTTAGAGAGTGTTCAAACATATAAATAATGCATCATTCGTTTCTTGGTACTTGGTGAGACTTCAGACACAACTAAAAGTTTAGGTAAGCTATTTAATTAAATTAATAAAACGGAGTTTTACAGTAAACATTCAAAAACTTACCATATTTCGATACAATCTCCATAGTACGTTCTCCGAAGTTCCCTTCATATAGCTCTCTCTTGCTGGTCTCGCTCTCGTCCTTCTGCTTGGCCGCTGAGCTCTTGGCCACTGAGCTCTTGGCCACTGAGCTCTTGGCCACTGAGCTCTTGGCCGATGAACTTTTGGACGGTGAACTCTCGCCCACTGGGATCTCGACCACTGGCGGCCCAGACAGCGCCTGGCTAAGTGCCACTAGCACGAGTAGCGAGATCTGAGGAATTGTAATAAAGAGCTTTTGAGTTGAAGTTAAGTTGAGCCTAATCCTTTAATTTTACTTCGGCTAGGTTTGAAAGTCCAGAATGTATAAATTGTGACCTTTGGCGTCAAACTAAGACATGAAAATACTTCAAAGGAGTAGATGAGACAGCCTAGTTACAATAGTGGAAACTTAGAAGAAAAAAAAAACAAGTGTTCATTGTTACATAAATTGGGCAGTTTTAAATAATTGGGACATAATATGAAAACATGACAGGGGTGATGTGAATCACCGAAGAAGTCCGATTGTGTCATAATTTATTTAAATAATTTCAGTGTTATGTTTTAAAGCTCGTATTTTGGTTACAGGGCGGGTGGAACTGAAACATCTTTTATCAACACACAAGTGATGAAAGAAAATATTCGAAAAAACCACATTGGAACTGGTTATCCTCTATGAACACCGATTATAAAATAAACTAATCACACTTATTAATAATGACACTGAATTCCACGTGAAACTAACCGGTAGCCTCATTTTCCCGCGTTTTCTCCGACACGTCTGACCCGCGTAAGCTGCGCGAGACGACTCACGAGTACTCGCAATCACCACTGGACTGCGCATGCGTGCCCTCACGGGAGAGGCTTATATGCTCTCGCGCAAAAACGAGGGATTGTGATCAAATGAATCATGTATATTACTAGGTAATATGGAGTTCACTAAATCTTTTTTTTCCATTTTGAAATCGATTTAAGAAAAACTTCAGTATGTGGAACAGCTTAAGGCAATGCGCGGTCATTAATCAGTTACGTAGAACTATTTTTGTGGATTTGCAATTTGATGACCATCTACGTTATGTCATGGTTTATGGAGCACTTTTTTTCTAAAATAATATAACTGGGTCATTTGTTTTCGATGAACAGGCAAATAATATCTGTGGTATTTATTTTAGATATGGCCGATCATGGGGGTATCGTTTAAGTATTATAATAAACTTAAGCCTTTGATCTGTGCACCTTATAAACAAACTTGGCTGTAAAATAACGGGTGATTTTTTAAGAGGTATAGGATTTGATTTTCAAAAAAAACACAAAAAATTTGAAAAATTAGATGAAATCTTTATTGGAATCGATAGAACGATCAATATAATTTAATGTTTGAAGATGATTTCATGCAAATGCTGGCCGCGGCTCCGGTTTAGATGGCCCATTCGCAAGGCCCAATTTCGGCACACTCTCTCCAACATATCAGCCGGTATATCACGAATAAATGCTTCAATATTGGCTCCCAGTGCGTCAATCGTTGCTGGTTTATCCCTGTAGACATGAGCTTTAACATGGCCCTACAAGAAATAGTCCAAAGGCGTTAGATCACACGATCTAGGCGGCCAATTGACGGGCCCAAAACGTGAGATAAACTGTTCACCGAAGGCGGCTCTCAATTGGGCCATTGTTTCGCGTGCCGTGTGGCATGTGGCACCGTCTTGTTGAAACCACATGTCAGGCATGTCCAATTCTTCCATTTTGGGCAAAAAAAATCAGCCGCCTTCGGTGAACAGTTTATCTCACGTTTTGGGCCCGTCAATTGGCCGCCTAGATCGTGTGATCTAACGCCTTTGGACTATTCCTTGTGGGGCCATGTTAAAGCTCATGTCTACAGGGATAAACCAGCAACGATTGACGCACTGGGAGCCAATATTAAAGCATTTATTCGTGATATACCGGCTGATATGTTGGAGAGAGTGTGCCGAAATTGGGCCTTGCGAATGGGCCATCTAAACCGGAGCCGCGGCCAGCATTTGCATGAAATCATCTTCAAACATTAAATTATATTGATCGTTCTATCGATTCCAATAAAGATTTCATCAAATTTTTCAAATTTTTTGTGTTCTTTTTGAAAATCAAATCCTATACCTCTTAAAAAATCACCCGTTATATAGGCATGAAATAAGAATCCGAACTAATATTACAAAAAAATAAACATTTTGTTTTGTTGTGTTTGTTTCTTTGTTACCCTTTTGACATATGGATAGACCATCATCATCTGCTCATCTGCCTTTTCCCAACTGTGTTGGGGTCGGCTTCCAGTCTAACTGATGCAGCTTAATACCAGTATTTTACATGGAGCGACGGCCTAACCGAGTGACTGGGTATTACGATACCCCTTGGTAAGACTGGCTAGTTTGACTCCCGAGCTTCTGACGACGTGTAAGGACTGTCGAAGATCGACGAATGTCAGCTGGGAACAACGGCTTAACGTGCTTTCCGAGGCAGGAGGAGTCTTGGTATGTAGAAATGACCAAACCACGGACCACCCGCGGCAAGCGTAGCTTAACCTAATCGATCGAACCGTGCGGCTGACCTGAGGGCGTAGTGCGAGTTTTTTACCTACTCGATGGCGTGAACGTAAACGCAGATTTGTACGGTATTAGAGCAGCTCCATCTAGTGGAAACTCGATAGCACTGCTGTCATTCCATACAAATCTGAGTTTACGTTAACGCCATCGAGTAGGTAGAAAAACTCGCACTACGCCCTCTGATGACCTGGATTAGGATATACGATACTTTTTATCACGATATGTCCACGGAAGCGAGACTTATTCGGGTGAATCCGAGGGTGCAGCTAGTATGTTAAGAAGTATGAAAAGTCAAAAGATCGCAATAAACTCAATAGTGTTCTCAGGCTTTAAACGCTCCTAAATAAAGATACAATTTAGACTGTTATCTTCGAATCACATGTGGTTTTATTTCTTTGGATAAATACATGTTCTTACTTGACAACATACTCGTAGTTGGCTAGTAAAAGTTTATTTCGTTTATGGGTTAACAAGTTTAAGTGAACTTGAACGACATTATTTATTGAATTGCGTGTACTATGAAATTACACGTTACCACTAATTATAATAGGATATCAATTAATACTTTATCTTATCACGGTATGTGTTTCTAAGTGTGTGTGGTTGTAAAGAAAAGACAGGATGAACATAGTTACTTGCTAAGAATATTTACTCTATATTAGCTATCGAGAAACACAAGATGATGGAATGCTTTTGTGTCAAGTACCTATAATGTGTGTATCATCCAACGATTTATTATAATAGCGAACAAGAGAGTGAAAATTTACGACGAGACCAGCTTGAAGGCTGGTGTGTCTGTTGGAATTTTCCGGAAAAGTTACAGTCTAATTATTCAATAAGGACAGAAAGGTAAGATTTAAGTTTAAGTTAAGATTTTTCTCAGCTGACCTAGGTAGCTAACCTTTTAACTAAGGTGATTGTTTTATTATTTTTTTCTTCGTAAAGTACCTGCATCCTAATTGCGTAATACACTACCAATCAGAATCTGAATCATTTTTAAGGATATTATTGCCAATCCATTGCTTCATGTGTTCGAAAAATGTGTTTGCTAAACAACGTAAATAACGCAATGAATGTTGTTGAACTGTCAAAATGAAACCCATTCCTTCTAATAATGTGTTACGAATTGACCCCGCTCGTATTCCAAATGAATGCGTATGCTTTGAAGAGGGATGGAAATGAAAAAGAAAGTGGCAGCCTGGCTCCAAAAGATGGAATACCAGGAGACTGAAGGTTTATTCACATACATAATAAATATGATCTGAAATCCATCCATACACACTGTCACTCATTCTTACTTTTTCCCGTCCTTACACACATTTAAAGGTGCGAACCAAACAAGACACTCACTCCCATATGGACACACACAACATACTTCCACCACATGCACACTTACACACATACACTCATCAACTCACACATTTTCACACACAGGCATACAACCACACATAAACCCTTTAGCATTGTAACTTTGATTTTATTTTTAACTGTAATTCCTGTATTCAATTCTTACTTATACCCATGTGTTACTTGAGAATGTGGTAAACTGCTCATGAGCCTTACCAAATGGCAATAACCTTGGCTGTCAACTCTGTAGCGACATTCTCAATGCTGTCAGAGTGAAAATAGAACCCATGGCTGAACGCTGATCCCTAAAATACAGGTCCAGGCCTAGATTGGAGGTTAGGATCAGATTTGTGGCAATACACTCGTGTACTTTCTTATTGTGATTGGCTTGTAACATTTGTATTTTTAAGTAACAAATAAATCTTTTTTTTTTAGTGATGGTTGACATTGCATCGACAGCGAGGGATTGCAGATGTTGTTTTGTTCGTTTTTTCCTGCATTCTTCCTTGCATATTTTTTTTTAAATCAACTGTCAACAGTATATTCTGAATATCTACTGTGGCTCGAAGTAGGAACAACATTTTAATCAATCTGTCTAGCCTTTTCCTAACTGACGGCACGGTTGGCGCAGTGGTTAAGCGATTGACTGCTGCGCTGCGTGTCGCGGGTACGATTCCCGCACGGAACAAATATTTGTATGACCTACATGTATTTGTTCCGAGTCTGGGTGTTTTTCTATCTATAATATGTATGTATTTACAAAAAAAAAAAAATTGTATATAAGTAGTTTATCAGCCATCTTGTTACCATAACACAAGCATTAGGTTGCTTAGCTTGGGACAAATGGTGCTGTGTGAAATGTCCAGGGATTTATTATTTATTATTATTATTATTAACTGTTCGGGTCAGCTTCCGGTTTAACCGGGTGAAGATTAATACCAGTATTTTACATGGAGCGACTGCCTATCTGTCCTCCATAACCCAGTTACTAGATAACCCTCGTTAGGACTGCTTCTGACTACCCATAATTACTGTGAAAGATCTATGAATAACAGCCGGGATCGACATGCAATAGTTGGTCACTCATCCACGAACCGACCGCGGCAAGCGTAGCCTTAACCTTTGATCGGCCCGCGCGGCTGTTATTATTTCGCCACAAAGTAATAAAAGAAGTGAAATTTCAATAGTTCAACACCTATTCATTTTAATAGCTTGCTTAGTAAGAGGAGTTTACAAAAATGTTGCCAATATACATACATTCTACATAGTTGTTTATAAAAAAAAAAAGAAATGACAATCTCCCGAGATGAAACACATCTGTAGATACATTGTTTCAGGCCATTACTTCTTTTTCAAGGCTAATCTGTCTTCAACGATGGTCTACTTAGATAAGTTGTGTAAAGTGCACTCATATCCAAATAATTATGATGCATTACTCTTAACTGGATCACTGTGAGGTAACAGTTGCTTGAACTCTGCCTGTTTGTGAGCGACATGTGAGATTTATTTTTACACTTACCTAATGTAAGTGTAAAAATAAATCTCATATGTGTAAATTAAGATTGCATTCGTTATTTCGTATCTTTGGGATGCCAGTACCTACATGTCAGTAAAATAGTCTATAGCTGACACGCCATGTCATAAAAGGAGAAACTGACTGACTGACATAAAACTCACAGCGGAAACTACTGGAACCAGGAACGTGAAATTTTGCAGACAGCTTCCTTTTATAATGTAGGGGAGCAGGGGAGCAGGGGAGCACTAAGAAGGGGTTTTTGTAAATCAAACATTTAAGGGGGTGAAAAGGGGGATTTTGTTTGTATGAAAAATCTTTAACTTGAAACTTGGCGGAAAGTGGTGCGACTTCTGTTTACAAATCTTTTGATTGCCTAAACGATAATTACGAGTGGAAACCCCGTTATGAAAAATAAAATGGAATGAAGGGACAAAGACACCGGGATCCTACCAATAACATTGCAGACATTCTACTCCATTACTTTGTAGCTTTTTCATATTACGTATGGTATGTATTCTTGAAGATCAGAGGGGTAATTCTCGTAATTTTAAGAACGTTCACAGTCTGATCTGTCTCAATCTGTCAAAAAATACTTCTAAATTCCCTACATTTTGACAAGTTTTTGACATTTGTTTGTCGCCGAGATGAGACTGCGACTAGATTTTGAACGTTTTAAATTACGAGAATTGTCCTTCTGTTCGTTGGCTTTTGCTTTACATCGCGTTTCGCATCATCATTCATCAGGCTTTTTTTATTGTATAATTTGCTATAAGTCTCTAAAAAATTGCAGTATTTTTTGGTTGTAGTAAAAGTTGTTTCTTTTTTTATCGAATCCCACTTATGTATAATTACTACTTCTATAGCTAGACGCTTTGCTTTGCGCTTTGCTAGTAGTAAGACTATTGGAGTATGCGCTGTTGCGTCAGATAGTATCCGGCGAGTTGACCTGCTGACTATTATATCCTGTTTCCTGACTTACCTTGTAATTGCCGTGCACTTACATAAAGTAGAACCTTATAGGTGCAGATATTTGTACGACCAGCCTGTCTGATATGGGCCTGGAATACCTTGGGTGGCAGTACACTGCCAATCAAAGTATACCAGTGGCGGGACGAAAATAGACGTACAGTGTACCTGAACTACCATTTGGCTGAATGGCTAGTACCTAATGCTGATATGCAATAAAAAAAATCTCATTCAAATATTCAACCTATTTCGTAATGCCTTTAGCTTTTCATTCCATTCTATCCGCCTATTTGGAAGCATTAACGACATTAACGACGGTTTGGTGTTGAGGTGCAAAAATGGCCAAACAAGAGTGAATAGAGCACAACAATTGAAAATAATAAAAAATATGTGGGCAAGGTGAATGTGATTTGATAAAGCCATTGAATTGTCAATGCTCTTGCGCAACGCAATTGTTCGACGGTAAGCTCTTGGTGACAACAGTGAAATGTCATAGCTATGTATGTGCGAGTAGTTACGTTGTACATAGGTATATGATATCTTGGTGTGTGGTTACGAGCACCAATTACACAGATTAAATTCATCAGTCTCACTTACCCTACAGGGCAATATGACTCTTAACGCAATTATAATTAACGTCACAAAGAATAATTATTATATTAAATTCTTAACTTACTAATATGGGAGCAAATAACACGAAATTAGGTACTTGACCTCATAGTTTTATGTAAATAAATTATTTTAATTAACATTGTGTGGCGGAGTCATGAGAATATTTTTTTTTATTCTATAGTGTTTTTCATTCTTATTAAGCTGTGTTTTAGTTACTAAATTATTCGCTTGTGAGATCAATTTACTAAAACAATATGATGTTTCTTTAATAAAAGTTTTTGGGGTATCTCTTGGGATTAGAAGAAAAACAAAGAGGAAGAGTATTGTTTCGGTTTCAAACCATCCCGTGGAATCATAGAACTTTATATTAGAATATTTTGAAGAAATTTACATTGGTTTCTATGTAAGAGTGAAAATATATTAGAAATATTGCCTTAAGTAGAAATTAGAACAAGAAATTTTTAAGAACTGTTTCAAAGTGTAATGTGCCCGGCCATCCTGAACGTTTACCACCGGCGCATTTCTACTGCTTCCTTTTTGCTCTGTTTATCAAATGTTGAACACTGAATAAAACCTTACCTAAATCATACATACAGATATTCATAACGAGGCTTAAAAAATGTCAATGGTGTAAAATATAAACTGTTAACACGACAGACAAATTAAATATAATCGTCGGGACATTATGAAGTGCCTCAGATTGCAACATCTCACAAATATGTAGCTGCAGAAGGTTTACTTCATTAACCATAATTATAAATAAAGCATTCTTAGGGCTCATTTTTCAATCATCTGATAAGTTTATTCGAGGAATAATTTTGAAATTTTGACAGTTATTTCACACAAACGTCAAACGTCAATTTTATTCCTCGAATAAAAATCATCTGGCGATGGAAAAATCAGCCCTTACATTAGTACCTATATGCATGTTGTTTCTTCGACAAAGATAATGGCTAAGATACAGATTTAACTAATGACATAATATATTATGTACAATTACTAAGATATCTTTAGTAAGTTGCACTTGACATAACTGTATTCGGGACGAAACCTCTATTGTACAAAAGAAAAATTTGCAACCCTATGGTTGCAAATTTTTATCATTAGATTTTCATCTCTATAGATGTATGATGTATGACGTGATCATTTCAGATAAGAGTGCAGTTCAAATTATACTCAACAAATTGCGATGGCTAATGACAACAACCGCATGGCTCGATTGTAGGGTTAAGCTACGCTTGCCGCTGTCGGTTCATGGATGGGTTATACATATATCAATCCATTGCATATTAAGAACCCTGTGTGCCTCGGAAAGCACGCTAAGCCATTTGTCCCGGCTATCATTATTTGACAGTCGTTACGGGTGGGTATTGAGAAGCCCAAAAGTCTGACAACAAAGCTGCATCTGGTTAGACTGGAAGCCGGCCCCAACATCTGGAAGCCGGCCCCAACATAGTTGGGAACAGGCTAGGTAGATTGATATTGCGATGGGTTCCTCCACTTCCGCTCCGTCACCAACTTTTTTGAATTTACTTACTGGTATTAACTCCATCCCTCTTCGTTGTCAGTGAACGTTCTGCAGCTATTTATTTTCTGTCAGCATGTAACAGTAGGTAGTGACATTACAGGAATTAACTCGCGAGTCACAGCTGTGCTCGGCGTGCGTGTTGCGAAACTGACGGCCACGCTGTCAGCCGTATGTACCCGCCTTTATGTACGAGTAGCTACCGAGTGAGGAGATGGAACTTTTATTATTGTTGCGTTAACTGTGTTGGTTTCGGGAATGTTCAAATATTTTTAGCCCTCTATAACTCAACTGCAAGAATCTCAAAATCCTATGATAGAACAGACATTTGGGCCCCATGTTTCCTTGTTCGTCTGTCAACGAGTAGAAAGTTCTTTTTCTCTTGTATCGGCATGAACTATATGTCCTGTATAAAATAAGAGGTCCTTGCGTGGTTGAATTTGTGGCCAGTCAACAATGTGTGTGGTGGCGCTGACAGACCAGGGTTTACTTCGTAGTTCCGGATGAGTGGCTATTTTAATGCCCTGATGCATTTGCAATAACGTTCCCTATAATGTTTTCCCCTACATTACTCATAATTAATTATGTGGGGCACAGCTGTGCCTAAGTCTAGAGCGTGTGTGTTGTGAAACACTTACAATATGCACTGGACTGTACGCTAATCGCCTCAGGGCTTTCGATGTGACGAAATCTTTAGCGGACTCATATGAACGTATATAATGGCTGTTTGATATACTACAGAAACCTGCTTACTATTAAAGTAAGCAGGTTTCTGTCACACTCTGCCTCCTGTTTTATACGGAACCGTCATTAAGACGGTTCCGTATAAAACAGGAGGCAGAGTGTGAAGCAAGAAATAAATCAGTTGGTTACACAACTCACTTCCTAAATTGAGGTGCCTAATGTCCCTGGGTAACAGCCCCCACCCCCACGAGGGGGACCACGGAGTAAGTCGCAGGAATTCTGTTGGATGCAGGCAGGGCAGGGTCAGTCATTGTGAAATTCGTTTTACAAGATCTTAATAACAATTAAAAAGTTCACACACAACAATTCGTGTGTCACGCACAACAATTTAATAAAATATGAATAGTAGCATGTAAAACACTGATATGGTTAGACTGGAAGCCGATCCCAACATACGTACGATACGTTGTGAATAGGCAGGTTGATGAATAGTTTATACGTCTTAAAATAAATAAGGTAAATAGAAATTAATTGTAAATTTGTGATTGCTTTGGGGTGACCTACGTTATTTACAAGTGTCCCAATGATGTCTACTTCATTACAACTAACTAACGGTTTGCGTGGTGGATTATGGCCTGCTCCCTCTCACAAAGAGGAGGCCTGTGTCCCAGCAGTGGGAACGTTATAGGCTGATTATGCTATACAACGCTGGCTGACTCTAAAAACCAGCACTGGGGCTCTTTCTCGCATATATAGGGTCGTAGCATGATGCTGAGCGATGGCCTCTTTGCGTGCATGTGACGCATATTTTCCCCCAAATGGTTCTTTTTTTTTGT
Source organism: Apamea crenata (assembly GCA_949629185.1). NCBI lineage: Eukaryota > Metazoa > Arthropoda > Insecta > Lepidoptera > Noctuidae > Apamea > Apamea crenata. The sequence goes on along the minus strand of OX451366.1, from coordinate 18,356,482 downwards.
TTGTGTTCTTCCTCTGTATCATGATCACAGCAAAAAAACTTTTTTTTTTATAACTAAGTTCTAAGCTCTATAGTCAACCACAGTGACCGCTGATCCCGAAGGTCCCTTAAACCGATCAGAGGCAACTACTTACAAATGTTATTAAAACTTTAAATAACGCAGTTTCCTAACATTTTTGTTAATGGAAGTTTTTCCAACACCATTTACGTTTACTCTGTATTTCTTAAAAAGTATTTTCACTCAACAACTTTAGCAACATGTTCGAGCGCGTATTGTGACGTAGGAGCGACGTCACAGTCGCTGCCTGTATTTAAAGGACTACTACAAAATTATGAGGCAGAAGTTCCACAGAGGAGCAACCTTCCTTTACTACAAGCTCCCCGAGATCCAGGAAGGCAAATATTTAGCTGGAGTGCAAGTACTAGGTATATGGTAAAAATATTAGTCCATTAGCAAAGTGGTAGCTGAGCTGATTGCCCAGGGTATCGCCTCTCGTGGAGGCTATATTAAGGCACCGCTCTGCAATCTACGATAGTAGCGGCTCTGGAGCTATGACTCGTTAATATTGACTGCTGAACATGGGCCTTCGAAGATCGTAACAACCTACGTCGTGATCGCCAGTAAAATAAATGTTTTATAACCAACAGACTTGGCAGCTGTTTCTTCTCTATAGAAAACGATATATTAGAACCGTGCACATAATGTCTAGATTACATAGTTTATGTGATATAAAAACTTTTGAAATGCAATAATTGTTTGAACTCCTGCACCCTAAATGCGTTACACACTATCGGTCACAATCTGAATCATTTGGAAGGATATTGCTAATTCATTGCTTAATATATTCGAAAAATGTGTCTGCTCAACAACATAAATAACGCAATGAACGTGAACTATCAAAATGAAAGCCATTTCTACAGCTTATTGGGCATCCTCACGGCGTTACTAAAAGCATCAGTTCTATATAGCATATTGTTAGAATTGGGTCTTCTGTCCATTTGTATGGGTGGTACTACGTGGCACTAAGTATATGTGTGGTACTTGTGTGTACCGAAGATCGGCAATAACTCAATACAGCATGAATAGCGCGGGAAAGATTTTTGTGGATATTCCTTTCTGTTTTGACACAATCCAAATATTATTTCTAGAAGGCGTGCTGTTTTTAACGGATATCCAATGTTCTATAAGTATCCTTAATGAGTCTGTTACCCCGAAGGGTTAGGCCGAGATTGTTCTTTAGTAGACCCACATTTCAAAAAAAAAAACGCAGTCATGATTAATTTACAGAGGCTTTGAATAAAATGCAATAACATTGAACAACGACTGAGTTAATGACATTATACATTCATCGTAATATTTTAATAAATCCAGATAGAGGCATTAGTCAGGAAAATGCTAAAAGATAAACCTATTCTCTTACAATACCGCACGAAAACTTGTAACTAAGTAGATATTTTCCTAACAATCTTAGACGTAGTCTAGAAATTTAATAGTACGCCTTAGTTAGAAGAGCATAACTTTGCAACCTAAGCAAGGTACACAACGGCGGGCCGGTGTTACGAGCGCGCATAATACCTGCTAATCCTTTACCTTGCTTTAACATGGAAATGTTACTCACTTTATACAGAGACATTTTTTATTTTGTTTAGCACTAATGCTATCAGGGTTTAATTTTTTTCTGTAGGTACATTTTTGTTATACTCTAATCTAAATAACAGGCCTTTTTGTATTTTTTAAATATTTCAAAACACTTTTTTCACTTCATATAATTTCTAAAGTAGGGTTCTGCCAATTCTTGAGTAAAATATTGACACTCAAAGAAAACATTATAACCAACTGTAGTTGGGGTATACCGGTAACCTACAAACTAGGTTTCTTTTCGACATTTATAGGCACGCTTAGATATGGTATGAATTAGACTTTCTTTCACTGCTACATTCACGGAGTCTCCTATTTACGAGTACAACACAGAGCCCTACTGGGTCAAAAATCTGCGAACGTCAATGAATCTAGAAGCTAAAGCCCAGCTTCAAGTTTCTAATACCTCTAACATACTTCGAGTTTAGCATAAACAAAAGAAAACAATGCCGATCTTAGGGCACGTTTACGCACAACTGGATACGCCTGAATCCGGTTATGTGTGTTCAGTAATCCTTCCTCCGGTAGTAAATTCGTAAGCACCCTCACTAAGAAGGGTTCAAAAGGGTTCCCTAGTTGTAGGGTTCCGTAGAAATTTTACGTCATTTTGCACTGCTTGTATGACCCAACAGCCAAACAGACTTGCTTCACCGACACTCAAGTGTTTCTAATAAAAACCTACAAATTACAGACATACAAAAACATTAAAATCACTTTTCAGAATTCTGTTTGTGTATGTAAGTCGGTTACATTCTTCAAAATTGTTTCAGTTGGCTCTATGATATTATATTTTTACTGTAGATTACAACTTTATTTTTTTATTTCATATGTATTGTATCGAAACAATGGATGTTTCAGTAACCTACTTAATACGCCATACGGAATCGTTAACACTTGCGATACACACTTGACCGGTTTTTATCCCTTTCTGCGAAACAGCGTTAATTAAAATAATATATTAAGCGCATCCATGTTAATCCGCCGGTGTCTAACGTGTGTGTGGGGCGACACATTCTGTGCGATTCGTAGTAATTTATTATATTTGTTTGCAGTTTCGCTTAAGAGGCTCTTTGCACTGCTTTGTTTACGATTTCTGGTAGATCTCTTTCATCCGCTTTCTCCATATCTGTGCATCTTGGCCCTTTCGTCCTATGTATTTCCATTCATAAAAAGAATCACGCTTTGCTTAGTGCTACTCATTTGTTTTCTTACATGTGAGTTCATTGCATATTGACTTTTACCATTTACGAGCTATTATAGTAACTTCGAAAGATCTTACTACATATTTAGCGATTACGCCTCCATGTTGTTTCTTTAAAATATAAATGTATATTTGGCTCATCAATCTTTCAGCAGCCTTGTTGAAATCAGAATTGCATCAAAGTGCTCAACAATCCATAAAAATGTTGTCCTTGACAATCTACTCACCATTTCGTTCTATGGCCCAATGACTCTATGGTGACCACAAACGTTTTGTGTTAGATGTCGCTTTCGTAATGATCTTTAGTAATGGATCTGTAGTAACGGTGACTTCTCTTTTATATTTGAGGCAGCAAAGAGACTTTGTGATGAAAAGGCTTATCTCGCCGAGATAATTAGCAATTGTTTCGACTTTGTTATTTAACTTAAATCTTCCTGACGCTGATGGCTGGCTTCATTACCTGTAGAGCTGGTAATGCAATTTTGAATTCCTTATTATAAATGGTTTTCGAGTATTGGGAGAGAGTAATTAGGAATTATGACGTTATAATGGTTATTTTTGATGTCATAATAATATATTTTTAAGACGGTCTGCATGATGTTATTGATTTAACTTTCTAAAAGCCTTTTTTGGAACGAAGTTCTTTTTAACGCGGCTAGCTTTAATACTGAAGTAGTAGAAATCGTAACGTAACGAAAAATTATTATGCCCCGTCTATGCGACTTTCTCTCTCTCTCTCTGCCAGAGAGAAAGACATAATTTTCATGGTTTCCGAGGGTGCTGAAGCCAATAGTGAGATTTCAAAATGAATAGCTGCGAAAATTTCCAAATATTTCGTCATGGGTGAAGTTTTAATGGTATTTGAGGGTGCTATAGCCGATAGCGAGGTCATAAAGAAAATCCTATGGTGACAACTTCATGAGAGCTCCTAAAAGCTTATGCTGGCCACGTATTAAATTCACACTTTCTCTCTCTTTCTATTATATACGAGTATGTGTGTGCGTGCGAGTACCGCGTAAGGAACTTCGTTCCTGACGGAGGTCCCCCGACCGCACACGTTTTATCCCCCGAGTTACTTTGTGTCCTGCTTTATTTTACATAATGATCTGGAAAGATTATTCATGGCACTTCTACTTGGTTCCTCTGAAGAACCTTATCTTTGGAACTGTTCACTGCTTACCTTAGCGAAATGCCTAGATAAATTCGTACAGGCAGACGGTTGATCTAATATTTTTCTTATAAATAACAGCATTATTTTCTATGTCCATTCTTAATGACTCTTGAAACCAGAGAAAAACTGAAAATACAATTCTTCCTCCAGGAAAACGATCCACGATGAGAGAGCACAAAAGTATTTGTTACCAACTGTATAGGACTGGTATACAGCGAAATGTATGTATTTGTCGTAAGCAGCGCGTAATGTGTCTAGTAAATATTTGACGTAAATCGGCAATCCTACTCTCCTTCGGGAACGGAAGGGGAGACGAGAGGAAAGAGGGGAAAGAGGGGATGAAGACAATGTACCCTAAATGTTTTCTGTCCTTCGGGACTCCGGAATTTTGGGTATCGAAAATATTAGCTCTACGTATAGTAATATGATGTTTGGGTGTGAGCCTTAGTGTGAGCGTAGGTACCTACTTATCTGAGATTAATTTTAGTGAGGCATATTGTTATTCCGTAAGTGTATTTTTTTTTTTCAAAACATCTGTCACAAGATTTTTTTTGATGTTGTCCCAATGCATAGTGAAGGGCTCGTAGCTAAATAATAACTGCCGCACGAGTCGATCGGAGGTTGAGCTACGCTTGCCGAGGTCGGTCCGTGGATGGGTGACCATTTATTACATGAAGTAATTTTAATTATTTTATTAAATTCCCTTTGTCCCCTTTAACGGGGATAGGACCTACGGGGACAACGGGAATAAACGGTTACGGAGTCAGAAAGCCCGAAAGTCTGACAACCAAGGGTCTTATCGTATTACCCAGTGACTGTGTTGTGTTGTGGAGGTCAGATAGACAGCCGCTCCAAATAAAATACTGTTATTCAGCTGTATCCGGTTAGACTGGAAGCCGGCCCCAACGTAATTGGGAAAAGGCAGGCAGATGATGACCTAATGATTGTGAGAAATTGTAGAACTTACTGACAAACATTTAAAGCACGTTAGAACCCTCAAAAGTTGACGTGAAACCATTTTTTGCGTATAAAACATCACAGAGAAAAGAAACAGAAGGTTTTAGTCTTCCTCATTGCGGTTGGTATCCTGCACAATTCTTCGACTCCATATGGAACAGGCTGGATACTTCTGCCTACGTTTTATTCTAAATGCCATAAAGTTTTTAATCAACAACTTTTAAGGTTACGCAATATATTTTTATGAATAATACTTGGCCTCTGCCTCCTACTTCAACCACGGTAAAATATATTTGCCTACCTTCCTACGAAGATATTTACATAGCATTTAATGTAGGGTAGTGAGAGCTTCGCAGACCTGTTCAATAAACATGACCCAGGTCTTAGCCGTTGTTCCAGAGCCCGGCTTAGTGCCTGTTGCAATTATATTAGTATGCAAACAACGCCGGGTTGCTGCAACATGCTACACGGTACGTTGCGAGGTGTTTCGGAAGACTTTGTACTGACCATAAGTTTGCTAGAGGATTCCTTTGATCACTTAGCCTCAGTCTTAATAAGTAGTTTCACAATTCATCTCATTGCAGCTCTCATCATTATTTTTTCATTCGGTGTCGCTAGTATGTGAACCACTCCGGTATCACTCCAGTGTCACCATCATTGTGGTGTTAATTTCAGTCACTCAAGGTTTTACCGGGAGTCACTCTACTAAAGTGTTATTCATACGTCACCGTCATTAGCACGGTGTCGACGACTCGAGTCACCATGTGTCAGATCGGTGTCCCTCTGCAAGTGTCAATTACAGTCTTACTGATGTCACTATAGTGTCTATCAGCGTCACCATATTATATTTAGTCTCTCGGGTTGAATCCCGTGTAGTCACTGAAGACTCAACAAGGACTCCCCTGATCATATTGAAGGGAGGTATTTTTGATAAGCACATTGGAAAGTTTTTTTTTTTAATTTTGCTCTACTCACTAGTTTTTCAATGAAAAAAAAAAACTAAGGTACTAAACCTACGTGGTATTTTAATATTTGAATGAGAACATTGCGTAGGCTTTTATTGAAGCTTAGGTACTGAAGCGATTTTCATAAAGTTTTGGTATTAGCCGCTTTGTTTTATTTTATAACTGCATTGCGTTTCAGGCATTTTTCATAAAAATCGGTTTATATTCTAATTTAAAACCAAATGCTGTCGGTTTCAGCTACGCTATATTACAGCGATAGCAAAAACCAGTCCGTTGGGAAAAATTATTCCCGATTTGCAATCCTAAAAGTTATTATTTCAAAACTGTGTCCCTGGTTATATCTGCTTCATTGTGCGTGGTTCACAATGCAGGACAAATACCTAAAATTCTGTGAAAATCAAAACGTGGACAATCTACTAGGTACGACCCCAGACCATATTATTTAAAAGGAATAACGTAATTTCAGATTATGCCCAACCGCGTGTGTATGAAATCGAGGAGTTATTTAAATAGACTATACACCGGTACTTACATAAAAGTATTTCCATGCATGCCTTTAACTTAACTTTAATTTTATTTTATTTTTTATTATTTTTCATCTTTAATAATCATTATTATCAATTTCATTAAATCAAATTCTATTTTAAATAATTATTACTATCAATTTCATTATCTCAAATTATGTTATATTGTAATTGTAATTATTATTGTGCTATTTTTATTATGTTAAATTTATATTCTACTAACTTTTGAACCAACATTTTGTATCGAAATCTTGTAGTTTTATATTGTTATAATGCAAATAAAGTTAATTTTTTTGCTGTTTAAATCTGTAAGAGGAAGGCGCTGATGTCCGTCACACAGTTTACACTAGCACGGACATCATCGTTTACTCTATCCTTTAAAAGTCAAACTTTTTATACTGTTTTTGTTTTAATAGGATAGACGATTTTTGTACCCACCTTTCTGATAATAAACAATTATTATTATTATTATTATTATTACTATATCATGACTTGTGAGTCCACAATAACCTACATTTACCGAGCCCTTCCTCAATTATAAACATATCTTTACTGCAATTAAAACACAGACAAAGTTCAATGACAATCGAAATGTAAAGTCACCGAGTGTCGAAAGATATCAGTGACAATAGTGAGTTTCTCAAATAAAGTAATTAACTGACAGAAAAGAAGTTCTCACGGTACAGTTACTTAGTGGCGATGTGTGAAGTATGGCGAAACATAGCCAACTTATTGTAGTAACTTAGTAACATATATGACATTACGACTGTATGCCCAAGTCCTGTATACCTCTATACCTCTTTAGGTATAGAGGTATACAGGATGTAAAAAGACCCATCACATAGCCTCTATCTACATCAAACTTTTTACTACAAAGCGCAACGCAACGCACCTGAGTAGAACATCAAGGCATTATATGGACACATGTTAAATAAAATGATACGATGTAGTTGTTAAATAAAATTATTATGCTATTGAGTAAATTGAAAAGGTGACAAATGTTGAACAATAGAAGATGAAAAAAAGAAATAATTTATATATTCGTAATATTTAGTCCATCGACTCGCTAAGAAGAAGAAGCAGCACATGAGGATAATATAGAACTTCGCAGGGTCGGATCAGTGCAACACATCAGTGCACAGCGCTCCATCCATAGCTATGGTGCCACGTGCTGAGGAAGGGTAAGGGGTTTTCGATTAAATAAACGTTATAGCATTATACGAAATAAGTTTTCGAGTATATAAATGTTATATCTAAAGAAATTGTATCAACAATTGGTATAACTCACGTTTATTATATCTTGTGAATGCTATTGAAATGAAAATATACCAAATAACTATATATGATATGAGACGCACCCGCTGAGGAACATACATGAGCTGATGGCGACTTCTTCCGAATCAAAGACATTAAATTATTTTACTTGACAATATATTGCTTCAAAATATTGGTTACATCATTAATGTTGAATTTATAATTATATGTGAGAACGATGTAAAAATACGTAAAAAGACTGTCTTGACTCTTGAGGACCAACGAATTGTACCCCGTGGCCTTTCTATCAGCTTACCCACTTCACAGAATTATGTTTATGGCAGGCATTAGCCTGCCATTAATTAATGGCCATTAATTTATGAAGTACGTGTTTGAGGTAAACGGGGGTCAGGGTTTGTTCCCCTGGTGTCAACGTGAGGTGAAATAAAGATCACAACTTAAATAATTACTTACGCGGATCACACCGGTTCGATTGAGCTGACTGCTCTTAGTAGGTAGTCGGTGGAAGTGATGGATAAAACACAATACATTAACAAAGTGTTGGAAAATTTTGGTACAGCCAGGAAAAATAATTGTGAAGCAAGTTGACACTACGTCGATTGGCCGTGTTATAGCCAATTCATACAAATGTCAAAAAATGACAGTTGTGATTTGAACATACATAATATACGGACAATATAAGTTACTAGATCAATTCAAGTGCAAACCCTAGGTAGGTATCTCTTCTAAGAAGTGATCACTTATTCGTCGGTCAGCGAAAAAATTCAGCTGCAATGTTTGTGCAAATGTGCACTCATTGAAAGGGTTTAATGTTTAGGTAGGTGCAGCATGCATGGCAAAAAAATATTTGCAATGTATTTTTGGATGATCTTCATCTTTGTGATAGGAAGCGTGAAGGTTGACGTCAGTTGTTATAATTGTTTGCGTGTTGTTGTTATATTGTATGTTTCGTTCTATGTTTTGTAAGTGTACCTATGGACAGAAAGTCTGAAATAAACGTTTATTATTATTATAATTCAATTTTTAGGATGTTTCTCCCTCGTACGTACCTAGTCCTTAGAGGCGTGATGAAAAGTAACGTTATGTTTATCTCAAACGAACATTTACATCAATCAACTTCAAGGCATCATATCAATTTACATAAGTACGCAAAAAGTCTCTCCTTTGCTCGAATAAAATTATATTACTTGAAAATATATCACTTTTTATGTTACTTCACAAATTGTTGAACGTCGACGTTGACAGGTTTGCTTACCCGGTAATTATGGAAAACAGCACATGATTCTTGTCAGCTAGGGTAATGAATACGAGAGTAGGAACCCTGTTGTGCTTGCTAAGATTTATTTAGGTTTATCAACGTTAAAAAATCCATTGATATGTAATCATTATTATATTTTGAAATTGGCATCAATTCTGGAAACAGTAATGTCTGTTAGAAGTAATTTTAATTTGTTTTCGCGAATGGTAGATGAATTTCCCAGAAACAGGCGTGACCAAAGTCAGCTCTGTCTGCAGGCAGGCGGCACTTATGCGCAAAACTGTTTTTTGCATGGCCCCTATTATTTATAATAAGTTACCCAAAAGTTGGAGGGAGCTTAATAATGAACATTTGAAGAATCAACTAAAGTCTTAACTAATTGACGAAGCTTATACTAATGAATTCCTGACAGAAGCATTTATATTGACATGGATTTTATGCATTATTTTTCTAATATTGACATGTATAATTTATTATTGTTTGCTAATTCACATAACATAATGATTTTGACTTGAAATAAATCATTAAAAACATTATTATTCATAATATTTACACGCCATACTAAGGGGCAAACATGTCTGATCCTCTTTTTTATGTTATCCTGCATGCATTTTCATTCTTGTATGTGTACACATGTTTGAGCAAAAAATATATCTTATCTTATCGTTCATATACACTACATACATTACAGGAAGCAACAGAAAAAGAACTAAGTGTAACAAACAGTTATTATAGTTAAATATTTAATTTCCTTATTATTACTTACTAGGTGAACAATCTTAAAGTATAGGAGATGTAGCCGTATTTCTACGTTCAAAAATGATTTCGAAACAAAAATATTAATTACGAACTACACCCGCGATACTTGAAAGCCAAACAGCAACTAAGACCGACAGTGCCCTGCAAAAGATAGGGATAAACTGATATAATTCGCAGTAAATTACTGCGAATTATATCAGTATCCCACTTGTGCCTTATGTTGTCTGTCACCTTTTAAAACCTTTTAAAATTGTTGATTCTACAATTAAGGAGAAATTATCTCTTCGATTTTAATTATATACCGTGGCTAAACGCCACGCATAATTTAGGCACTCGACCCCGAGTTGTCCTATCTTAGCCACGAGCCCCCCTGTCCTTTCTTTCCTTTAATTAAGGACAGGTAAATACCCTATTACAGCCGGTCTCAATTACCTTTATAGTGACCTGCCTACTTTACCCAAAACGTGTCAGTTACGTTTTAGCCGGTCATTTTATTAATTAGCCACAAGAAGGGAGAGAAAGTGGGGTAGTCGATCAACCTTAATTATCTGTTTAAGGAAAACGTTTTTATATAGGGACTTATTTAATCTTGTCGCCAAGAAACCATTTGAGCGATTTCATAGAGAAGTTAAATAAACTTTCTATTTATTTCTTTATATTTCTTTCATGATTCTTCTACCTAATTCTTATATGTATAACAAGTTTGTAAACCACAAAGGACAATAGATAAATGCACAATACACAATAATAATAAATATTTATCTACCTATTTGGCTATGCCATAGGCGCACAACAATCGTGGATGCATCATCTCCACGAAAAAACACCATGAAGATTAAGAATTATGTGTTATAAAAATCATGCAAATCTAAATGTAGTGTCACAATATTATACAACACGTCGTAACACCCGCCGACACCCCCAGACACCCCCAGACAACCCTGACCCCTCCAACACCCCCACGCTTCCTGTATACTCGCGAGTGCGAATGTCAAGCGATCTATCTGTTTCTGTTATATTATTCAATGCGAATCGCAAGTGAAATCAGGATTTATTAAAATAAATTGTCGGAACATCCTGTATCATTTTGTAAGAAATCACTCGGGTCGGGAAGTATGAAATAAGGGTCCAAATGTAATAATAAAAGATTGCGTCCTACTCAGAAAATTTACAAAAAAATGTGAGAAAATACAAAAAGATTTGGGCTCGTCCGGGATTTGAACCCGGGACCTCTCGCACCCTAAGCGAAAATCATACCCCTAGACCAACGAGCCAGCTGACTATCATGCCGAAATAGCCATTCTAATACATCGATCGTTGAGATCCGTGTCACCTTTCACTGTTAATAATCACACCTCGCACACTTATCAAGTTAGTTTTATTACCATGTTGATACAGAACAAGAACTGCGATTACAACGATATTGAATTACCTAGTGTTCATGTTCATGCACACCATGATTGACAACATTGCAAAATATTCAAGTAAGTACCTACCTTATGTATTCATTATGGTAATTTGTTATTTCGTTTATTTTTGTGTTACAATTGTAGATTTATTATATCTCTGGTTACAATAAAATGTGAATAGTTTCACCGCCGTAGCTGTAGGCACGATCTATTCTGATAACTTAGGCAAAGAAAATGGCTGTTTGTAACAAAATGGTATACAGGGTGACAGGGCCATCGACGCGCAAACTGTAGGTAACCATGCAGCCAGCACATGACTGTAGACCCTAGCGCAGAAATGTTTCCTAGGGCATCAAAAAAAAAAAAAGCTGTTTCATAGAAAAGTCCTACGCGGTCAAAATGTATGGAACTGTAATTTTTTTTTCTGGAGTTACGAGAACTATCTAGAATATTCACCACACTGTTGGTTATGACCTGCGTTTCCTATTTTCCATGTTCTTCCATCTTTCCTTCTTAATAATTGTATCGTTAACACCTCTGAGGGCTGATCTTCTAATGGTTTTTATCACCATAGGATTCCAACTTCCCTTCCTTCTCCACCCACCAGCGACCACTAATCCCAGCAATCCTTTTGATCACAGATAATCTCGGAAGCAATAACTTGCGTAGGTAATCGTTATCGCTGTTATTGAGCAACAGATAAGATGATACGTAATTCAGATGCTCCCTATTACCGGCAGGCCCATTTCCTCTAAGACCCAATCCACATTACCGTGCGACAATAGGTTTGATAGCTAGATGTGCCGAGATTAGGCGCGGCTATAACATGTGTCAAGGACAGCGCGGTATCCAATGCCGGTGGTGATAAATACCTGTAACAATTTACAGATGAATTGATAATCCTTCTGAGTTGATATTGAAACATGCTGCATTTAGCTACTTAACTTTATTCGGACATAGTGAAACGCCAAGAAAATATTGGAGTAGGTAAGTAACTACCCTATTCCTGCTTGAAACTTTTGCGGCCTTCACTATGTTACTGTGTAACTCGACCACATTGTTATTATGTCCCAGCCACAGTAATTTAGGTTTAGGCACTAATTAAGGTTTTGTCACCTTGATAGTATTGTAAGGCGAGTCCATTCATACGATTTCATGTTTTATTCATCAGTATTTTCTCTGAATAGGGGCACAGAAAAAAAGAAACAGCTACAGACTTAGCACAGAAATAGAAAATAGATTTAGTGTGTAACGTGTTTTGTTTACTAACAAATTACTAACACCTTTTTATTTTTTTGTGTGTACCTACTACGAGTAATGTCTTCTTTGTAACCTTACTAATGTCTTCTTTGTAAAAATGTATGGACGTATGTCTGAAATAAAGATAAATTATTATTATTAACACAATTTAATTTGATTCCACTTTATAAAATATTACGACCAATGTTTTATTTTATTTTATTTTTTTTATTTTATTTGTTAGGGACAACAAACAGTTACATGCCAGGCTTAACTAAAAATTCTTAAATTAGCACAGTACTAGGAATACAGTTATCTATTCTATATTTGTGTTACTACACATGTAACCCACACCATTGTCCACGAATTCACAATGTTCTGTCAACAAGACGGAGCGTTCCAGAGCACTTTTATACGAGTATCAGAGCCGGCCCAGTAATTATCATAATGTGATTACGAAGCCAATGGGCTGGGAAGACGTGGAAACGTATGGTATTGATGGTGGTTAGTCATCGTCAAGGCAATGTATCAGGTCAGGTCCAAGACCTGCTTTACTCCGCGGACCTGCGGGGTAATTGCGTACCACACTTGCACAATGCCTTTCATTTTGATAAAAATAAAAATGTAAATATTGTCTGAATAGCGCAACAACACGCTTAATATTAATGTTAATTGTATAATAATTGCGGCATTTACATTGTCGAGCAGACAAAATAATGTTTCAAACATAATTATATGAAGCAATCGATTAGCTTCTTTTTTCTTCAAAGTCCTTCGGACTAGGATCGAACGTGGATTACGCAGTGGTTCGGTATTTTTGAACCTTTGTTTCATTATTATTTTACTTCCAGGTTTTCAAGAGATCTAAGTAAATAGTGCTAAAGGTGGTGTGCATCTTAAGTTTGAGCCATTATACAGTCACTGCTACTGTGCATTACTTCAAAATTATGCTAATTTCCTTGATCATTATGTTTAAAACCGAAGTTAACTGTTGGAAATGAGTTTTCCAATCAAACCAAGTTTAACAAGTGTCGTAATTACTAATTAATTCATTATTATACTAAGAGCGCGGCTCCGTAATAGAAGTTTGTTGTTATTAGTAGCATATCAGCTTATTCATTGGTTCTTATAACCCTCATAATGCTTAACTATAATATACTTCCTGAAATTGCAGCTAAGAAAGTTAGGTATAAAACGGAATAGTGCAATATGCTGAATGTATCGTAGCCCCACCTGTGTACCTGCTAATAAAATCGTATTGCGACTGTATCAACTCCAAGTTTAAGACACCCATAAAATAAAAAAATATATCCTATCTTCTTACTAATATTATAAACGTGAAAGTTTGTGTGGATGGATAGATGTTTGTTACTCTGTAACTCAAAAACTACTGAACGGATTTGGATGAAATTTAGCACACAGATGTTTTCTAACCAGGATTAACATATAGGACTTTTTATCCCGATATTCCCATGGGATCGAAGCTTGTGCGGGTGAAACCGCGGGGTGCAGGTAGTAGTTGACGGCACGGTTGGCGCAGTGGTGAAGCGATTGACTGCTGCGCTGCGTGTCGCGGGTTCGATTCCCGCACGGAACAAATATTTGTATGACCTACATGTATTTGTTCCGAGTCTGGGTGTTTTTCTATCTATAATATGTATGTATTTACAAAAAAAAAAAAATGTATATAAGTAGTTTATCAGCCATCTTGTTACCATAACACAAGCATTAGGTTGCTTAGCTTGGGACAAATGGTGCTGTGTGAAATGTCCAGGGATATTATTATTATTATAGTTATATAAAAGCCATACATTTTGACAATACATTATAAATTATTACTGTCAAAGATGAAAACCATATTTTTATGGTTTTATCTTCTCTCTTCTTCTTCAGCTTCCGTGTTCCTAATTCGGTCTCGAAGTGATATGCCTAACATAGCACGCTCCATTTACTCTCTGACTTGCAGCTTGTGTATGATCTGCTGAGTGAGCGAGTGTATAGTTTTATAGGTGTCTTCAATAGGTACCCTGTATACATTATGTAAGTTAAATTTTCAACATTATTCAAATCTTGACATTTTCTAATACGAGTGACACTAACAGTACAATTAGAATTTAGAAATAAAAAATAACAACTTGACGGATTTTGTGTGTATTTTACTTAGCATTCTTTTGTATATTATTAGTTTATATACAAATAATCAATTATAATGAACCATTTGCTTCTTTACCCAACACTAGTAACAATACAGCTGAACAGCCTCTCCATCAAATGTATCACAGTAGCCAATCGCCTCACAGACAAAGCACAGTTTCTCCCAGTTTGCCCCACTAACTGCGCTCTGATTGTAAGGGCGATGTGTTTAATAAACAATGTTCTTTGATCAATGAATAGTATACACGGGTACCTACTCGTATTAGCTACTCATTTGTTTCCTCGTGTAACCTACCTATAATAAAGGCTTATGAGTTATGAGGTTTCATTTAATAGTTTCTGGTACTTGTTGACAGGCCTACGCTGTCCTCCCATGCCTACTGTAATTTGAAAACATTGTAAAGCCAAAAAAAAAAATTTATTTTTAAAAGAGTACCCGTGGAGTTTCTTGCCGGCTCTTCTCCATAGGAAACGACTAATTGGAACCGAGCACCTAGCTTCTGACGTTTCATAAGTGCCCATGTTGGTTTATGTGAAATAAAATATTTTGATTTTGTAACTGCAAAGTTAGGTGTACCTATCATGTTAGGTGTGCATTTAATAACACCTGCCTCGTTGGTCTAGTGGTCGCAAGTACTACGTATGAGGTCCTGGGTTCGATTCCCAGGTCGGGTAAAGTGGGTTCCTGGGTATCTGAAATTTCTCAGAAACAGTCCGGAATCTGGATTTGTGCTCAGTTGATGGCAATAGGCTCACCCCCATTACATTGGGGACCTAAACAAACGGTGAAATGTGGGTGTACTTTAGGTACCTACACCTCTGCCAAACTCTTCGGGAAAACAAGGCGTGCTGTTGATGTAACTGCAAAGTTAGATGTTCCGTATTAAATAAGACCGCATACCGAATCAAAAGTTGATGGTAACATCTGGAAGAGGTGTACCATTGTATATGTATACAGTTGGTACGCCCATATTTCACCAGTTACATGTAACTCCCGAAGTAGGTATGCAATACCTCTATTGCAGGGACTTTTATGTAACTGGCGAAGTGACAGATCTCTCATAACTATATCAAACTATTTATAGCTCGGAGTTAACAGCTAACTCAGTGTTAATCAAATAATTCATCTTGCGTTACTGAGATACTGAATATATACATATATATAAGAACCTAGTGAAAAAAAACCAAGGACTGGAATTTTTCTCTTAAAAAAAACAATACACACATGGAGATACGTCACTACTTCTTATTGAAGCAATGTCACGTGTCACAAAACCGTTGCAGAGGAAGATTAACTGGACGTGGGTGTAAATAGCGAAGCATTCAACTAAATCTACTAAAGTGCACACAAGTTTGTGAGACCTAATTATCCGCTCAACTTCAGCTCAGTTCTTGGCTGAACTTCGGAAGTTTTGCAACGCTAACCACGACATGTCTCAGATTGGTCAGTGAACTGTGGGACACCTACACGAGATAGTTTTACTAAATACTGTGGCATGTGACGGACGTTAGATAACTACTTTGTGGCTGGGAAATAAACTTAGGTAATAAAATAGTGTGTGTCATTTTAACTTGATGTCTAGCTGTCACACGTGATGTGCTAAATACATAGGCCTTACCTTTGACAGCTAAAATAATGCGATATTATAATAATTACAGCTCAATAGACAGAATAGTGATTACAGTATGTTAACATTAGATATTGACGCGAAGATGTTGCTGTCGTACCTTGTGAAGTTAGCAATCAGAAGTGGTATGGTGTTAGCTATGCTTTCTATTGGGCTGGCTGTCAATGGAGCAGATACATTCTTGAGAGCAGACTGTGAATGTACAACGTAGAAAGTGTCGCGCCACTGCTAATCAACTAAAACATTGAGATTGTGTGAATGGAGCAGACACTTGCGGAAGTCTGGCTCTTCTCTGTTACAGTCTGGCTAAGACCTGGTGTGGTTGCGCTATTCAGATAATGCTTAGATTGATGGTATAATGCTGCTGGTCTTCAAACACGTGCAAGACGTTCCCTATACAGAATTTACTTTGCCAGTCACACTGTGGTAACTATGTACACAATTATCTTGTAGAAGCGACTAAATTAAATCGCTAGAGTGGGTAGGCGACTGCAGTCTAATCTGCTCGGCGACCGCAGTCCTTATGGTGCCTCTGGGAGCAGCCGCTGCAGTGGTGAACCACTGCATTCACGTTAAAGTCAAGTGCTCACTATTAGGCTTATATTTACGAGCCACGAAATGAAAAGCTGAGGAATGATGCATACGTACTCCTTGTTATGTAATAAAGCTTAGATTCATTTTGGAAGCATAACGTTTGCTGCAGTTTAGCATGAATTTCCCCAAAAATTCAAAGCTGTAGAAGAACAAAAGTTTGCAATTTATTTTTACTAAACACTTTTTTACGTTTTACAAACACGTAGCATTTCTGGCCATCATTGTATCATGAAGAGGTTGCCAGTTCCTTGCCACAGTTTTACATTTAGGTGTAGTGAGCTCTGGGCTCTTTGTATGTACATCTGTGAGGTAGGTCCTTATCTTTCGCGTTGATGAAACTAAGGAAACATAAAATGAAAAGTGAATGATC
Organism: Apamea crenata; assembly: GCA_949629185.1. Lineage (NCBI taxonomy): Eukaryota > Metazoa > Arthropoda > Insecta > Lepidoptera > Noctuidae > Apamea > Apamea crenata. Next base: position 18,339,340 of record OX451366.1, on the reverse strand, counting down.
GCATTTATAATTATCGGCCGTGGTTCCGTGTAGTTTGACGTATTAGATCTAGGACTAGCTCTTTGACTTTTGGCGTATGGTCGGCATATAAATACAATTGATAAAATTATTACAATAATTTATTTTCAGGTGATTTTTTTGCCATCTACACAGAATAAAGCTAAATGATTTAGCTAATCTTTCTACTACATGGCATGAGCTGCGTTCTCGTGTAGTTTGTGCAAAAGCAATTGCATTTGTAGCTATATTACGCAATCAGGTTGCAGACCCATTCGCATTCAAGGCAGGCATGCAAGCAGAACAAGTAGTTCCAATGAAAATCACGAAAGACTAATAAGAAAACTTGGACTAATTGCAGGCCCCTGCTTAAAATGCTATAGTTTTGTTCCATTAGAAGGTAGAAAACCTCCGTATTTCCTCAGTACTTTCTATTTGTCTCACGATTCCAATTCTGCATGGCAATGTATCCAAAGTTGTTGAAGTATGTTAATTAGTATCAGGCTTTTTCATTAACTGGGGCTGATACCGATGCCGCCCGGGTAATTAAAAAAAAGAAAATAATAAATCACCTGGTGGGATTCTCCTTATCTTTACCTTGCCTTTTTTAATAGAGGGTATAGTTTTAAACTTTCCTTTTTTAGGTAAAGATTTTAATTTGGTGTTAGTGCGCTACTTTTTATTTTTTAGAATTCTTTATAAATGTCTAGTAGGTGAACCTTTTTTGTGGATTCACGAAAGGTATTATAAAGCACTATTATTTCCACCCTCTTTTAGTCTTTATATGATGGCTTGTGACAAATGGACAGACACGCGAAACATAAAATCGTTCTCTTTTTTCTTCCAACGCTACAGCACGGTACGCGGCGTTTCTTGTAGGCACACTCTCACTATGTCATACAGTGTCGTGACGTAACAGATGATAAATGACGGCCGTGATTGATGTTCAAGTAGGTAAGTATCACTGATAATGTCGCACTGTGATATCGGATGAAAATGTTGTGAGAGAATTAATAGATCCACTAGAGCTACCAAGGCTAATAGTTTCAGGAAATAAATAGACTGATCTGTTGAAAGAAACTTCTCATTTTGAGTTTTATCTTTCCTATATAACGATTGGTTCACACGATGTTTAGACATACTTACCTACTTTGAACCTAGATCAACCATACCTTTTCGAATTAAATTGTACGTCCGAAAAAGAAATCCAAATGCAATTACCTTTCGGCAAGTAAAACTAACGAATGGAACCCTTCTTCAAAGATCTGGTCCTGCCCTTATAGCTAAGTTCAAACAGAAAGAAGAAATAAACAAGAAAGCATCGCCGGCTACAATTAATTCGGTCCCAAAGCAATTAAAGCCAAGCTAAATTGCCATATTTTTTAACTCACACATTTTTTGTGTCGACACTGAAATTTCCTCTCGCTTAATTTATGCTAATGTAGAGGCAAGAGGGCAGTGAGGGTCCGGAGGGGCCGGGTTCCCGATAGACGCTGAAAGTAGGAAGGTTCAGATATTAAAATATTTCGTTGTAAGTGTGATAGCCGTATGCTTTTAGTAGAGGTGTGAGTTAGGGCGATCTGACCCTAGAAAATTGACCACCTGCTCTTTACCTAAAAAACTAAGAGTCTAATGAGGTTGAATAATTTATTATTATGTAACCACATTTTAATAACCACCCTCTCCTTTCTCTCCTTTTTCTCTTCACCACCCTTGGTTGACTGGCAGAGAATTCCTAAGGCCGCCTTTGTACCTTTTTTGTGTGCGGAAAGTTTAAATAAATAAATAACAACAATTGGCGACCACTTACCGGTCTTAAGAGTATGGTGACTATGGCAGAACTTGACTGTTAATATTGTAGCTGCCTTCGGATGAAGGTAGATCATAATGTACATTATGATCATCCTCTTTTTTTCCGATAACAACAAACTGTGATCACTAATCATTCATATGTAAGTCAAACACTAGTACCTAAGTTCTAGCGATCTTCTCCAACATTTTACGATCATCTCGGTTTACGGAACCCAAGCCTGTTTGTTGTATTAAGCTCAAGACGACGCGCGACGAAGAAAAAACGATAACTAAGTTGAACTCGGTTTAACTAAATTTAAAACTGTCTTCCCGACGAAACATCGTTGAGGATATCGCTTCCGTCGAACATATTTCACGTTGTTTTAGTTTTTCGAAGATATTAGTTTTTTGGGTTATTGTTGAAGAAAATTTACAATTCTCAACAATACTAAGTCCATGGGGTTTATTCATAGACGTTGCTTAGTATTTAAAGTTTTAAACGTCAAATATGTATGGTTAAACAGTCGTTACTCATTAATTAACTGTAAGTAACGTTTATAAATAAAGGGAAATATTGCTTACAAAAAGATCAAGGTTCACTTAAAATGCTTTTATAATCGAAGGGAAAACTGAAATATCATATTTATTTTTCGGTTAAGTTCAGTACCTATGGGGTTTGAATAGTGCCTGTTTTTGAATAATATCCGTTGTTAATTACCACACCAAACGGATGTTGGTAAAAGCGCCTGCCATAGAAATTGCCGCAACGAGCGTTACCATAGAATATTGATGTAATAATTAAGCAAGGCGTAAGAGCGTGTATTTATTTATTTTATTGCGCTTTTGCGTGTATTTTACAGATTTAAGAAGTTCTTTAAAATAATTATCTAAATAAATTAAATAAAAATAAATAAATTAATTTAATAAATTGAATAATTAATTAATTATTTAAAAATCTTAAAGAAACAAATGAACCTTAAACTTTGGAAAATGTGTTGCTAATAGTATCTTATTGTAAGTTAAAAGTTAAGTTATTGTAGGTTAAAAATCTTATTAAGGTTAAAAGCCTTTTCAAAATGTAAAAAATAAATAAAATAAAATATTACGTATATTTATGTAAATTTTATGGGCCATTCAAACACTAGGCTGCTCCATGTTGTCCCTGATCTAAAACAGTTTTATGTAAATAATTATAATGTAATATTTTTATTTTCTCATATTTTATAGTTTTCAGTACAAACAACAAAATAAACTGACGAATTCAAAATTCTAACAGACGAAATATAAATATGTGAGTACATTGCGCTTTTACACAAAACCTTGTGTACAAAATTCTTTTAAAAAAAATCGATGTGCCTCGCGAAAATTAAATCATGTTACAATATCACCCAGAGCAAAGGGGACAACTCTTGAGGTATTAATAAAATACTGCCAATTGTCTAAATTGGACCATTTGGCGTTATGATAAGGTGCATATTGCAATATTTATGGAGCCACGGTGCTCATGTTGGAAGTTATGAATGGGCCATGTGGTGAAAGGGTAGCGATTTTGATTCAGCTGGGCAAGATTTTAAATTGTCTCCTTTAGTTGCATATCTAGGGGATATCCCAGGGGTAACAGTTTTGTCCTGATAGATAAATGCAACATCGTCATTTCAGCCAAAAAACGTACATTGCTGGATATAAATGCACTAATTACATATTGTTATATTCGTCCACTTCAGAACAAACTAGCAAGACACGCACTTTGGTTTAAACGAATTTCGGCTGAATATATCGGCTGAATTGTTTAATGGACTACTGACGGACTCATTCATTACGCTGTTTTCCTGCAGCTTCTTGCTAAAACGGAAAGGTTCTTTGTTCAATCCATAAAATCCTTCAACTTTTTCCCCGACTGACAAAGAAAGTCAGCAATTTTCTTCGTTTGCAGCACCAACATTTTTCTCCCCATATCGCTCCATTTTATCATTCACGCCTTACTGGTAGCCCGCAATAGTGGACGTAATAAATAACGAGAGATGCAGTGGCCTCTAAATTAGCTTTGTGCGAGATCTTGTTGTCAGCACTGGTTTGTTTTAAGGCTAGAATGAAATGACGCTGGGCTGGGTAGGAGCACTCTGAAATCAAGAAAAGCGTCATAGTTTTCCAGTTGAAGATCGTCGTAACGTGGCTATTAATTGGTTTCTTTGTTGCTCCCTTGTGCAGCGTTTGTTTCATTTGAGATGGAATGCAATTTTCTTGAAGTCTTGTATTCTTTCATTTGATCTGAGATGAGATTTATACTTTGTTTGAGCAGTTTAAGAAATATGAAACTTATAGCATTGAGTGATTTTCAGTGATTTGGTGCTAAGCCGGGTTGGATTACTTTTTTAACTAAAAACTTTTTTTTAGAAAAGAAATAACACTACGTAAACTGGAAAATTGTGTGACGTTAGCATCGACTTTCCTATTGATATAAAGTGATAGAAGCAGCATCAGACTTCTTCAGTGGACGTGTGCAAAATCCAAGTCTGACTGCAGGACGTGTGGTGCTTGTTATTTTTCAGACGAACTTTTCAAGTGGCTTCGAATTGCTTTTACGTGTTCACCGAGCAATTTATCAAAGCCAGCATTACGCTTTCAGCCTTACCTGAATAGCCCCAAGAAGTGGTCCAAACGGCGGGCTAGCTTTAGACGGCAGCTCAAAGGTCTTGGGCAATACTTGGCAATGGAGCCAAGAGCAATTTCTAGTCGATTGAACGTTCCCATGAGAATCCAGACTGCGATCGGGATCACTTTAATTCTTTGCGGAACGTCGTCGCGTCGTTAGGAGCTGATCTTTATAGCCAATTGTGGAGCCGACGTTATTGTCGCAAGGTTTCTGCTATGCAGTTGAGGATTGGTTCGATTGTGTGATTTTAAAGTTGAAAGGCAGGCAAGTGCTTTTTCTACGGACACAGAATTGCAATGGCTTTTGGACATACGATGTACATATATTCTAAATAAAAGCTAGGTGATTCTGTAGGTTATGTTTCTTTTATATCCGGGGTTTTCATGACTTGATCAACATGAGTCAATAAAAATGCTGTTATTACGCAATTCGACTGCAAGTGATTCTTTAGATTCAGAACTTGTAAGAAAAATAAATTAATTTTTGCCTCGTTCTGTCTCGTCCCTGTTCTCATCTCATTACCTTCACATTTCTTAAGAACCCCTACACACTATGACTAGCCATCTTACAGTAGCAATTAATAAAGGTGTAACCTTCGGTTGCGTTAACCCGGCCTTGTGGGTAACTGTCACCTATAAACTACGGGACGGCTACCTGTCACGAAGTCAGGATGGATAGGTGACTCGTACAATATTCACGGGGACTGTATGATTTAATGGCGTGTCCTGGCTGATGCCTTTTCCTGTATGAAAATAGAGGTGTAAAATTGTTAGGGAAAACTTAGGGGGCCGACCCTAAGTAATTTTAAAGTTACACCTGGTACGCACCTACCTGCCTATGTTAGCACTTAATTTTACGTAAACGAAGCTAAATTAATGCTATTCAAATATTAAAGGTTTTTTTTACGTTTAAAGTGAATGACTGACTGACAATGATAAATAATTTAGATTTTAGTGCCTATAGGTACCAATGTTTTTACTCAATGGCCAATTCGATTCTAATAACTACATGTAGATATCAAGGCTTGTCCTTCATCTTAACCGAAAACCCAATAAATACGTGTCAGGACATAGACCCACATAGACATAAACGTTTATTTTAATTTTATTTTATGTACATAAACATAAGACCCACAAACAGTAACTCGATCTAAAAGTTCACGCCGCGCACGCCTGCGGTTGTGTCGTGTCCTTGAAAATGGCTTCGAAAGTGATAAAATGTAACTCATGCAATGTTGTTATATGCGAGGTGCTAGCTTTTATATGCAATAAGATAGATGTCATGGATGAAGAAAGCATTAGTCGTATATGCTTAAGTGCTTTTTCGGAATTGGAGATTGAAAATGCTAAAGATCTACTTTTCAATTCCATATCGACGAAAAAGTGGAAGAAAATAAGGAAGAGGAACGGTAAAACGTCGCTCCGTAACGTTTACGATATTAGGTATCTGTTTATTAAAAGAAACTGACCCAGAGGAAATTCCGATCTTTGTGGCTCGAGACCTGCAGAAGCTTCCGCCTGTTCTATTCGACCATGTGATGTAACAAGATTATTATAGGACTTGTTAAAGATGCAAAGCGAAATTAATCTAATAAAGGAACAGTATGCCACCGCTGACCAGTTACTACAGATAAAATTGGATCTTGAGTCATTCAAAAACATGTCAATAGTAAATTATTTTCTGGCTAATGTGAACACGAAACGAGGCGCTTCGGGACCTGCACCCTAATTGCGTAACACACGATTAATCGGAATCGGTTTCATTTTGACAGTTCAACAACATTCATTGCGTTATTTACGAGTTGATCAGACAAATTTTTCGAACTTATGAAGCAATGGATTAGCAATTTGCTTCAAAATGATTCAGATTCCGATTGATTGTGTGTTACGCAATTGGGGTGCTGGTAGGTAGGTGTAATACACTTCTACCAGTACGTGCGCAACAAAGCTGCGAACGCTCAGAATGAGCAGTATGTCGTGTCACAAAATCAGACGTTTTGTTGATATTTATTTACATATATACTTTATTGTACACCACAAAAAAACATAGCATAAAAAAATACATGAGACACTACAAAATATATACAATGGGCGGCCTTATCGCATTATTGCGATCTCTTCCAGGCAACCTTAGTATGGACAGTGATTTCCCTGGACATAAAATGGGACTGTCGTTGGTGAAAATATTATGTATATAATACACTAAAATAGATAGACAAATATATACATATTCAAAATTATAGATACATAAATACATACTATGTATACAAGCAACGAAAAATAAGAGAAGACTGTAGACGCTTGCAGTTAGGACAACAAGATCACAACGACAAAGTAGTGTTCCTTTACAAGTCTTTTGAACACCTGTAACTACTGCTCGCGTTTTATTTCAACTGGCAATGCATTCCACAAACGAGCGGCCTGGACAGTAAATGATTTATCAAGGAAAGTTGTGGAATGCAGAGGCATTTTGAGTTTAGTTATCTGATGACCTTAACAATTTCATGTGGGAGTCGCAAAGAAACTGAAAACGTTTCTTGAGATAGAGAGAGGGTGAAAAGAGCACATTAAACAGAAGGGAAAGAATATGAGCATTGTCATATTTGCGCAAACCGAATATGAACCTTATACAAAAATTTTGAAGCCGCTCAAGTTTATCTAGTTGGTCTTGGGTAAGATCAAGATAGCTGGCATCAGCATAGTCAAGGATGGGTAGAAGAAGCGATTGTGCAAGCGTAATCTTGGTGGCAGTCGGTAGGAAATTACGCAATCTCTTCAAAGACGCGGCAGATGCAAACAGCTTGCGGCTAACTTCCTGTAGCTGGGCAGTCCATGAGAAGGTCTTATCAATAAATATCCGTAAGTTTTTAACTTTATCACTAAAGGGAACCACTGAGTTGTCAAAAGAAACTTGGGGAAGGGTCGTCCAGTCGATTCTAGAGACCGTCCTAGAACTGCCCACCACTACAACCTGCGTCTTTATGGGGTTGACTATAAGTCCATATCTCTTGCTCCTATTGATCCTATTGACTGCTGATATTGTACGCGAGGAACATTGAAAACCCGAGCCTAATAATAAAGGATGGGTCAAGGTACAAAAAAGGAGATATAGGAATCGCTTTATTGGAAACAGAGGGAACGCTGTGATGGACCCTGGAGTAAAGTTCAAAGCGGCGGCAAATTTATCATATGGCGAAGGAAGTGACCGTTTGTGACATTGTGAATAAAATAAGAAATAAATATAATGTTATTGTTAAGTTGGAAATAATGAATATGATGATGACGAAAGGTTATGATGCCTACAAAGTTTTTGTCCCGAAACATAAGCTGGAAATATTTATGGAATGCAATTTCTGGCCTGAACGGATAGCTTTTCGTCGTTTCATAAACTTCGATCGGCGTAATAAGGATAGAGTGGATGCTCTAAGTTTATTTTACTGATTCTTATCGTTACCCAGAGACTATACAAGCATAACAAGTTGTACGTTATTTATTGATTCTTATTGTCCCGCACACTTTCACTCGTCATGTGAACACCTTCCAATTTTACGCGCGCAAATGTACACTTTTGCACGTTGTTTGGAAACGGATGTAGACCTTCATTAGGCGTAGATTTTTTGAGACTCACATACGTTAATATAACCCCTCCTCTCATCAGCTCGCTATCTTCAAAGCCACCAACACTATCACAGTTGTTCCCCGTGTTAACGTTTTGCATTCAATACGTAACGTAGCACAAAACATAACAGTAAGTTTCGGAGCCTCGCCGAATATTGCAGCATTTTAGTTCGTGTCAATAAAATCTACACCAATTTTGTTTGAAATTAGACTCGCAACCGTATTGGGTTTAAAGTGCATAGCATTTTTATAGCGCCGTGTTTTTGTGTTGTTGTTCACAAGTATGATATTCCTGTGTACCATTTAGCTGGTGCTAGGAATATATTAGCGACATAAATCGGACGGGTATAAACTTGTAATCTCTTGGGAGATGACGAGGTTGGGTCACTTTAAAATACAAATAGTCTGTTCGTTTCAAGAGGATATTATAAAATGATAGTACCTATATCGACATGCAATTTACATAAAATAAAGTTTTTAAGCTATAAAACTATATTTATTTTCAGAATAATTTAAGTCTACACATACCTACATAAAAAAACCGAGCAAGACCATCATACATTCTCACTTCATTTCAACAAATAAAAGCACGACGAATAGAATGCAAAGATCACATTTCATAACATACATTCCATCCTAATTGAAACTCTCACTAGGACCCTATTACACGACACCCATTAGCCCGGCATACTCCACATACCGCTCATAATATAACATATAACGTCCATATACGTCCACGCATCTTACATGCGCTTTCTGCTAGATATTTTTTAATTAAAATTTCATATTCTGTCATGCGGTGACTAAAAGGGTTGGGTCGCTAGATTGGCGATACGGAGTGGTTAGTAAATGAAGTGCTCATTTATCACTTCTTGTTGTTATGAAAGTGGGTACCGCAGCACTAATCACGCTTATTATTATTAGCCTGTGATGTCCCAATGCAGGGCAAAGGCCTCCCTAATTTCTTTCCACTTCGCCACGCTACGTCTCGCTAAGCCGCGCCACGCTTAGGATACAAATATTGCTGATTGTACCAAATTTTGACATCATCTCAAAACTATGTTAGTCATTCACCAATTTTTTATGTTCAAATTCTAACAACGTTTAAATAGTCTGAATTAAACGAATTTTATTTTTATTTATTTTATTTAATACTCAAACATAACCAAAGACACCGACTTCTAAACTAAAACGATTTTTCACATTGTAATCGCTTTTCGGAAAGGTTTTTCTGGTCCACCGTGTTTTCTTCTTAGAACCACTTTTTAGCACCCATCATCGCCATATTATCCGCACCGCGACAAGCAAAATACATCGAATCGTAAATTATTTCAATAATAATTATTTACTCAGTATTTTTGCAATTTGGTTATCCTTTCATTTTCTCACACCTCCATGGTCAGCAAGTAAGGTCCCCTTGATGAATTGCCTCGGTCACTTTATTTAGTGGAATATAGGGCGGGTGAGCCCCTGTCTTACCTGGCTTACGTTCATGTTATAACGTGGGTAGTGTGGGTACCTACTGTATGGTATATAATACAGGGTGAAATGTATGGAAATAGGGGCTTGTAAGTTGTAAGATATGGTAATTTAGGAATATAGTGTAGCAATTTTGTAGCAGGCAGGTAGTGATACTAATTATAAGTAAGTATTTTTTTTATGGATGGCATCTTAATTTGTAAGTCATAGTTCAGGGAGCCTAAAAAGGCCACTTTAAGCAATACCTCTAAAAGCTATTAATTTCCTGAATTCCCAGCAGATCATGAGCAATTTCTCTAATTTTCGTTAAATGGTTACACATATTAGTTTAATCACCTACAATTCATTTCATATCAATCATATTTGGTGTAAACATTGGTGGACCATTTTACGAATTTCCATACAAAACTGTCAAACAGGTTACTTGCGTGATATGAATTGCACACAGATCATATTATGAATTGTCAGTTTGTGACCATTTTACGATTTTTAATATGATTCATATTGTTATCCTATTATGATTTTGCCAAAGTGGCCTTTTTAGGCCCCCTGGTCATTATAGGAATAACAGACTTCGACAAACTTATTTACGCAACAAAATCAAACGCAATATACTACATATCTGAATCAGCATGTCCTTACTTTTTGTGTGTCGTACTGTCGTACATAATTACTTTATTATCAACAATCAACATGTTATGCAAACGAAGCTAACTAAAAAAGAGAATTCATATAGCCAGTGTAGCGGTATCTACAACGCCACATGCGAATACCGCGTCATACTGCCGTCACGCAAATCCTGCATCTCCCAAGCAGAGTTTACCGCGCAATTAACATATTATATACAAACTTCCCAACATCAATCGTTGGGCAATTGCCCGCCAGACACAACACCCGTCTGGTGTCGGTGGATCCTCCCTTTTCTATAGAGTACGTGAGTGAACCCTGTTCCTCGTACCTCTATACCAGTATAAAAATAAAAAACTATACATATAGGTAACTAACTAGCTTTTACCGGCGGCATCGCCTGCGTAAAACCCGTAAATTTAAGCAATGATAGCAACCAATGCTTGACGGCACGGTTGGCGCAGTGGTTAAGCGATTGACTGCTGCGCTGTGTGTCGCGGGTTTGATTCCCGCACGGTAAAAATATTTGTATGACTGACAAGTAGTTGTTCCGGGTCTGGCTGTTTGTGTATGCGAGTGTAAATGTTTGTAAACGAAACCACGATACAAGAGAAATTCCTAGTGTGGGGCAACGTTTTTATAAAAATAAATAAATAAATGCTTACGTTACGGATGCATAAATACAAAACTTTATCGCAGTCGTGTCTTCAACGACTCTTGAAACAAATACTTAATTAAATAGCAATTTTTTCATTAGCAAGCAAAAACTATTGCAGTCGAAACATGTTTCGTAAGTTGTTAAAAAGCGATGTTTTATCTCGATTCTCGTCCATTTTTGGAGCGAATTCTATGGATGTTTCCTGTCCACACGCATTTTAGTCTGGCATCAACATCATCTTAATCTTATCCCAATTTATTTTGGGCTGGTGCAGCATGTGTTTTAGTATTGGCATAGTTTGTTTTTTATCCTGGCAGATATTTAAATTTTGTGGGACCCCATCAGGAATTTAGTTCGAAATGAAAATCTAAGATGGCGGCTACGTAAATTAGTACATTTTTCATCAAGGGTGTCGTTCTTATGGTTTTCGAGGGTGCAGAAGCCAATACTAAGGTTAAAATGAAACAAAGAGTCATCTTTGCAAAAAATTTCAAATTTTTCGTCATGAGTATCATAGATTTTACGAAAACTATAAAAAATATCTGTGTCTCTATTTCTTTCTATTATTTATTATAATACGTCAGATAATTCTCTTTCGTTACGTGTCGATTTCTACTAGTTTATATCTACCGAAAGCTGTGGTAAAGAACTTCGTTACAAAAACATTAATGTGGTTCAGAATCCTCAGTGTAAATATCACTCACAATAATTGGCAGATTCTATTTACATAGTTTGTAATCCAAGATTACAGTCTACTGCTTTTAAATGATTTCGACGATTATAAATCTGAAATTACATTCCTGAAATCTGCGATCAAAAGACTAAGAAATATCACCGCGCTACGTGGTCTGCGGGATAAGCCGATGCAATCGAGTGTGCCGTCGCGAACGCTGACGTCCATTATTCATCGTTTAACTTCTACGTGATAGATATTATCATAATCTTTTTAATGATGTTTTATTCGTTTTTCAGGTGTTCGAAAGTTTTATTAATAAGCGATTAGAAACGTACGTATTGCACTACAAAGCGCGTTGATTCTGTTTCTTGCCAATTCATTGTAAGGTTCATGTTTGACAGCCAACATTTCAATATAACATATCAGCGTATATGGTCCTTATTAGAAAGTGAAGTCACCCAAAGGGCTATGCTTGGAGTTTCCCTACTTGATCGAATCACTCGAAATTGATCGATTTGAAGAGATCCGCAGGAGAACCAAGGTAACAGACATAGCCCGAAGAATTGCCAAACTTAAATGGCAGTGGGCAGGGCACATTGCTCGCAGTACAGATGGCCGATGGGGCTGAACTGAAAGGCTCTGGAGTGGCGACCGCGTATCGGTAATCTTGTGAAGGACGTAGGAATCTGCTGGATGCGGGAAGCACAGAACCGGTCTAAGCGGAGGTGCTTAGGGGAGGCCTATGTCCAGCAGTAGACGTCTTTCCGTTAAAATGATGATGATGACATCAGCGTAAATTAGAAATTGAGCTAGCCTCTGATACCTAAATGAACCTCAAATTGGTTGCCTTGAGAGAGAGAGCAAGCAAACTGACTTGGTAGTTATGACACAGAATAAACAGTACAAGTACAGAAAAGGCACATCGCACAACAATGAATAGAAATAGCGACTCTTGCTAATAAGCAACAAAGTGCAATTCAACTCGCATAAGCGCTCAGTGCCTAACGCGATATTTACCTAAACGTTGCCGCTCTCTTCTAACGCGTAACTCTGCCGCAGTCTGGCGCGGAGTGACGCGCTAGCTGTGGCACTAGGGTTGTCGGCTTGCGCTTGCGTCTATCTACCTACTTGACCACGTAATCTCTTATGTTACATGATTACACGGTCAATTAGGTAGATAGAAAATGAATAATAAAGTCCGTCATTTGTAATTAACAAATGAAAGTAGTAGGTTACAAAAACAATTGGTTGTAATACAAATACATAACAAATAAATGAAGCAATGGATAAGCCATATTCTTCAAAATTATTCAGATTTAGATTAATAATGTGTTACGCAATTAGGGTGCTGGTTATGATACCGTTATGTTGATACTTGTGACAAGATATAAACTGAATAACAGAACTGAAATGCGTTAATAACTTAAATAAGACTGCAAGTCACGACTGAAAAGTATGCGCGCATTGTCAACATAATCGATAAATATTTAAATTGCAAAAAAATGTCACGCAAAACCTTTATTAACATAGGTGACTTGACAAACGGACAAAAATATGGGCGACGTAAACATCGGTATACCTACGTGTCATGGGGAACAAGTGTTGGCCATAATTTTATTCAAATTGAAATTTATTCATTTTGTGAACATAGGGTACCTACAATAAAATTATACAGATGGTACTTATTAAAAAAAAAAGTTTGTCCATGCTATGTCACACCAAAAATATATCTTAGGTAATCGTACGTCAATTAACTAAATAAAAATAAAGTCAATAGGTAAGTAGATGTCACAATTAATAAATATGTCAATAAATTAAGACGGCACATAAATAAATTGTTAACTGTTAGAATAACAACCAGGCATTTCAAAAACTCGTTCTATGTTACATACTCACTCTAACAGAGCCCTGAAAGCTTCAGGCTGTACATCCAATATTGGTATAGGATCATTCCTCTCTGCCATACCACCATAGAACATAGCCTCGAAAACTGGTGACGCCATCGCCACGACCAGCTTGTGGCCAGCTATAGTAGGTCACAATTCCGTATAGGTACAATTATAAATGTCAAGAAAGAATATCATCATATTGCTTGCATCAATGCTGGGATTCCCATCCAAATTCCATTTAGTGTTTTTGCCTTCATTTCAAGCTGATTGACAAGGTTTTACAGAATAAGTCAGCTGAAGTGGCAATGGGCCGGCCATATTAGCCGTAGAACCGATTAACGTTGGGGTAGGCGTGTACTTGTGTGAGACCGCGAATCGGAAAATGTACGGTAGGACGCCCTCAGGCTAGGTGGAGCGACGATCTTCGCAGAGTGGCTGGTAGCAGCCGGATGAGAGTTGCCGAGAATCGAGCTGAATCACGTGCAATTGGAGAGGTTTCTGTCCAGCAGTGGACTGCTGTAGGCTGATGATGATGATGACGTTTCATAATATTTAATTCTGAAGTCAATAATACGGACGTACCTAAGTAGTTGTTTCTTTATTTTTATCAAGACTACAATGTAGTTTCTAGTGATAGCGGATAGCACATGTTTTGCAACTTTCTCAAAAATAACCAATTATAACCAGTTCAAAAACAATAAATTTTCATTTGGAACAGTTATCTATATAACTTAAAAAAAAGTGTTATATTATGTTTAAACGTTTTTACTATGTGAACTAGTAGTCGGTTTTGTAACAGATCCACTTAATATGGCCTGGATGGCACTGGAAGAGCTAAACCTCAATGCTTCGAATAGGTACGTAAGTCATGACCTGGGTTTTGAGAAGTCATTTCTGCTTCCAACCTTATTGTCCTCAAAAATCATTAAATTTGATCATGACATGAGCTGGTTTTCATGACATGTGATAAAAGGTTCGCCTAATGGTCAAATGATCACCATGGTAGGTATTTCATGCTATGGTTTTCTTACGAGAAGCCCAGAAGTTAATGTCGTTTGAGAATAATTGATGATATTGCTAAAACTTGATGGGAAAACTTTTTAATGGGGCACACAAGGCAACTGTAACTTTGAAGCCCTGCGGTCTTTTACTGAAACATTTTTTCCAGGTTATATGAATAAAATTGTGATTATAAAGAAAATGACATACCTACTTGTAATAACAAGCTGCTTCTTATTTATACAAAGCAACTGAAACCAATAATATTTTCTTTGGATCGAACATATTTTGAAACAAAACAAAATGGTTGTCTTCAATCTGGTTAGTTTTTATTACTTATTCATTATACCATTGTAATTTTAGTAATAAATAATTTCATGTTTCACTGTCATGATAATTATTATATTACTGTGTAATTATAGGTACCTACTTCTTTAGGAATTGTTTAAGTAAGTGAATACATAATCACGGGACAGATAAAGTTCAAAGTTAATGGCGTGGAATATTCTGGTAAATAAATGTGTGGGTGAGGTGCTACGTCAGCGCGCAGTCACCTTCTCCCGCGCCGTACGCTATCAACTCGGTAATGATCATCATCAGCATTTATCATACTCATCATGAGTCTTTTTCCAATTAGAAGTTGCAGGGGAAAGTCCTAAATTGTAATAATTTCATCTGAATATCACCGCAAATAAGTTAACACATAGGATACTTTTTAACCAGATATTCCCACGAGATCGAAACCTATGCGGGTGAAACCGCAGGGCGCAGCTAGTTTTACATAAAGTGAAGGACCCTGAAAGTGTTAAAAAAAATGGGTATTGCATTTTAGGTTCCGCATTAACAGTGGCCTACACAATAATTATGTATACAGGTTGTAGCGAAATAATGAAAAAAATGACTTGTACACGTTTAACTTTGTAAAATTGAAAAAATATTGTAATTAAAACCTTGTGTAGGACACAGCACGGCTCGTGATATTTACAAATATTAAATTATAACTCTGACGCGACGTCCTTGGTGTTAGAGCCCTAAAGTAAATTTCTCTATTACGCGTCGGTTACGATACGTTTGCAAACGTTCCTATAACTTCCGCAATAAATAAATATATACCTAGTAATCCTAAATGTGTAACTGTTCACCAAGTCAGTCGGTTATCAGGTTAGCGAGGCAACTATTTATATGACTGTTTAAAACAAAATATGACAATAGTAACAACAAAAAAATAAATAAAAAAACTACTAAATATACGCAAATCCGGTCCTAGACTCCAGGCTGGCAGTCGGTAAGCTCCTCGCTGGCTGGTACTAGAATCCACGAGCGTTGGGTTCGAATCCCAACAGGAAACTTGCATTCGTCTGGTCCCAGGCTAGCGGTGGGGGCGAATTCAAAATCCGCCTACAGTCTTCGGACAAATCTACAGAAAATAACGAAAAATCATAATCCGAAACGCAGGCAGAAACTTTTATAACAAAAGGGCTGAAGAAAAGTTAAATTACATACCAAGTTTGAATGAAGAAACCTGACCCGCCTTGAGACAAGCTTTTAATGCTGTACGTGATACGTTTATTTACGGAAACACAACCTATTACAAAAAGAAGAATGGAATAAAATTTAGGAAACGATAAGAGCTTTTGAATAATCAATAGCAAAGCAAACATACCCTTGGATAAAGTCGAACAATGAACGAACTCGGTCGTTCAAACCGTTATATCATATCGATAATATCATGGCAAATTATTATATGGTCAAAGCGGAAAAAAATAATATATATAATGGACTTCCGTCCTGTGTCCAAAAAAACTTCAAATGAAAAACATCGGTAAGAGAAAAAACAGGACACTTTTAGATTCAAAATTCAAAACCAAGAAAAAAAACCTTTCTGATTAAAAATAAGGTTGCATTTGATAAAAAAGAAGGTCGTTCGTGTTAAAATACCTAATAATGTAGCATTTGCCACTGCTGCAAGGTGCAATACACGTGGCATTGCACCTGTGTACATAATTATTTTGTTAGTCACTGTTAATATTTTGGTGAACTGATGAATAATTAAGGGGAGGAATTTAATTTAAAGAATGAATAATAATAAGTTATATTTAGCTAGTGATCATTATTTCAGAAAAAATATGGCATGACAGTTTTTTTTAAGAATTCACGCATTTCAGGATTTCTGCCAATGAACCACTATGCTGGTTTATTTGACACAAGTGTTGACACTGTCCGTCGTGCTCTTCATAGTGAAGAGCTGCATTATCGGAGGCATGCTGTGAAACCCTTACTCACGGAAAACCATAAAAGGACAAGATTTACAGTTCGCTTTGGATCACATAAACTTCGATTGGAGTAATGTCATCTTTACAGATGACAAATCTTTTAAGTCCAGTGAACACGGACGCTTATGTTTGTGGCGTCGAAATCAATAATACGCGATACACAAGTGGTCACGTAGTGCCCAATATGCAATCTGGTCATATAACAGTGAACATGTGGGGCTGGATGAGAGCAGCCGATCCGGGAGAACTAGTCAGACTACCAAGTCGAGCAAATATTGCAAATTATACAGAAGTGCTGAAGGAGACTATGTTGCCTACCGTTCGAAATGTGTATCCAGGAGAAGAATTACCTACCACAGATATTTGTGCGGGATAATTTGTCCGATACACGGTTCGCACAGTGTGTAGGCGTGGTCAGCATAATGACATTTGCGTTATTCCTTAGACATTTGCGATTTAAATCCCATTGAAAATTTATGGGGTGTCATTGTTCAACGGTCATCAAAATGAGAGTACTCCAGATGCTTTAAAGGCTCATTGTTTACAAATATGGGAGAGGTTCGGATCTATGTAAAAAATTAATTAGTTCAATGCGTTCCCGCATGCAAGATGTTATCGACCAGAATGGTGGTGACACGAGCTATTAATAAATAATTATACTTAGGTAATTAATATTATTTCACTTAGTACTTATTTTTTATATTAATTGGAGACCTAGTTATGTGTGTATAACCTATTACTTAAGTATTCGAAATAACTTAAAAAAGTTATGAACACTTCAAGTTCAAACACAACATAATTTTTAGTTTTTTACGTTACCTACTAACCATTTCATATGTTTTTGTGCAATTTCGTAGTTTTAAGCCTACCTATTTAATCCATATAATGCGTTTGACCTCTGCGATAAAGACTGCTCTTTTTCCTGTTGCTAAGTAACTACCAACTCGAATATTATATTATTAAATTTAATATCTACCCACTCGTTAGTTTAATGAATATATTCCTATCGGTTTATTTTGTTATGTTTATCATTTAAACTAGGTACGCTACGTATGCTAGTAAATGTAATGCTGCACTAAAGCTTACATAGTTATCTAAATAAATGTATTAGTTTTGTAACTACTTACTTAATCCTACCTTAACTCTTTGTTTCTTCCTAACTCCTTACTCACGTCAAAGAATGTATACACTACCGCGCTCACGTTTCGTAAATAAGTCATAGTTGTGAATAAATCAACGCCATCTAGTTTATTTTCGAAAACTTGAACTCAAACGTTCACTGGAAAATAGACCCATCCGATTTTATCATGTAGAATCATCATCATCCTTTCAAGTTTAGAGGCAGATTAAAAAAGTTCTTAAACTATTTGTTCTAACAAAAAGTTACAGCATGGAAATCTCTTAACAGAAGTTTGCCTTGCATTTGGCCTGTTTTGTAATTTAGATGTGAGGTTATTTGAATAGCGAGGAGCCTGAGAGGTTTGCAGCTCTGACATGTTTAATGTATTTGTAGCTGGCGTCGATTGCAGGGAATCTTATAATCAAGAACCAAAACAAATGGTTCACTTCGGATATATTGCTGCTTTTAGAAATGATTGGGGTGCATGTGACAATACGTAATTAAACTTGTATAGGTCAAAAAAATTGTACCTACCCGTCTTCAGTTACCTATAGGTAAATATGTATTTTGTTGTGAAACTGAATCGTTCAGTGAAGTTCAGAGCGGATATGAAAGGAGCCATCATTTGGAATATAATGTTACCGCTACTAAGTGATGGTTGTCATTACTTAGTGGCGGTAACATCATATTCCCAATGACGGCTTCTTGTTCACCTATAAGGTGAGGATTGTTTTTCATAAACATAGACAAAAATATAGCATGGGTCTTATATGAATTGAGTAGGTACTTACTTACAATAAAAGTGAAGCTAAAAAATATGCAATCTTTCTAATAACATACCTAATCGTCTACATAATAATTATGCAGTAAAAGTTTTGAGAGTTTAATTAAGTTTCAGAAGCAGCAGAAACTAATTATCTACACACGCAAAACATCGAAGCATAACGCACCACATAACATAACATCGGAGCATAACGCATACAATTATAAACATTTAGATAAAAGTCAGACCATAGGACGATTATGGTATCGCCAGACGTAACGATGTACATGCAAATTCACTGTTTTTGTATGAACGAAACAATACAATGTGATATACATGCTAAAAGAAATATTTTGCAAGGAGTTTTTGCTACAGTATAACATTAATTTAAAAATATTCTTGTTAATTCCATGGAAGATCCACAATAATATAAAGATAAAACCAATTGTAAGTAACAGATCAGAAAACATTGTAACAAATGATTAAAATTAGAAGATTGATTTCAAATCAGACAAAAAAACATAACACGAAGTACTTGATCAAGACTTGGGGGTCAGATATGACACGCAGTACACAATAAACATTCGATTTGTGAGTAACTTTTTATCAATTCTTTGTAAGTTTAGATATTTACATTAGCTAACATTTAAAATAATGATAAATGTGCATGTGAAAAAATAAGCAAAATAATCATAGGGCATCAAAAAATTCGTCCGCATCGCTGTCAACAGGAACAGTGCCATAAGAGGCTGGCAGCATTGTCACGTTTTCACACACACTTATACTTTGGCCAAGAAACAGGTCAGCCCGCTGGTCATGTGAAGAGTCGACTAACTGTTTGGCGATATCTCGAAAAACCAAGTGGGCACTCGGACCCCATGGCCCTATAGTGTTTCGACCCCAAACGGCTCGAACATAATATAACTCCCAATCAGGTTGGAATATTTTCGCTGTTTGAGGTTTTCTGTACCAGGCAGCAGCCGGCCCAGCACAGCCCACCGTGCTAGGAAGATGGGATGGCGCAAGGGTGTCGACACATGTTGCATCCCACACCAAAGCTCTGCCTAACTTCCAGGGCATTATGGTCATTCCGTCAGGTCTCTTCCCATCGTCGCGTGTCACGCCGTTGGGTTCTAAAACAGCTGGCAACCTGGCGGTGACAAGAGCACGACGGATGATGTCATTAATGCTGGCGTGCCGTGCTATCCGACCTGCGCTCCTAGTGCAGGATAGGCCATGGTGTCCGAGGCAGTCGACAGCTTCACCGCACTGACTACGATGCGGAGCGGAAGGTGGTGTCACCCAGCATAGTGCCTATGTTGGGTGAAGGGAGTGCTTGAGCGGCGGGATCGTCCGAAAGGGTTACCGCTGCCCTGGAACAGAAAGGGCTAAGGAAGGAACATGGGTGGGTTTTAGTCAGTAAGAGTCTGACACTCCCTTCCGCTCCACCCAGAGCGGGAGGGGCCATTTGATGATTTACCATCCTCAAAAAAAAAAAAAGGGAGTGCTTGAAGCCAGAGCCCCTACTCCCACTTACCCACAGCCAGCTGGCGGGCACGCTCAGCAGTATTGGTGGACGTATTGATAAGATTATTTCGTACCAATCTGCAGAGCGGCTCATCCCACTGTCTCTGGGAAGATGGGTTTATGGGTCGATCTGTATCTGGGCAAGCCGCTTTCCAGGCGTTCACCGTGTCGGTCAAGCAAGGCACTTCAGAGTTAACCAGGCAGGCTAAAATTTTCCCGGTCATCTTTTCGGTGCTGTGGACAGAGGACAGGAACGGTAAGCTAATACTGATAATTTTGCGGACGCCGAGGCCACCTTGTAAAAATGATAGGTGATGCCACGTTTGGAAAACGCCCATGCCTTAGTAAACGTAGGATTTTTGTATAAATTGAAAACTGAACATGGTGGAAAGTGTAAAGATAGTCTTCGGAGCTGTTTCCCCATCATTCATCAGGATTGGTGCTACATTACAGTTCCTGGTTGGCAAAAAGCTCTTCACCAATGAGACTCTAACGTCAGCATTTAACATCGTGGAAGAAGAGCTGGTGGTGGAGGACAATCCACCGGATCCTTCAGTGGAGTATAGGAAAGAAGTAGCTCTGGGATTGTCTTACAAAGTACGACTTGTCTTGTTCTTAAAGAGCGCTTTCTCTATGGCGTTAAAAATGGTGGTCAATAAAGTTTGTTAAAATTTTTTTACCGTTTCCACTCATCACAGTCACAGGCAATCAACTGTTATATAAAACAACCTAAAAAAATCAGGTTAAAAATACTGACTTGGCCTAAAAAAGTCTGAACAATTGGAAATTTCAATTTTCGCGGCATGTTGAGCAATTTAATCGACGTACTCGTAGCTTCCGTCGTCTATCGCTTTTTGTCGCTCGTACTGAGCTGTTGCAGTTGAAATTGTTCTATTAGAATTTCAAGGAAGAAGATGAAAACAATGGTAGAGTTTTTAGACGGCACTAAAGTAATATTCCTAAGAAAATCATCAAAACTGAAACTATGTGTTATTACGAAAGCAACAAACTGAAGAATCTTTATTTTTCTTAATACTGGAGGTTCTGCAATACTTGTCACCGGAGATGAGTCTTCACTCTCGTTACAAATCGGGGGATTTTGACAGTTCAATAACATTAATTGCGTTGTTTACGTTGTTGAGCAGCCAAATTGTTCGAACATAATTATGAAGCAATCTGAATCATTTTGAAAGATATCGCATATCGTATATCCATTATTAGCGATATCTTTCAAAATGATTCAGATTCTAAGTGAAAATGTGTTACGCAGTTAGGGTGCTGTGTGTAGAGCTACTCAAGAAAAACGATTCATCGCAGGTGATAATTGTAGCGTCAGCTCCCATTAATATAAAAAAAAAAACAAAAACTACAGTAAAAATAAACCTTTCGAGATTTTATCAAACTGTTACTAATTAACGTAAATTAACTGAAAAGAAGATGGCCTGGTAATTTACAAGTAAACTCGTAATAATTGTACTTTTTTGCCCATTTATTTAGAGCATTAGCATCGCGATTGTATATAAATGGTAATTGGTTGGCCATTGTCTACGATAGCTGTAGTAATTTATTTCCTTGGGTAACTCTTATCATTGGACTCCATTATGAGCGTATTATTCGCCTTAATTTATGGTGTTCCATTTGAATTTTATTTTAATCTCCTGTTTATTTTTATGTTCTGTCATGGCAGTTTCTTTTTCCCATTCTATCTCTTTATAAAGTTTAGATTTTGGACGGTTACACATTTTGCTTCGGAAATTATAGCATCCAGACGTTCAAAATCATTGTCATCATGGGTTTGAATTCTAATATATTATATTTCTCTTGGTCATCTATGATCATCATATCCATACCATCGGCCTTGTCATTAGAATTAACGTTTTTATGAGCAGGTACCGGTGAGCCTCCGATATACATGGCATTGGTCGTAATCTTTGCCATGAGGGAAGCAATCACTGCACCATATTATCATGGGCAGGACGCACTGGTTGAAGACTTAGTTTTCCAACATTGCGGGATTGGCGACGAGAAGATTTGACGAAGTTTTCCAAACGCAGCCCAACTCAATTGGATCCCTCGGTCGGCTTCTTTCTCAAAGTTGTGACTACCGAGCTGGATGACTTGCCCTAAGTAGGCATACATAGACACGCTCCTACAACTTCGAGACCCTTTGATGTGGATTGGACTCGGCAAGACGTGCGCATTGTACATGACTTTCGTTGTTCAAATTCATGCCGAGGCCTACCCGCCGACAAGCTCTATTTAGGCTAAACAGCATCTGGTCTAACTGTTAAAGTGTCTCTGCCATTATAATTTCATTGGCAAAACGAAGGTTTAAGATGTTCTCGTCAACACTCAACACAGTCCAGTCCAGCGTTATTAAAACGTCCTCCAAACGATTGGTGAACAGAAATATAAGTGGACTAGCTTCTGCCCGCGGCTTCGCCCGCGTGGATGTCGGAATGTATCCCACGGGAACGTGCTACCAGGATAAAAAGTATGTGCTTCCCCAGGATGCCATCTATCTCTTTGCCAAATCAGAAGTTCAGTGGCTTAGGCGTGAAAATGTAACAAACAGTTTCAAGTTCAAATCCCCCTTGAAAACCGAATTACCTACCCCTTTTTGCCCCGTCAGGGGTCAATTTTCGACAACTTTACATAATTATTATTAATTATTTTCTGACAAAAGTAATAATACTGAGTTTCGAGTTAATTGGACCGCGCATTCAATTACTTCCACACAAACTATCCTATATCCGCCTTTGAAGGGTAGTTTTGAAAAACTTATAATGATAAACTTTATTACTTACTTAGGCAAGTATTCTTGCCAAGTTTCAAGTTTATTAACCTTATGAAGAAGATTCTTCATATAAACTGTATCCCCGCTTTTCACCCCCACAGGGGTGGAATTAAAAAAAATGTTTGAGATGTATTCATAACTTGACTCAAAGATTATTTATACTCATTTTCGAGTTAATCAAGCCATGCAGTAAAACCCTCCCCTGTAAAATCGACTACCCCGTTTCAGACCGCCAGGGGTAATTTTCGAAAAAGCCTGATACACATTGTTCTTTACTTTCGATCCTAGGTATAAATACTGAGTTTCGCGCTAAAATTCTTCTATACAAACTTTGAAACCCCCCAATCCCCTTTTAGGGGGTAGTTTAGAAAAACATAAAATGGCAAACTTCATAATTTACTTAGATTAGTATTGGCGCCAAGTTTCAAGTTTATTAACTCAAGGAATAAGATTTTTTTTAGAGCAAGGGTATTTAAATCACACAACGATTGCTTTTAAATAGGACGCGGGGTAAATCATTTGAGTTATTTACGTGTTGCTGCTGATAGTTTGCTCTCTCGCATAACAAAAATGGGAGAGCCGAATAAGATGCAATGATTTTCTTTTAGACAACGTTTTTTTTTCTTTTACAGACGCTTGAAAGAAACGTTTTATCAACGAGTACTGCAGATTTTATTTTTATTAGTATTCTTAAAATTTTTAGAGGGTTCATTGTGTTGGGGGTGGGCTTGGAAAGAGCACGATATAAAATATTTAAGTATTTTTACTAGCCTGCCTAGATGTTTTGGGCACTGAAAACATCTTTAAATGCAAATATTGTTATTGTTTTTTTTCGGTTTGTGTAAAAGAATATGGTGTGTTTATTAATATTAGAACAAAATGTTTTATTTCTTGAGTGTGTGTGTTTTTATTAGTTATTTCTCTTCTTTTTTAAGAGAAAACAGAAAATAACAATCAGTAATAACATCGTTTTCGATGTGATTTTAATGTTATACATATTTCATCTTTGCCATTACTGAGCCCAAAAAACGATTGTAATTAAGGCATTATCAAGGCAGTGACCGAGTGGCGTCCGAGGACTGGAAGACAAAGTGTCGGCCTTCCGGCAGCGAGGCGGGCGGACGGTATTGTTGCCATCGCGGGTAGAACCTGGATGAGGCTGGCACAGAGCGTGGGGATTGGCACATGAAAAGAGAGTCCTATGCTCAGCAATTGGTGAAATTGAGGTATGGATGATGACGATGATGATGATAGCGAATCTTCAGACTTGTAGAAGCAAAAACAAACTGATAGTACAAAATTCCATAGGTGAGGTTATCAAGATAGACAATTAATATTGTCATTCTAAGAACGGCACGTTACTTACCAGTTTCACTAAAGAGTTCTTTTTAACTTTAGAAAAGAAATCCCACTTCTTGTTTTTATGCAATACAAAGATTACAAACGATATTGAAGGCAACGTCTCATCTACTACCTAATTGTTTGCGTTAGTGCAATCAAGGACAAAAGAATTTCCATACTTATCATCTACAATATTTTTCATCTTAATCATCATCATTTTAGCCGAAAGACGTCCACTGCTGGACATAGCCCCCAAGCACCCCCCAAGCACCTCCACTTTGACCAGTTCTGTGTTTCTCACATCTAACGGGTATCTGCGGCCTTCACAAGGTGACCTTGTGGGAGGCATAACGCTACGTCTTCCGGTACGCGGTCGCCATTCCAGAACCTTTCGGCCCCATCAGCCGTTCTGCGAGCAATGTGCCCTGCCCACTGACACTTAGGTTTGGCAAATCTTCGGGCTATGTTGGTTACCTTGGTTCTCCTGCGGATCTCTTCATTTCTGATTCGATCACGCAGGGAAATTAGAAGCATAGCCCTCTCCATTGCCCTTTGGGTAACTTTTGGCCTTCTAATACGGCCCATTGTCTGTAACCACGTTTCAGTACCATAGATCATCACTGCATGGCAACACGTACAAGACATCCTCCAGTGCAGCGGTGAACAGTTTCTGAGAGATAACGTCTCCTCGTCTCGTTGAGGTGGAGACGATATTTTTAGGTCAGTTTTGAATTGAAGATATTTATCATTGGAACTTTCTATTGAATGAAAAACGAGTTCACTGTTTGCGTCATTCTACTATGTATTTTGACATCTTTAATTAACCTTATCGAATGTTTATTTAGGTGTGGCAGTTGCACTTTACTGATGGTATTTGTCATGTTGTGATGTTAATATTGCTGTGTTATTACTGAAAAACAAGCCGGTGAAGTAAGTCGTCAGCCATGGGAGATATTAAGTTTAAAGTTAACGGCGTAAAATATAGTGGTAAGTATTACTATTCTTATCCCTTTTAGGGCGAAATTTTTCCAACGCCAAATAATTTTATCCGCGGAATAATTTTTAATTTTTGACAGTTCTTCGATACATAATCTGTCAGACGTCAATTATATTCCACGAATAATAATTATCTATCGATTGAAAAGTCAGCCCATAGTACAATAAATATAAATAAAACTGATACTTTATAGTACAGAGATTAAGTAAGTCATGAGCCGTGACAAGTTGTTCCGCTTAGAACATTACTCAGCAGATAGGTTATCTAACACCACTGCAATGGACAAACTCATATATTTAGTCCTACAATTGCTTACAATTCTGTTGTATTGTCTTCTTGTCATATCGTTCTTCTTAGCAAAAGATGACAACAAAATGGAGAGACTAAAGTATTACAGTGTTGTTTAATCTATGTTATTACATATCTCTACTACATAATACTAATAATAAAGCTGAAGAGCTTGTTTGTTTGAACGCGCTAATCTCTGGAAATAACCGGTTGGATTTGCAAAAATATTTTTGCATTTGACAGCCTGATTCTTGAGGAAGGTTATTTAACATCACGGCGAAGAGACTCTTAGGAGCCAAGCAAAAAGATAAAAAGGTAAGAAAGAACGCGAAAATGAACTAATAGCGCGGGCAGACGATGCGATGCGTCGGAGTGGGTCGTTAGTATTTGATATTTAAAACAAAACAAACAAACAAAAGAAAGTCGTAAAGTATTCAATATCAATAATTATAGATAGCAGATAAGAAGAAAAGGAATCACTAGCTAAGGATCCTAATATATCGTCCAAATATATTTTCCCCAGTGGGCTGCGATGTGAGCTCCGACGTGATGCTCGTGGACTACCTGCGACTGTACCTAGGGCTGCGTGGTACTAAGTACATGTGTCGTGAAGGCGGCTGCGGAGCCTGCGTCGTCAGCGTACATCGAGCTAAAGGGAAGCCGTATGCTATCAACTCGGTTAGTAATTCAATAGTCATTCGTTTTTGACTGCCCCGTTGGTGTCGTGGTCGCAAGTGCGACTGCTATGCATGGGATTCGATTCCCAGGTTGGGCAAAGTGTTATTGGGGTTTTCCATTTGGAATTTCTCAGAAGCAGCCCGAAGTTTAAAAGTTGGTGGTGTGATACTTCCGTGTCTCGGAAAGCACGTAAAGCTGTTGGTCCTGCGCCTGAGCGCCGAACAGATAGTGCACCTGTGTTTGCGCACACACTTGTGCACTATAATATCTCCTGCGAACCTAACTAATCTTCGTTGTGGCCAGGAATATGTAGCCATGTTTTCACTCAATGATGCTAATCAGCTCATCAGTTTGACAAACTATTAAGGATTGATGTCCTTTTAGTTCTGTTCCGAAAATATTCTTCTCCCTTTGATTATTTCTATTTACGATCACAACATCGATTGGTATTAAAACACATTGTTTCATCTGGTAGTGCATGAAACCAGTAACGGCATGCCATGGATTGGAGATCACCACCATCGAGGGGTTGGGCAACAGGAAGGACGGCTACCATGATTTGCAGACCACACTGGCTAGTGAAAATGGTTCTCAGTGTGGTTATTGTTCACCATCTTGGGTAATGTCGATGTATGGGTAAGTAAATCAAATGTTTTGTCTCAAAATTAGTTTATTTGTTTGTCAAAAAAAATGTTTCGACGAATCTAAAAATAAAATTAAATGCAATTATCTATTTTGAAACTAGTACCTAAAGTAGATTATACACAGTGGCAGGGACATCGACGCGTAACCTGTTACAGGACCTGTTGTACCTGTGATTCAGTACATGATTTTAAAACCACTGCGTTGAAGTTTTTCGTCTATTATTAAATAAAAAATGTTTTACAAGCTGGAATCGTTGAGTTTTTGCATCTTCCAGTAATATTTTTACTTTACATTTCTTTTTTGGGGTTGAAACTCTCAGTGGGGATCATGGGGCCCGAGTGTACGTTTCCTTTTTAAGAAAACTTCTCGCCCACTGGTCGACACTTCACGACCAGAGGGCTGGGTCGTTCTTTGGCCAAAGAATTAGCACCGCCATTCAACATGGCAATGCTGCCAGTCTTCTGGGCACGTTTCCGGATGACAGCGATGCGGACGTGTACGTCGACGCCTAAGAAGTCCTGTCCTTTTGATATTGTATTTATTTCTATAGTTAGTTAGTTAGTCATTTAGTTTAATACCTAGTGCAAATAGTTGGTTGTGTTAAATATTGTTAAAGTTACGTAAGTCAACCAATAAACTCTTCAATTTCATTTATAGGACTAAACTTAACCTACAGATTCTGTTCTTTTACTTGCAGTCTACTTCAAACCAATCCCAACATCACAATGGCAGAAATAGAAAAGTCACTAGCTAGCAATGTTTGTCGCTGTACTGGGTACAGGCCAATCCTTGAGGCCTTCAAAAAGTTTGCCAAAGATGCTCCAAGACAGATCAAGCTTCAAGATATTGAAGATCTTCAAATCTGTAAGAAAACTGGAGAGTCTTGTGATAAAAGTAATTGCGAGGATAGTGAGTGGTGTTTCATAGATCAAGAAAACGGAAAAGATTCTATCATTGAGATCAAGCTGAAAGATAAAAGGCTTTGGTATCATGTGCAAGAAGTAAAAGATATATTTAAGATTTTGGATAGAGAGGGCGTTGATTCTTATATGCTACTCAATGGGAATACTGCAACAGGTTAGTAGCCTTTGTCGTTATTAGTTATCGTCGCTATTCAAATAGAAGACGAATTGATGGAGATTTTAAAAACTTTGTTTGCAGGAGTATATCCAATGGATGAGTATCCTCATGTCCTTATAGACATAAGTAGTGTCAAAGAACTCAAAGGATACACAGTTGACCAGAACTTAATAGTTAACGCTGGGACGACACTCACGGAGTTTTTGGAGATACTACAAACTGTGTCTAAAGAAGATTACTTTGGATATTTGCAGAAGATTTACGATCACGTGCTAAATATTGCACACATTCCAATCAGAAATGTGAGTAGATATTAAAAAAAAACCGGCCAAGTGCGAGTCGGACTCGCGCACCGAGGGTTCCGTACAATTTAAAATTATTAAAAACATTTTTATTTATTGATGTAACTAAAAATTTACGGATTTCGCTATTTTTCCTTTATCTGTGCTATATGACGTTGCTTCGTACTAAATTTCAAGATTCTGAGTTCACGGGAAGTACCCTGTAGGTTTTGATTCCCTTGCGAGTGTCGAAAATTTGCGGTATAAACGGCTGTATCTTTTGATTTCGTTGGCTCAGAAGTTCGATTTTTTCACAGCTCCAAGGGTCAGTATACCTGAGTATTTAATATAAATTCCAGCTTGATACCTCTACGCGTTTCTGAGAAAAAGGGTCTTGACAGACAGACGGACGTACAACAAAGTGATCCTATAAGGGTTCCGTTTTTTCGAGGTACGGAACCCTAAAAAAGCCCCTCGTATAGTCATATCAGTGTAAATGTTTCATAATTTATCTTTATTTCAGACGTCCATAGATTTTTACAAAGATAGCGTTAGTAGGGTTATTAGTTAAGCAGTAGGTACACACAAAAAAAAAATACAAGAAGGTGTTAGTAATTTTTTAGTAAACAAAACAAGTTACCCAATAATAACACTTAGACTATTTCCTATTTCTGTGCAGGTGCACACATGCCCAGTACACAGTAAAAGGACTGTTTATTTTGCACGCTAACGTTCTGAGGACCGTGTTAGTGCTGCCACGGAGGCACGGACCCTGCTCATCACCAATGCAGTTCTTTTCCTAATTATGGAGAAGAAATCATCAATGAAAGCATCCGCAAACATTGCGGAAGCGCTGCAGTACCAGTTTAGCATGTTGTTAATTAGGTTATATTTAAAATATTAATTTTTGTAGGTGGCGTCAATTGCCGGGAACCTAATGATCAAGAATAAACACCACTGGTTCGCGTCTGATATTTTCTTGCTTTTAGAAACACTTGGAGCACAAGTCACTATACGTAAGTATACTTTGATTCATTATTTATTAAATTAAATGAAATGAATTCGGTCGTAGATTTTTAAGACACTTTTACATGTCACATCATGTGTGTATGGTATATGGTGTTGTTGTTGCCTGGATTTCAAATATGGAGATTCAGAATTGATAGATTTATCGTTTTCATGTACAAATAAAAATATAATATAATCTATTAATTTTAGAGAACAGAAGGAGCGCAAAGGAAACGCTGACAATGCAACAGTTTCTCAGGGTGAACATGAGAGGAAGTGTTATTTGGAACATTATGCTACCTCCGCTATGTAGCGATCATTGTTTGGTTACCTATAAGGTAAACAAGAAAATTCCTAGTTTTATTGCATCTTGTAATTTAGATTCAGAATAAAAATGGCACAGTTTTACGAAATTGAAGCATTTTATTTGAATATAAATGAAAGTAATTGTACTTATGTGTAATATTGTACCAATGATAAAAGTTAAAACCGTTAAAATTATAACATTTTCTGAGTTTTGCAAATAGCACACCTATTTGCAAAACTCAGAAAATGTTATAATAAAAAAGACGACAGCCTGTGATGTCAACTGTGATGATAAAATTATAGCCGGTTTTAGTTATTTAGAGATAGCTTCTAAAACAGAAAATAATAATATAACAAATTGATTGTATAAAAAGGAAGCTTAAAAGAATATACTACCTATACTTATTGCAGGTGATGCCACGCTCTCAAAATGCCCATGCTTTAGTACATGCAGGGTTTCTGTACCAACTAACAACTAAAAACATAGTCAAATCTGCGAGAATAGTCGTCGGAGCTCTCTCCCCAAAATTCAGCAGGGCTACTGCGACAGAGAAGTTCCTGATTGGGAAGAAGCTCTTTACCAATGAGACCCTGACGTCAGCACTGAAGATCATGGAAGCTGAGTTGGTGGTTGAAGACAACCCACCAGAACCTTCAGTGGAGTATAGGAAGAAAGTGGCTCTGGGATTGTTTTATAAAGTGAGTATGCCCGACATTATTATTTACAGTAAAATAGAAGTTCATTTTTGTGAGGAATTACAAGATCTTAAGTTTTTAACTTTAGTTTGAATGCTGTCTCAGAGAAAATATGATTCCTCTCCAATTTACAATGACATCAGTTTGCTTCTAGTTAAGATAAGAGTTTCGAATTATAAAAAAGTTCAGCTAAACTTCCTTTAAAAATAAGTTAATCGAAGATATAAATTATTTTTATTTGTTATTGTTACTGTTGTTAGTAATGAACAGTAGCAAAATTTAATTAACTTTGCTTAAAACACTGCACAACAAACTGAAATAAACCATTCTCTACAATCCCAGGGTTTACTGTCGCTATCTCCTGAAACAAATGTTCACGCTCGCTACAAATCTGGAGCGACAGTCTTATCGGATACCCGTCCAGTATCCAGAGGTGTTCAGGTCTTTGAAACTAACCCATCAGTGTGGCCCGTGACACAACCTATTATGAAAGTGGAAGCTTTGGTGAGAATAAATCGAATAATATGAATACTTTGTTCAAATATATTTTTTTTACACAAAGTTTCTCTGTTTTATCCTTGATGCGTTGGTTGTAGATACAATGTGCGGGAGAGGCTTTCTACACTGAGGATTTACCAAATTTTCCCAACGAGGTATTTTGTGCCTTGGCACTCAGTACAGTCGCGTTGGGTGACATTGTGTCCATTGATGCCAGCAAGGCTTTGGTAAGAACTTGGTATATTCAATGTAATAGTCAGATGGTCTACACCTAACTGATATTTTAACAACATTAGCTAACTTTTTTCAGGCTTTCCCAGGCGTAATAGCGTTTTATAAGGCAGAAGACATCCCAGGAATAAACTCCTTTACTCCAGCCGATTCGTTTTTATATTCTTCCAGTGAAGAAGTCTTAGCCAGTAGTACCGTCGTATATTTCAACCAACCAATCGGCATAGTTGTAGCTGAGACTCGTTATATTGCAGACAGGGCTGCAAAACTAGTAGAAGCTACATATAAAAATGTTAAAGAACCACTCTTAGATGTAAAACAGACTATAGATAACTCAAGCAGAAGCACCCTATTCATTGAAGAAAAAGCTACCGACAAAGGTACAGAAGCAGTAGCTAAAGAAATAAAAGGAGTTAACGCAATATATGGCCAGTACCATTTTACTATGGAAACTCTGACTACTGTCGTAAAACCCTCTGATGAAGGACTGGACGTGTACTGCTCAACGCAATGGACGGAAGGCGCGCAGTTGATGATATCAAGGGCTTTGAATATGGATCAAAACAGGTTCGTTGATTTTGATACATAACGATCAAAGTCTTAGATAGACCTAGCGATTATTAACCCACGGAATGTTTTTTATTCTTAGGATTGACGTGCACACCCGTCGTGTTGGAGGCTCGTATGGCCTCAAATTATCCCGCAACATTCAAGGGGCAATTGCTGCCGCACTTACAGTCAAGAAACTTAACAGACCTTGTCGGTTCATCCAGTCCATGACTACCAATATGAGAGCTGTGGGCAAGAGACTTCCCTGCTGTTCTGATTTTGATGTAAAAATACATTCATTTATTGAATTACATAAGTTTAATCACATTCCTTAATACTTTCTGGCCAGTTAAAAACACCATTTTGTTTTTTTTTAATATTACTTCCTGCTCCTAGGCTGGCGTGAACAGATCCGGAGTTATTCAGTACATAAACTACAGGGTATTTGAAGACGATGGATATAAAACAAACGAACAACTCATATTGCTTGGCGTCGGCCAATTCAATAACGCTTACAACAGAGCTCGATGGAACTACGCTAGTTATAATTCTACAACTGATACAGCTAAGAATACTTGGGCCAGATCACCAGGTAAAGCTATGTTATCGACTATGTTCTCCTCAACAAGCAGTCCTCATGCTTCGTTTATGTACATATTCTAAATTCCAACAGGAACACTGGAACACGTAGCAATGGCTGAACTTGTGATGGAACAGATCGCATGCGAGATGAACCTGGATCCTTTAAATGTAAGGCTAGCAAATTTAGATGCACAATATAGTAGCGACCTGAAAGAAATGGTTGACAACATTATCATAAAATCTGATTATATGAAACGACGAGAAATAGTCAACAAATTCAACCATGAAAATAGATGGAAGAAGAGAGGACTGAGATTCGCTTTCCTAAGATGGACTCCAATTGGAGGACTCAATTTTTACATAAATCTATCAGTATATCGTGGAGATGGCTCTGTAGTAATAACACATGGCGCCGTAGAAATGGGCCAAGGAATTAATACTAAAGCAGTCCAAGTAGCAGCTTATTTGCTTAATATTCCTGTGGACAAAATCATTATAAAAGAAAATAATACTGTAATTGCACCAAACTGTTCGCTAGGTGGTGGAAGTATTATAAATCAAAATGTAATAGTGGGAGTAAGAAGAGCTTGCCAACAACTCTTGGAAAGATTGAAACCAATCAGAGAGCAGATGGATAATCCTACTTGGGAAGAGTTGATAACAAAAGCTTATAATGACAATGTGGACTTGCAAGCTCATGGGTTCACGAGGACTGATGAGGAATATCCCTTTGATGTTCTTGGAGTTACTTTAGCTGAAGTAGAATTAGATGTGCTAACCGGAAAGTTTGAGTTGTTGAGGGTAGATCTTTGTGAAGATGCTGGACAGAGTGTTAGTCCTGAAATTGATATTGGCCAAGTGAGTATTCAGAAATAATTTTATTAAGATTAAAAAACTAAGAATAAAGTGAGAGTAATTCAAATCCTTTAATTCAGACCTGAGTCCATAGTGTTAGTATCAACAAAATAACTTAGTAGTGTTAGTAATAAGAGATACACATATACACATATAAGCTGGTATGGATTCTTACCCAGCGACGCAGCAGAGGGGAATCCCACCAATCTGAGTACATGCTCAGGAGACCGTTGGTTGTGACGCGTAGCCGGCCGACTATGGAGGTGACCACCTCCATAGTCGGCCGGCTACGCGTCACCACCTTTTCTTATTATGGCGTAAACATCGTCTGTGCGCGCCACCGCAAACATTGCGGACGCACTACAACGCCACGACAGCCCCAACAGTATCCTAAACGCGTTATTATATTGGACACGCAGATCACTGTACGTCCTCTGCGTAAAACGGGTCGGGGTAATGTTATAAACATACTTTCTTTTTCTTTCATATTCCATCTATCAACTCTACAATACACCACGGAGTCTGCATTTTTCATAAATATTATAACAAATTAGGTGGAAGGAGCCTTCATAATGGGTTTGGGCTACTGGACTTGTGAGCATCTTGTCTACGCTCCGACTGGTGAAATTCTAACTGATCGTACCTGGGACTACCATGTGCCGTTAGCCAGGGACATTCCTCAGGATTGGCGGGTTTACTTTAGGAAGAATTCTTTCTCTGACGATATTATTTTCGGATCTAAATGTAAGTAATATTTTAGGATTTGATGAAAGCTAACTTCTTCGGTTATTTTTCAAACAAGAAAATTTATTTTATTATTTCGTCTCTGCTCAGGTATCGGTGAGCCTCCCATTTGCATGGCTGTGGCTGTAGCTTTTGCCATGAGGGAAGCTATTGTTGCTGCTCGTCTTGAGTCGGGCATTCCTGCAACACAGTGGTACCAAGAAGGTAAACAGATAACGATTTTCAAAATTATAATATGACTTGGATGTTCACCGTGCATGGCATACAAAATAATCTAAATCATGCTGTACTTGATTTAGATTATTTTGTATGCCATGCTATAGAAATGTTTTCAGCTGATATTTTAACCTTTTTAATGAGGCACCTAATAAAGTTGGTTAATATTTTTTTATTGTTCCAGATGGGCCCTATACCGTTGAAAGAAACTATCTACTATCATCGACGAATCCTGCGGATTTTAAGTTCAATTAGTTATATTACGATTGTGTAGGTTTCGAATACCTAACTTGAAATGATTCTATGTAAACGCTATTCTGCTGGTCTGCAAATCCTAGAAATTAATAAAAATTCAGAATATTTTGTTTTAATTTAGTAATTATATTTAGTGCGGCCAGTAAAAAAAGTGTTAGCTTTCATTTGCAAATTATATTGTTTATATAAGAATTAATATAACGGGGATGGTTCTGACTATGTACTTTAATATTATAATATGAATTAATCATTGTGTTAATTTGTTTCATTAATTCCCATTGTACACACATCAAAAGTATCTAGGGGTCAAGTACGTTTTAGAGTATCGCCGCAATTGAGGATTATTATTTTAACTTTTTTGGGTCGTTATTGATTCTTTTTAGTTAATGTCACTATTTGAATAAATCATTTTCATTAAGTTTTGATTAAAAATAGAAAATCAAACCATTCGAATTTCCGCATCGGAACTGAAAAAAATTGCATCGATATGCAAGGACGACATCATTTGACACGAGAAGAGATGATGAGAGCCGTCGGAATGTTGCAAGCTGGTTTCAGGCAACGTGCTGTGGCTGTCGCTCTTGGCACTACACAGAGCGTCATAAGCCGCCTCTGAACACGCTAACGTATCACAGACAGCGTGGCCGAGCGACATGGAGAACGATCTCGCATCACCACTTGCAGACAGGACCGGTACATCCATTCATCTAAAAATTGCAATTTGCAAAAATTGCAATTTTTTTAAGTTTTACAAAATATAGGGAGAAGTTATTAACTTAAACATATGAATTAAAGTAAGAAGCCAGTCTGGAAGACTAGATTTGGTAAATATTAATTGGATTGTAGTTTAAAAATGTACTTGATCTCTAGATACTTTTGATGTGTGCAGTATTTTTGATATTTAGATCAAAACATGAACAATTTCTAAACAAGAGAAGCAGACTGCTTCTCTTGTTTAGTTCGTCAATTTCATGCTTCATATTTGCTCTATGCCTCGACTTCATCTTTTTTAATTATTTTTTAACAAGAATAAATAATTATCATTGGACAAACATCGTGAACTTGCGATTGTGCTTTCTCCTGTATATATTTTTGATAACAGAACAAAAAAGAAGCGAGTTAAGAGATTCAGTATTTTGAGATGGACTCCCGTAGAACGACTCAAATAATACGTAAATCTATTAATATGCCGTGGTGTTGGTTCTATAGCTATAACCTACGCATTTACAGGAATGGGGCAAGGAATAAGCAGCTCAAGAAGCAACTTACGAGTAAATGCTAAGAAAATCGGTTGACAAAATTGTAGTGAAAGGAAACAACACGGTGATAGGTCCTAACTGCTCATTTTTTGGAGGTAACATTGTGAATCAGGACGTCATTGTAGAAGTGAGAACAGCTCGCTAACAACTCTTGGATAGATTGAGGTCAATTATAGAGCAGATGGATAATCGGGGCTCTACTTGGGAAGAGTTGATAACAAAAGCTAACAATAATAATGATAATGTAGACTTACAAGCCCATGCGGGTTCACAAGGACTGATGAAGAATATAACTTTGTTGTTTATGGAGTAAGAAAGAAAGAAAGAAAGAAGAAATAAACTACATTTATTTGCGGCAAACATGACGCACAAAAAAAACAAACACACAAAAAAAAAATAACAAGTTGGGGGTAAACATGCGTCACATTCACGCAAAACGGCCATCGCTCAGCATAATGCTAAGACCCTATACGAGACAGAGCCCCGCTGGTTTTCAGCGGCAGCCGGCGTTGACGTGATGACGGCAACCAGTGCAGCATGCAATTATACATAAGTAAATAAAAATAACAATCAAAACCAGAAATAAAATAAACCAGTGCAACATATGACGACATACGACACCAACACAAAGAAAAGAAACAACAATCAACACATGAAATAAAATAAAATAATCATACATTAAAAAAAAAAACATGAAAAATAATTATGATGTGGTAACATTTCGGGCAACGAAATGCTATACATAAGTACATAGATTTGATGTTTTGACATCTTGAACGTAATAATTAGCAATAACATGACTTATTATTAATCTAAGTTATGATAGACTTATAATTAATAACTTTAGCTGAAGTAGAACTAGATGTGTTGACTGGACAGTTTGAGTTGTTGAGAGTAGATCTGTATGAAGATGTTGGACAGAGTGTGTCCTGAAATCGATATCGGCCAAGTTAGTATTGCTA
This sequence comes from Apamea crenata, assembly GCA_949629185.1. Lineage (NCBI taxonomy): Eukaryota > Metazoa > Arthropoda > Insecta > Lepidoptera > Noctuidae > Apamea > Apamea crenata. The sequence goes on along the minus strand of OX451366.1, from coordinate 18,303,003 downwards.
AAAAACAGTTATTAGGTTAGGCAAGTGTTAAATATGGTAGTAAAACTCGTATTATAACTGTTTTCCCTTAATTTAAAGGTAGCCGAAATGAATGCGAAATCTAGTTCATTTACGTTTTATGCCTGGTCTAGTGCCCCGAGGGTATTCATACGAATCCGCAAGGAAGAACCCGCCTTGTTAGTCTAGCAGTATTTACATTTATTTTATTCCAGAGAGCCCTTCCATTATTATTTCATTTTGGTGTAAAATACCTATTCTTGTTGAATCTTTTAATTAAATAGTATCTTTAGTCCCGAATTTGATTGATAACTTTGTAATATTAGGAAAATATTCTTTGTTCTCTTTCTCATCTACGAAATACTTTTTGTTGTGTCAGGTGGCATATGCCTCTGGATCTTGCATTGAGTTACGAGTATATGGAAACATTCTACCAACACTTTTTATTGGTTCTTTAACTTACAAGTGGAAGGAGCCTTCATCATGGCTAGGCTACCGAACGTGTGAAAATCAGAGGGACAATTCTCGTAATTTTAAGAAAGTTCACAGTCTGATCTCAGTCTCAATCTTTCAAAAATGCGTCTAATATCCCTACATTTTCATTCTTTTTTGTTGCTTAGCTTGGGACAAAATGGTGCTGTGTGAAATGTCCAGGGATATTATTATTTATTCATTTATTTATTTTGACAAGCTTTTGACATTTGTTTGTCGCCGAGATGAGACTGCGACTAGATTTTGAACGTTTTAAATTACGAGAATTGGCCTTCAGGTCTACGCTAAATCGGGTAAACTCCTCACAGACCGGACCTGGAACTATCATGTGTCGTTATGCAGTGACACTCCTCAGGACTGGAGGTTCTACTTTAGGAAGACTTTTTATACTGTTAATGTAATTATAAGTTTTTTTATAGTAATATGGAACGAAGTGTCAGTATTATTTCAATTTGTATTTTGTTTTTGTTTCTGACTTTTAGATTATATTCTTTTGATATAAATTGCGATTCGATAACGTCTTCAACATGCTGCCCTGATAGTATTTTTAATGTCAGTCAACAGGTTTTCGGTGAGCCTTCAATATGCATGGCGGTGGCTTTCGGGTGCATGTTATGGAAATTCCTGTATGATTTGGGTTATTAATAAAAGAGATATTGGTCAGTGGGTCAATTTTAATTGGGATTTTGTCTTTTTTTTGTGACTTATAAAATTCTTGTCATAGTCTTCTCCATCCTCCAGTCTTCAGAGAATAGACCTTCTCCTAAGAGCATTACTCATTTAGTGACAGTAAGTGACTGACATAATTTCATTACCTATTTTGTACTAAAAAGTGTCATTGACACTTAAAGAGATCTTTTTCAGTGAAAAAAGAAGCACAAAGGTAACCATCGTTACTGCAGCTAAATAATAATCAGAAAGTATCGTGAACTTCGAAAAATCAAAACACCCACGTTTAAAATGGCCTTATTATTTTGATGAATTTGATTTGCGTAGGATCGCCCCAAGGCTGGCCTGGATTGGAATTTATTTGATTTTCATTCTCATTGAAAGAAAAGCCAAATGAGTCTATGTTTAGTCTCGGCACGTTCTGTCGTTCTATCGGCATTGAACTGGGATACGACCAAGTGATACGACACGGTTCTATACTTCTGAGTTTGTTTTAAATTAGTTTGGTTGAGTTTAAGAGGACGAAACCGGCTCGCATGGATTTTGAATCCGATTTTGTGGTTGTTGCATTTGGAATTTCTGTGGTTTCATTTTGAATTTTCTAGTTTTTTTAGCCGAGTTTCAGTAAACTTTCAAAGTAATGTCATTTTGACCTCTACGATTTCACATAACAATAGATGGTTTAGTTTGCCACAGTCTGATTTTCTTCTCACTCCTATTTGTTTGTATTTATTGCAGTTTATTTATTTATTTATCCTCACACTGGAACGCCATACAGAAATTACACCAACGGAGCAAACAATGTATTTCATGTACTGCTTTCCATCCATTCTCTGCGCGGTGGACATCGAACGGGCGGAGATGGATCACGCACGCTCACGTAGCGTCAAGACATTTCTCCATCGCCCCATCACTCCTTCTATATTGCGCACATTCTTTGCGACTTTTTGAAACTATGAATTTTTCAAAATAAATTGGAGGTGGTTCATTTTGGAGGTGTCATCGATGACATAAAAAATAGTATGTAGGATCATGTTCAAAATACAATGAGGACAAGTTTACTCAAAGCATATAAAGCTATCGTATTAAGGGTCGTAAGATTATTCTATCATATAGCCTCAAATACGTTCGCAGGAGTAATTTCTCCAAACTTTCCACATTTGTTGCCAATCTATTTTCATATTTCATAAGAACTTTTGTTCAAACGGAGGGGTGTTCTCCATCTCATAATATCAATTATAGCTTCCTCAATAGGGGGTGCAGTTTGTTGGTAGGTTTGTTTACAAACAGTCGAGAGGATCACGCAACGATGACGTAAACAAAAGTTTGATAGTTTCATGTAAATTATAAGTGGGCTCGTGTCAAAATGTCAGTGTTAGTGCCGGGGTCAGTGGGGCAAAGACACTTTTAGACCGAGGGATCTTTGTTTCGCGGATTTAGGGTGACTGTTGTTTTACGCGTGACGTAATTTAAATAATAGGCGTAACACTACCGGGACGTGACTCGTCGAATTTTACGCGAGAAGACCCGTTTGCAAACGATGTATGTGATATAATTTGTTGAGTATAAAATTATCGTTTGGTTTTGTTTTTGGTAAGCATTCAACTTTCAGAAGATTGGGAAAACTATGATAACTCTGAATTTCACTTCTTACCAATTCCAGGGTCAGTTTTCTTGAGCGAAAAAACAGGCAGGTACAATGCACAACACTAACTAAAACTGTTCCACAGAATCATTACTGTCTGTAATCATTATTATTTTAACCCAACAATTAATATTTCACAGTGTTATAATAGGATTGGGGCTAACCCTGAGCATTATAAGGACGATAAATATTAATTTAAGGATCGTGGCAAGAAATGGCTTAAATTGTATAAAGCTAGGGCTTACCGTGAAGTTTGCCGCTACCATAACATTAACTATGAACAAATAGCCCTTAGTTTAGCCAAGAATATAATATTAAAATGATCGCATAAAACAAACACAGTCCCATGAAAGTATATACCTCACGTATTTGGCGGTGTTCTCCGACTACCTTTTTGTGGATAAAAGTAAAACTTTACTCACGTTTACACTCGACTCGCACGCGACTGTAGCATTTATATTGGTGTAATAAAAGCTCTTTTACTTTAAAAGCCACTTAACTTACACGCACAATGTGAATTAGACTTTATAATATACCCAGAGGGTTGAAAATTCAATGTAAAATGCGTGGTAAGTAACGTTTAGGGCATCATAATACGTCGTGTTAGCCGAATCCTCGTTTTAATTCAGTTGGTTAATCTGCTAAGAGATTTGATGATCGCACTTTTATTTCTTTTTCTCTATCATCGCTTAATTATATTGATCGTTTCGTCCCTTTAGGTGGAGACCGTTTTAATGTTCAGATAATTGAACATTGGTTCTGTGTTAATACGAAGATCATCGTGGTAGATAAGACGAGGCCTTGGTCCTTAGGTTTTGGTTAGAAGACATTTTCGGCCATTCTACGATTCGAATTGTTCTGTCAGATAAATCATTTAAAAGGTAATCCGAAGGAATTTAAAACCAACTTCTATTTTTTTTTATTTCAGTAACAATTTTTGCATTGTGTTGAAAATTTTAAGCATGAGTAATTTTTCGGCTACATTTGGATAAAGTAAATTTCAGAATATGATACTCCTTCATGATTATTAGTATCTTTGTATGTAGATTATATTACCTATGGTGACCTGGGGCCGTACTACGAAGTATAAACGCCATCATGATTCCAGATCGAAAATGGGATAGTGCTATCGGTCATGTATAGCTCTCTTTTATACTGGAATCATGATGACATTAAACCGTCATAATACGGCTTTGAAGGTTCAAAGCCCTAAGCTGTCACACTTTGCCCCTGTCACATCCCTATGTAAATTCAACTACTAATTAAAACAAATTATTCTCGTCACAAGCTCCCGTAACCAACCAACACGACCTTCCCAGGTATAATATTATAATCAGATAATTTACAGCCAATCCCGTCACAATGTGGCGCTTCCTAGCCTAGCCACGACGAAATAGTTGCGGTGACTGGTCTATGGCAGATATTTCAGTAATTCTGCCGGTTATTTCGCCTAATACCGGCTGGGTAGCTTCGTTATTAGGACTAGGGGTTGCCTGCGAGTTTACTTTGTGTATATAGCATTGAATATTTGGTGAGTAAAAATAAAACTGAAACTTATAAGATGTGTGTGTATGCAGATGCGTAGCATGACGAGGTTTGGTGAAAACTGATTTGCAATAAAAAACAATGCGTTAGTTTAACGAGCAAGTTATGTGTTCGCTATTTTGATCCTACAATATTCCAACAATATGCAATATCCTACAATACAACCAACCAACCGATTATCCTAAATTAACTAATTATTATCCTAGTTAAAGTTCGCGAGCACATTCGCAAGAAGCTGGCAGTATCTATCATCATAACGGTAATATTTTCTCATTGTTTGTCTCTTTTGTTTTTAGTATATTCATGTATTTATATTTATTTGTGCTTAAATTTATATGTTATTAGGTATATATATATAGGTATTATATTTATAGTTTTAATAGGCTTATGCGTATCTTTATATTTAAAATATTGATTCCTCATGTACGTAAAAAATATTAATATTGTGACATCCTGCACGCTTAATTTGCATGTATAGGCATGTTTTGACAAAATTATCTTTATCTCAATTTTCATGATTGCACCACTGTTTGTCTCTGCATCAACCAAAGATTGACTGGTAAAAATGCCTATGTATTAATTCCGCCCTGTACATGTATGTGCTTGAAGTATTAAATAAATATTTAAGGATCCGACAATATATTATAAATGAAACCAATCATGATTGGTTTCGTTCGAGAGATAGGTATGACGTAACGTATGGTATCGTTTCTTTCCTCGAGATGTCGCTATCAGTTCTTGATTTGCATTTATGGAGTAGGAGTTCACAAGATGAAAAATAAAATATACATGCTCGAGTCAAATAAGTTATGAATTATATTATCTGGGAACTAACTAGAAAGATCAGAAATTCAGTTAAGATACTGACATTTCTTCAAAAAGTAGAACCCAACATTTATTTTCATAATAAATGTAACCTAAAATATCTTATAAAAAATCGAATTACGAAACTGCGCCACCACACGAGCATGATATTATTATTATGATGATAGTTTGTATGTGAGAAGAAAAGTCATAACTTTGCTTTTCACATACAAACTAGACAATTGCTGTAAAAAAAAAAACTACATAAACTAGGTAACTGAAACTTTACTACTAGGTTACATTTAATTATCTGTAGTATCGACTCACAAATAATACAACTAACTCATACTTAAAACCCAACCCACTCCATAGAATTTAAACAGCTTGAAGACAAACAAGTATTTTAGAATCTTATTAAGTTGGAGCCAGCTAAATAAATAGCAGCAAGCTCACTTAGCTCTCTGCTCACTGACTCGGAGATACGTTTCATGAGTCGAGTCTTAATTGCAGGAGAATGAACTGGCCATTCATGAGCAGAACATGTTGGTAAGACAGGGTGGTGCCTTATCGGAACAGTAGTGAGAGAGTGGATTGTTGGTTGTAAGCGATTGTATCAATGACGAGAAAGTGAAAATGGAAATGCTCCAGGGTTATTATTAGCTTCGTTCCTATTTTGTCTGATATTTATTAAAAACCTTGGATAAAAATTAAACACCTTTTATTTTGCATCTGAGTATTAAAAGAAAATTCTAAAAATAATTTTCAGATTTTGTATGGTACTGTCATCACCGTTTGATTTGGAATTATTTGAATAATCATCATCTTCCAGCGCTCTCCCGTATTACTTGAGGTCGGCGCAACACGTTTTCCCCTTTTATTCTTCCCTGTCAACATTCACGCTATCAGTCACTCCCTTTTCTTTCATATCATAAATATTTTCTTTCCATTATATTCATGGATTGGCAAAATATACGGCATGGAATAATAATAATAATATAATAATAATATCCCTGGACATTTCACACAGCACCATTTGTCCCAAGCTAAGCAACCTAATGCTTGTGTTATGGTAACAAGATGGCTGATAAACTACTTATATACAATTTTTTTTTTGTAAATACATACATATTATAGATAGAAAAACACCCAGACTCGGAACAAATACATGTAGGTCATACAAATATTTGTTCCGTGCGGGAATCGAACCCGCGACATGCAGCGCAGCAGTCAATCGCTTAAGCACTGCGCCAACCGTGCCGTCAAATGAATGCACGGAACGGTAAGGAATGTCATAATATTTTAATAAATAGTCAACCAAAACTAACAGCGTAAAAATGTTCTTGAAAGACGACCCAGTCTTTAAAAGATGACCCTCGTTAAATCTACTAGAGACGCTCTCTTTAATAACATCCCTTCTTAAACCCTGAAACTTACATCCGGCCAACTATACAGGCTGCGCACAGGTATAGCCTCAGCCCTATTCCTGAATATTCATATTATGAAGGCTAAACAAATTCGGAATATTAATGCAATGGCCACTCTCGGACACGGCTTCATTAGCATTGCTGTCAAATACTTTGCATTCGCTTTGGCAATACTGTTGAATACCCATGTTATATTTATATTCTAAATAAGCAAAGCGAGGTGTACAGAATAATGTTTGGGAACTGAAACACCGCACTTAGTTGGAGCTGAAAGGTTTCTGCCCGTTTATCTTAAAAGGCTTGAGGATCGATGCTGAAAGGGTGAGTAGCTGCATCGTTGTCCGTTTTATTTATTAAAACTTTATGCACAAGTAAAAAAAAATACTGTACAAAGGTGGATATACTGCCTGAGGTATTTTCTACCAGTCGTCCCTCGAATAGGGTGATGCAGATACAAAACTTGGTAGGTGCAACATACGGGATAAATAGCTAGGAAATTACTATAAAATACTAGCTGCGCCTCGCGGTTTCACCTGCATAAGTTTCGATCCCGTAGGAATATCGGGATAAAAAGTATCCTATTTGCTAAACCTGGTTATAAACCATCTGTTTGCCAAATTTCATCCAAATCCGTTCAGGCGTTTTTGCGTGTAAGAGTCACAAACATCCATCCATCCATCCATCAATACAAACTTTCACGTTTATAATATGAGTAGGACAAGAATAAATACTAATACATAGATAGATACACATACATACATATAAACAAAATTAACTGTCATGAGAAAAAAATATCGGTAGAGGGAAAACGAATCCAGCAAATCAGCGGCAGTTGGGATGTTACGGCCAACTTATAATATATGCTAAGAACATTATTTAATTAGGATGAACAGAATAACTTGTATCATTATATCATATAAGTTAACAGAAGGCCAAAAAAAATGCTGGTAAAGACGGGTATTTTTGACAGACTGAGAAACTGATTAGAATGCGAACATTTGAAAAATATGGGAATAGAAGGTTCTGAAATTACCAATATTTTCTCCAATCACGAATTTTATAGTAAAAAGGCTCTAAAACAGCGAATTTTCATTTACAGTTTTGTCATATCTATATCGATTTTAAAACATTACATCACTAAATAAAAATTATGACATTTTATATTCATTCGATTCATAAATCAAATGACTAGTCGAGTTTAATCTACACGAATGAGCTCAACTGCTTGCAAAGAGCACAATAAGTATATGAATAAATGTTGCCATCAAACTTTATATTTACTTTAAGTGTTGCCAGCTCAAAGTTATTTCATAAATGAAATAAATACGGGTCGGATCTCCAAGTTGGGCCGTAATAAAAATGGAGGATGAAGTTCCTACAAAAGCTTATCTTTTATTTTATTATGGTGTACAATATGGTTTTATTGATTGATAGATTCAATAAAAGTTTATATCCTATTTATTTAGGTTTGCAATCTGAGAGATATTTTTGTACTGAAAAGAGTTCTTCCAGATAGAAGTAAGGTTTGGTAACTACTTTTGTCTGCCAACAAGAAAGCTTTTTCTATAACTAAAAATACATACATAAACTCACACCTTTTTCCCATGGCAGAAACCCACCTGCACCATCTCCACATACTCCTCTTGCTACAGCCAGTTAATTATAGCCCATAAGACTTAATATTTGGAAATGTATTCTCTGTGCTGTGGGCTACTTAGTAAAATGCCCGAGTTTCTACTCCATGTAAAACTTAAATTAAATTCTTCCTTCCCCTACAAACAGGAGTACTCTAAACTCATTATGAACCATATTTTCTCTTCATTATTTCGTGCGTCGGGTGACATTTTTCCGTCACGCCCCAACGTGAATAAAATTCATATTAATGAAGACAGTTAATTGAGTTCATAGTTTGTTTGTACAGACTAATTAACTGGCGTGACGGACAATTTTGTATTTATTTTAATATTGCGGTGTTATTTTAACATTGCATTTTGACTGAAATTAATGTAAGTGTGAAGTGGGCTCTTCTCTTCTGCTATCCTTGTCGACGTGAAGTTGTACTACGAGACAAACTCGTACCTGCTGCTGTGGTAACAAGATAAGCCAGTATGGTCTGCTACATTAGTATCGGGACTAACTGTTCCAAGAAGGGAGAAAAGTAAATAATCATGTTATGCATTGGAAAATGTCAACCTCACCAAAAGTCAGTGCTTTTGTGGTGTAGTTTTCCATTTTAAAGTGACTTCACTTCTAATATAACTATGTTGAGAAGTTCTGTCAACTTTAGATGTACCCATAGCAAAAGTACAGACCTACCTATACCTTCCAGCACTGCACAAACTTAAACAACCAAAAACATAAAACCTACACCTATATCTATCACTCCGAAACCGCACACAAGAGATCTCCAAAGACCGAAACCGCTATAGAATATTCTTTATGCTAGGTGTGTTCCCCCTCCGTGAGGGAACAGATTCCTCCAGGTGGAACAAAACCCTCTGGCTGGGTTACAAGCACCGTTTTTCAAAACGTTGACTATGCTAATCTGTCTTTGTGCCCCTACGCGTGGTGATAACGTTTTACGCCATGCATTATGTTGGTGGCACTGCAGTGGGGGCGAACTGCACTTTTTAATTAGGGACCCAATCAAGAGTTGAAGTTCTATTTATCTATTTATGTACACAAAAAACACTCACTAGAGAAAAGTACTTAAAGATAAAAGAGCATAAATCAAATTTTATTTTTTTTAGCGTTCCGTACCTCAAAAGGAAAAACGGAACCCTTATAAGATCATTTCGTTGTCCGTATGGCTGTCCGTCTGTTAAGAGCCTTTTTCTCGGGAACGCATAGAGTTATCAAGTTGAAATTTATATCGAATCCTCATCCCTTGAAGCAGTGAAAAAATCAAACGTCTAAGCCAACGCAATCAAAATATACGGGCGTTTATGTTCCGTTTATACCGCATATTATGTTGACACTCGCAAGGGAAACTCAAAACCTATAGGGTACTTCCCGTTTACCTAGAATAATGAAATTTGGCGAGAAGCAATGTTATGTAGTACCTACAAGTAAAGAAAAAAATCCGAAAACTGTGACTTTGTACCCACAAATTTGCAGCCCTCGGTGCGCGAGTCCTACTCGCGCTTGACCGGTTTTTCGGAATGTTATTAGGTGCCGTTGAAGATTTTATGGTGAAATTCCGCATGACATAATAAATTGTGCTGGTCATTCAGCTTGTATTTTGGATATTCATCAATATTAATACAAAAATAAAATATGAAGTTGACGATGGAATTAATTTGTGTCAAATAGAGCGGTAGAGTGAGAACTAAAGGACCTAAAAGTGTTGACGGAATTATGTTAAGTAGACAAAGTTAGGTCTACAGAGCCGCTAAAAGTTTCAACTTTGAGGACCCTAAAGTAAGAAATTATAAAGTATTCCAAAGGCTACTAACATAACCTTAATGACCCATAAATGTTAACTTCAGAACGTAGACTTTCTACTAAATGTATCAGTCATTAAAATCTAACATTTCTTCTTATTACCAACATCACGAAATTCAACCGCAACTTTTAAAAAATCGTAAAATCAAATCAAAATCAAATCAAATCAAATCATTTATTAAGTGTGTTTTTTGGCGAGGTAACCAAATCAAAACCGTTAATCCGTTCCGTTAACCGTTAATCTGTAACTATTCTCGCAAACAGTCGCACAGTTTTTCACGAGCGCTGTAAAACGTCCCCGTCCGCTTCAAAAATGCAGAGCGCAATCTGCATAACAGATCCGATGTGCTTTGTTACCATCATTTTTGTACGCTAATTGCCCGGTTCCGGCGAGTAGGTAATGCTATTTACTGCTAGAATACATGAGCGGGTTAACGTTGTAAAGTTAATGTGTGAGGTTATTGAATGTTTGGGCTTTGCTTTGTTTCACTTTTGAAGGGAGGAAGATCTCTTGAGTGATCAAACAATAACTTTCCTAGTGCATGTGAGAGCGCTAAAGCCAGTATCAGAAGCTTCATACGAGTGAATGGTTTGCTCCAGTGAATGTTCAATATTTGTTTCATTTCAAGTTCATACGACACCAACATAATTATATACTTAGAGCGGTTTGCTCATTCCATTTCATTCTTCGATTATTGCACGATGCATGACCTAACCAAATATGTAAGTTGACAATATTGGTCAAAATGTTGCTTGTTTCAGTATGTATGTTGTTTATCGAACGATATAGAATGAATATAGGACACAAATACACAACATATCCTTGCTTAAAAACGTTGCTTATAGGTATGTTATGAGTAGCGTCAGTATCTATAACCATACGTATTTTTTAACTTTAAGCAACTTACCTACCTAACCGACAGTTTTGTATATTCAAACTTTACACGTAACAAGCGCAAACTTATGAAAACAAGTATGTACTAAAAAAATAATATTTTGTTCACATTTTTTTAAGTTTATTATTCAAACCTCGTTTTCTGCGTAACGCTTAATTTCGCACTATTTTGCATATTTATACAAGTATTTCGCTGTGCGTAGTGCCTATTTATATTTATGCGGGTGACGCGGCCAAAATCTTGTTATCATAAAAAATACAATTTTAAAAAGAATACGAGGAATGCGTGCTCTGCTTATAGTTACAGAATTACAGAAAAAAACGCGACCCTGCAATAAAGTTGTTGAGTTGTGTGTGCTTTACTATACATTTTATTTAACAAAAAATCTAGATACCACGAAAAATTTTCCAGCACGAAATATTTTGAATATTCCCGACATACGACAGACCTACATAGGACCTACGTTTAGGTGAATTCCAATAGTTTTAGTTTTATAGGACACAAATATGTTATTGTCTTTGCACATGGCATGTTTCCTCGTCAAAGTGATCCAATAGAATAAGAAACGGGTAAGGTATTCGGAAGTCGTAAAACACCCTGCCATTCTACTTTTATGTAAACAGCTAAACATGTTTAGAAACAATCTCGTTGAAAACATTTTGAACGGAACGTTTTGTGTTCCCTTCGATTGATAGGGTATTTTAAAGCTGCTTAAAAATATGTATTTAAAACATTACTACATCCTTATGTCCTAAGAGCAATGAAAGTCACGCGAGAACCGTCAAGTTATAGTCAACAAACTTGGCAAATGCAACTGGTAATTGCAGAATATTGTTTACGAAAATAAACTGCTTGTCTTCTTCAATGTATCCCTTTATTGGTGAGAACGATCTTATAAATATGGTTCAATTACCTATGTATATATCTACTCTATATACACAATAGTATAGTCGGTAATCTTAGGTACTTGCGAGGTGCTTGGGGGAGGCCTATTCCATTCTATTTTAGCATAATCGGTCGTTTATGTTCCCACTGCTGGGACACAGGACTCTTCTCTGTGATAGGGAGTGGGCCAAAATCCACCACGCGGACTCAGTGGTTGGTTGGTGTATGTCACATGTCTTCGAGTTTCTTGTTCTAGGACATGCCGGTTTCCTCACTATGTTGTCTTTCACCGTTTTGAGAGCAGTGGTGATGAAATAAATTACGCAAAGTAAAGCGCCTGTCTGGTTTCGAACTTTGAACCCAAGACCTACCGGGCCGGGGCGTCGGGGCCCTTACCACTGATCATCTCTTCTCTTCTCTTCTAGTTAATTCCCCAAAACTGACAAAAAAACGCATACCTAATCTTCCTCTACATAATTCAGAGAACAAATCGAGTTCTGCCATACCAACTACCGTATAAGCGAAAGACGTACAATATTTATAGGAGCGACTAAATTTCCGGTGCCGGGACACGGAGCACGGACCACTTCCGGGAATTTGTCCCGGGCGGTTCAGGGCACAACACTTCACTAACTTTCTCATGTTTTGAGCATAATCTTGGGATTGTTCATAGCATTTTTATTTCTTGTGGAGAAGTTGGATATGCTGGGGAGTTTGATGCGCTGCAGAAATGCAAAAACTATGAAGTTTGAGTTAATAAGTAAGCACTAAACTGACTTTTATGGAGGAATTTATTGGAGTATTTTTTTAAATTATTCGGAATAAAACTTTTCTTCACGCTTAAAGCAATTCTTGCGTAAAACTGTAAAAATGATAAATAGCAATAGTTAAAGTTACCCAACGTAGCATTGAGCAACGAGCTAGTTTTCTGATTTTCTGAAGTTTGGCTTAAAATAAACTTTTGAAGAAGCATAAATAAACAACAAAATAAAATATTCCATTTTCCGTTTTTCAAACTTCAATGCATTAAAGACTCAATTCGTTAAATATTAAAATCGCAATTAATATCATTCTTAAAAACTGAATATATTGGATGGGTGTATCATAATTGATGCAGTGACGATTATGACGAATATTATATTACTAAACTTACTTAATTACTTAATTTACTTTATTTACTTTACTTAATTTTTTATTATTGTATATAAGTAGTTTATCAGCCATCTTGTTACCATAACACAAGCATTAGGTTGCTTAGCTTGGGACAAATGGTGCTGTGTGAAATGTCCAGGGATTTATTATTATTATTTATTATTATATTTATAATTCAGCATAGAATCATTGCTTTCATGTAATTGACTTTGACTTTTTGAGAATAAATATCTTTAAATCTAAAACTAAAAGAATAATTGACATCTATTTATTTAAATGCCCTAAAACTATCATTACAGGTCTTACTTAACATGCTTTAATTGTAGATCAATTATGTCATAGGTCGAGTGAGACTCAAGTGTGTGTAATCCAAATCGAATTTAGAAGGACTTCAAACAAAATGCAAATTCATCGAAACATTTATTACAAAAACATGGCAGGACACACTCTCATACTAAGCAAAGCCCCATAAAATCCCATCCGTTAATAAAAAGAAAATATTCAATCGTACCTCCCTTTGCATGTAATATACTGAAGGGTCACTCCTCAGTAATTTAGCGCACTCTTGGCCAAACTGGTTTGTTTAGCCCTCCCCAAGGAGGCTGTGTAACTTCCCTTAGGCTCAGTAATTGATAATGAAAAGGAAGAAGGTTCGTGCCCGGAGGGGTTCTAGATTTGCTGAGGAAAGCAATTTCTGTGGTGTTTGTTTTCCTGTAATCTACTGCTGAGGGGGGCGATTTTAGGTAAGTCCAAGAAACATATTCTTTTCAGTTTTTAGTAAACATGGCGCGGTTTTTATTAAAATGTGATAGCTCTTGCTTAAAATTAGTTTTCAGAGACTGACTAAACATTACTTTCTCAAGAAAGTTAAAGTGACGTTTTCATTTAACAACAATTCTTGAGATTCTTGTGAAAAGCGTTGACCGACTGGCTGAGGTCTTCAATGGATGAAGGAATTTGCAGAGAATTTCCTTTTAGTGCTGTTTATGGACCCAGATTTTATAACAACTTTTATACATAAACGAGCAATGAGCTTTGTAACATTTTTGGAGTAAAATAAAGCATATTCTGTTTACTTATCTAATATACCTACAAATACCAATTAAAAAGTTCTGATGAAGTTAACCCCTAGGGCTGCACATAAAAATGTGTAAAAATATTTCCTTAACCACACAAAGAAAACTGAATTTTACGTTCAAACGATTCTCCAACAGTAGCATTTGTCCAAAACCTCGTCCAAAGTAAAACCGATTATATAATCGTAGATCTCATAGCGAAGGAAATCCTACTTATAGTAGCTGCCCGGGAAGAATAAATTGTGCCCGACTGAACGCAAGATGGCGCCACTCTCGACACGAATGGGCACGGGAGGTACTATTCGAGGTCGGATGTGGCATTTAATAACAAACAAGTCACTGATATGAATATACAAGTCTCAAGTAAATAATTGAAGCGTAATTTTATTGATATTCAACGTATCAATAGTCGCCCACTTCAGTTTAAGCTGTAATCAAGAAACTACAATGATTGTACTCTTATTTAATTTTGAAAACCATCTCATTAACAGTGATTACATCTACGGACTAACTTTTTGCTTTGTACTGAAAATAATTTTAACAATGTCTATACGCTTGGAAATTGCAGAAATAGAAAGGAATAGGAGAAGGGTCAAAATAAATACAGAAATAGAGATATTCAGCCGGATTTCATGTATGCTAATTAATTATTTAATTAGATAGAATAAAATTTCAGAGTAAAAAATAATGCTGTGGGGCCATAATATAATTCTTGTGTTGTTATAATACCTAGAGCGTATTTTATAATACGCTCTAAAAGAGTGGTATGATCCTTTCGGGGACCTTGTAATTCTTCTGTTATTATTAACACAAGAATTACAAGGTCCCTCTAGTAAAACTAAATATTTGTCTCATCCAAAATGAACGCATACGTTTCATTCTCACCTCCGTGGTAAACGTGTGCTCACTGGGCAATCTGCGATAGTTCCTGCGAATGCATTTAATCCCAGCTGACAAACGCTCAATGCCAGTCTTATAGATTTTACTCAAGATTATAAAATAATTTAGTTATCGCACGAGGACATTGACAAAAGTTATGGTAGCTTTTGTAAGCTTGTCTTTCATAAATCTTGATTTGAATTATGAAAATGGGTAGAGACTTAAGCAATAGGTCCCCAAAAGGATCATTTATTTATTTATCATACCACTCTTTTACGTGATGTGATGTAGAATTTGCTATCAGTGGAATAATGTAAGCTAAACAATAACGTCCTCGACGGTGATATATGCCTATGGACACGAAATTGATATCATTATGCCTCCTTGCTCTGAAGGCCAATTTTATTCTCGTAATTTAAAACGTTCAAAATCAAGTCGCAGTCTCATCTCGGCGACTAACAAATGTCAAAATGTAGGGAATTTAGGGGTATTTTTGCCAGATTTAGAATGTGAACGTTCTTAAAATTACGGGAATTGCCCTTTTGATCAGCACCATTGCCAGTGATGGGTTTTCAGACACAATGAAATTGTATTCAAGGGACAGTCTTAATTGTTTGAGTGTAAAAAGAACCATCAGTTACACAGTCAGCTCACACGTGTTATTTGGTTTTCCTCGTTCTATAAGGAAAGTTCCGTTTAAAAATGTTCCAAACGTACAGTAAACAAAATATAAAATTCTTTGAGAGCACGAGATGGGCTTTTTGGCACACAAAACCTACAAAATTGACCTCTCTTCGATAATGGGCAGAGGGTTTCTACAGAAATATTCATAATTTATGTAAGAGCCTAGTTGGGATTCATAATGGACGAAACGAGTGGGCCTCTGCAAAATATTTATATACCTACATAAATATATGTATAGCTTTTAAAATATCCGGCGTGCTTGCTTTCCTGGTAAAATATTGCGCAGATATATTCTGGGATGATCCCGGGTGAATTAAATGCAAGAAGGAGCTGGTATTAAGGGATCAGGACGTACTTATTATGTTAAATGTGACTTAACAGCTAAATTGTGCTTCCGTTAGAAGGTTTTTGTGAGTTTGAGTCCCACCTGTTGGTTGTGGTGAAGAATGTACAAATATTAGGCGTGTTGCGACTGTATAGAGTTCTATGTTTAGTAAGTACCTAGTGAATAGTCAACCTTATTGCTTTGAAGGCAAAGTTATAAAAAACATATGGACAAGCGATGACAATCGATCTACATCAGAATGATGGGCTAGTCTGTATGCTGATCTATAGCAAACATGATGTTCTGCTGAATAAGTGAACAGAAAACACTCACAGTATATCATCACGCTTGTGTTCTCCGAAGTGTTAGGCATTAGTGTACAGACACCAGCACATCAAGCTACCCGAAAGTGTAAAATTTTCCCAATGTACCTTGAACTTAGTGCTTTAGCGATAAAGTTGAAAATCTTAGAAGTTCCTAGTGTGGGGCAACGTTTAAAAAAAATAAAAAATTGCCATCAACGGGCACAAACCCTGCAGACTCCGGGCTTCTTCTGGAAATCCCTGATGAACTTTGACAAGTTTTGATAATATTCATAATTTTATTTATATTAAAGATCTTTTTGCTCATCAAATATTAAACATTCACAATTAGTTCGCCATTAAACCCGATTAAATTCCCTCACAAACCTAAAAGTTAGTTTTATAACTTTGCTTGACGAGCCATTAATTCCCTTGGCTACTAAATGGGGCCCCAAATAGATATGGAGCTCATTACTCATTCATCATGACATTTATTTGAGTTGTGTGGGCAGACTCATGGGTTTTTGTAAAATAATGGATATTTTAAATGTTATTTTAATTCGATATTTTGAGCCTTGGAAAAGTTAATACGTTTGTTGACTCGACTCGTTGTATTTTTTGACAGATTGAGACTGAGACTTTACGAGAACTGCCCCTCTGATAGACACGTAAGCTCAATGTGAACTACCCAAGTAGGATTGTCGGTCACAACTTGCTGTTAATAGCAGACAGGTTACAGTTGTATTTTTACAACACAAGCGATGTTAAAGTCTTACAAACATTCCCAAAAACGCATACTTTTTTTTTGTTAGTCCATTTTGTGTCCAACTGCTGGGCAAAGGTCTCCCTTCTCCCAAACTCATACTTAAATCTACATAATACCTTGCATGTCACAAGTCAACCTCAGTATCAGATTTCGTTCAAACACATCAATTTAGCATTTGACACGAACGAAATTGATTCAATCCTCACGAGCAGAGCCTGCCACATTTGATGTGACACGAGATTATTGAGTTGAAATTTTATTTTATTGGAATAGATTGAAAATGTTAAGGATTGGAACAGGAATTATTGCTCTCTAATTTGTCTCTCAGAAATAGCAGGCATCGGCCCTAGCGGACCCCGTCGTTTCGTGCTGTCATCTCTTTGAGGCGCGCACACACTACGCGCCGTCGACCCGGGCCTAGTCCGTGGCCGGGAGTCGGTTACTGACTCCCGACGTCCAAGGCGTCTCCTGCAGCGACTAGGGGCGTGAAGGCGCAGAGATGGCCTCTCCCTCACGCGCTCCACCTCATCCTTTGCGAGCATTACTGCTACGCAGGAGGTGGCGGTTTCCCATGCACTCTCGCTCCGTACCATGGCCATCACCGCCGCCGATCGCCACCACGACGCGGTCCTCTGCCCAAGCCGGGCAGACCTCTACCGTATGCTCCGCCGTGTCCTCCGGGCGATCCATACAGTGGTGACTCCCTGGCGTTTCCTCCCGCCTTATCCTGAACAGGAACCTCCCGCAACAACTGAGGGGACTTATCGCCGCAATTGTGGCGTGCCCACTGCCCAGGTTGCGACAATCGCACTCTCCATGTCGCCATGAGATGCCGCCGGAGCTCTGTCCGCTGTACCGTGATTTTTCACGGCAGGAGTTACGCCCCGGCGTTTTGCCTCCTCTCGCCACTCCCATATGTGGGCAACCTCTGAGTATGTTTGAGTCTTTCTTCTCAGAGTAGTCAGTTAAGAAACACCGAACTCATCTAGTTTTAAAAACATAATTTAATTTTGATGTGTCAAAGTGTTTTGTGAACCAATTTACAGAAATAAATATCATTAATCATTTTAAACGACTATCCAATTAACTTATTATGAAAGTTTTCATGCGTGACCAAAAAATATGTTATAAAATTTCTAATTTTAGATCACATTCAGTTCGAATGACAATACATGGTCAGCTGTGTGAAGTTGTTCTAAATCCAACATTGTGGATCACCCAAAATGGCGGACGAATTATTTTTAATGCATTCCTACAAAATGGGTATCAAATGAAATGGCTTGCTGAGAATAAGTCAAAAAATAACTAAAAAGTAAAAAGTTTTTAGGAAACAAGCTTTTATTTAAATGCGGTAAAAAGAAAAAAAAAACTTTTACTATCAACTTATAACGTCATTACACAATTTATATGATATAAAAGCTTGTCACGAGATTTACTTGTGTAGATAAACAAGTAAATTAAATAACTTGATGTGATTGATTTTAACTATTAAAATTTTCAAACTTAAGTAAATACGAGTACTTACTTAAATCTCGCGAAAGTTTTTTTAGTTACTTTTTTATTTGTTGTTATAGCGGCAAAAGAAATATACACTCTGTGTACATAGTACAGTTCATGAGCACATACAGCCCGCTGACCGACAGACGGACGGATAGCGGAGGCTTAGTAATAGGGTTTCGTTGGGTTGGTGGGTACGGAACCCTAAAAATAACGGTCTATAGGAAAAAATACTTATCATCATCATCAAAAGGGGTATCAACTCAAAATCTCCATTTAATTTGTCACCCCCAACCCTAACGTAATATTACGTCTCAGTACTTCCCAGTTTTTCATTCTTCTTTCACGATTTTCCTCCGCTGCTCGATGGAGGCGACAGACGGGTGCCTTCCACTTAAGCCTAATTAATTTTTCGCATAATACGGCATTCAGTGCCACCTGGATTATTCTATTCATCACGACTTACAACAGGTAAGGAAATCACGTAAAGGTCAAAGGTTCATAGCAGTGTAATAGTTTCAGTTTCAAAGCCTTGATTTACCGTAAAGTCACTTTTATGCAGATTGCCAAAATTCAATCAATTAACTCTGCCTACCGCAGTCCGCTGCTGAACATAGGCCTCTCCCAAGCTGCGCCACAATACGCTGTCCACCGCCTTCTGTATTAAAAAAAATAACATCATGACGGTTCCTTGTCAATATATATACAAAAACATTATGTACGTTCGAAAAATCTACATCTTTTTAGTAAGATAAGTGACAGGCATCATTTTAACACTAGGAATAGGAACAAACTAGATCAACCGCGCTTCAGATTGTGTGTGTAAAAGTTATAATAAAATACCACTCGATATTCTTCAACTAAATGAGAAGAAATTTAAAACATGCATTAAACGCACACTATGTAGACAAACATATTATAAGTTGGATGAGTATGTCATAGATAAAAATGCTTGGCTTAATGCTGGTCCTGCTCCACAGGCACTTGGGCTCACTAGTTGATCACAATATTTGGAGTATATATACAGGGTGGAATTTTGTAATGCCACCTGAAGGGAAAGTACTCTTAATACTGTAGATAGACAATTTTACTCAAAGAAAACATTCCTTTATTTTTTAACAGAAAGAAAACTGCATTCAAAGATTTTCAAAAATTCGCTTGCCACAGCCGGGAATCGAACCAACTAAAATCTGTAAAAATTACACCCTGTACTTTTATTGCGTAATTAATACCTGGATTGGTACAAACGGCACAATCAGATGGCCTGCGAGATCACCAGATGTCACCACTTTAAATTTTTTTTTTGGGGATATGTGAAAAATCAAATTTACATTAAATCTTATGCTTATTTTAGCGATAAGACCGCCCATTGTGTCACCCTTTGTAAAAAAAATAATTATATTTATGTTCTGTAATTTGTATGGTGTACAATAAAGAGTATTCTATTCTATGCGAATGTGAACGAGTTGAGAGTTGAAGTTCAGAATACGATTTATAACATTCACCACAACACGTTATTAGAGGTTACTAGAAATGAATTCGTTAGAAGAATACATTTGTGTATCCAAGAAAATGGAGCCCATTTCGTGCAAATAATTTAAGATTTTATAGTTTTCCTATAATTTTATTTATCAAGTTTGTTAGAGAGATTTCATCCTTATAATTGATCCTAACGATCAATGCAATAAAAGTACAGGGTGTAATTTTTTACAGATTTTAGTCGGTTCGATTCCCGGGTGTGGCAAGCAAATTTTCGAAAATCTTTGAATGCAGTTTTCTTTCTGTTCAAAAATAAAGGAATGTTTTCTTTGAGTAAAATTTTCTATCTACAGTATTAAGAGTACTTTCCCTTCAGGTGGCATTACAAAATTCCACCCTGTATATTTGTATTTTTTGTGTTTCTGACATTACGAACTTAATGTTTATTTTATTCAATCAAGATTAATTTTTAATACTTCAATATTATATACCTTTTCCTGATTGGTAGTAAAAAAAAATATATTTTTTTTGTTATCTCTTAAAAAATTGCAAACTATAGTTTTGTATAATTTAGAAGCAGTTTTAAAATTTTGTAAATGTAAGAACCGTGGATCCGTTTTTTATGATATTTTGATGTTGACTTGAAAGAGCATAGCAGTTGAGAATATGTCATGCTCACTGAAATGTCTCACTGATGGTGGCGCGTGTGTTGGATCATTCGGTTCCCTACAAAATGGTTGTGCTGGGTGGTGCTGATCCACGCGTCATGTTCGTGAACGGGCGCCGTTGGTTGACACTGGTCATCTCTTAACTGCCAGGGCTTATTTTTAATGTTATATTTTAAATTGTGTCTTATTTTACATTGTTCTCACATATAGAAGCAATAAGAATAATGTACCCAGGATTTTGTAATAATATCTTGATTTAAAAGAGTGTCCGTGGAGTTTCTTGCCCGTTCTTCTCCATAGAGATCTACGTTTTTGGAATGGGCGACTAGCTTCAACTTTCTGACTAACTGACCGACAGTACAGATTCACAAAAATTCATTTCATTTTACATTCATTCATTTTAATTTTTTTTTCTCATTTACTCATTTTTTTTTTCATTTTTCATTTTACAAAAGAAGTTAATTCGAATCATAACCAAAATAGAACAAACAGATAGCTGCAAACCACACTTCCAAAAACACAAAATACTCACACTTCCCTGTTTATATATCTTAGAATTATGTAAATTTGTCAGAAAACACCCAGATTTTTATACCACTTGCGAAGAAACACAAACGAGATACACTTTTCGAAACAACAAAAACAAAATAAACATACCTCAATCCCGACTCAAAATGCACTCAACCAGCCCTTTAGTTATGTCCATAAAAATGTATAATAAATTGCCAAATATCATTAGAGAAGTAGACTAAACAAATACATTTGTTAACAAATTGAAACAATTTCTGGTATCCAAGTCATACTACTCAGTAAAGGAGTTTTTAGAGGACAAATCGATTGCAAAATAAAAAATAATCTATATATCTCGTGTACACCAAACATTATGAAATATATATATAATATAATTTGGAATATAGAAAATCTAATATACCTAGATATGAATATAGGTATAAATAATTAAATAATAACATAATTTTATAATTACACTTTTAAGAATTACAAAATAATTACCTGCATATTCTTACGTAATACATAAAATAACTTATACACTATACCTAAATACTTACACAAAACATATATATATATACATAATTGTAACCCAATTAAGCACATGTAATAATATTTAATTGTTTGAATTGCCACTTAGCTCTCTTCCTCTCTCCTAAATTTTGCTGTACCCGACAGGGTCCATGTTGATCTTTTACCTTGTATATACCATCTATGTAACACATATGGAATGTAATAAAGTTTTGAGTATTGAGTATTTAATTTTGACAATTCAAAAGTGCCTGTAAATGGTTTAATTGAAATAGATTATTTGAGTTTGAGTATCCAGTCTGTCCCTGACCCAGTGTGTTGCAAAAAATAGTACAAGTTTATTAGACAAATTGGACTGGTAGGACCTTTTCAGGTTTCTTGGGAGGATGCCCTGATTCTGCAGCGTATTTATTACGTTTTTTGCAGTTATTGCTACAAAAAAAAACGACCAATTATATTACAAAATACAAAGCTTTCCAAGTATTTATATAGTTATTTACAGAATATTAATTGTTGACAACAACCTGGTTTTCCCGAGACATTTCTCTTACTCAATCAGCGCACACACATCCATCACACCGCACACACGGAAGTCCTTTTTAATGCACAAAATATAACCCCGGAATGAATCGGAATGTTCGCGAACAGTGCGCAATATTTCACGAGGATTGCGGAACGCGCGACGAATTGACGGCTCTGATATATCGCAGCAGCACCAGTAGGTTGAGATCTTAATATTGTTATTTTAATTGTTTAACCCCCGAAATTCTTCTTATTAATTGTAGCTCTGTAGATCGCCCGTTGATCAAAATGTGATTCGCGGAAGGAAGATAGTGTATTTAGGTACTGATTTATATAATCAGGAACATTTTCTCTTTAAACTATGCGCTGAGAAACGTCATGTTTTCAAGAAAACGTCATTATTTTCCCAAACGTCTTTTTTCAAATGACATTGGAACAACAGATTGGAACGGCCATAACTCACGAAACTGCTACCTAAATAAAAACAAGCTCCAAGAAGATCAACAATTAAACCAGTCTCCACCAAACGTCGGAAGAACTATAAAGAGGCTGTTGAAATTCAAAAGTCTTCAATACTGATTATTATCTGCGCTGCTGAAGAAAGGCTCAATTCTCCGGTGCCTCGGTTCAAATCAAGCGGAGATGCGCCCCTTTCATACCTCTTTGTTAAAGGCGCATTGTCGTGGATAGATGGAATACGGAGCGAAATTGATTTTTGTGCCTATTGCTGTGGTTCCTCTAGGAGAATTTCTATTGGATGATTGGAATTCACACGGGATATGTGTGAATCTATTATGAAGGGTGGTACAGCATAATTAGCCTATAATGTTTCCACTGCTGTTCTGTTCGTCAGTAGGGTGTGATTGTGGAGCTGTTTCACAAAGCTTGCTCCACCTCCTATCCTGCCCTTTGTTTCCCTAAACATGCAGTCACCTACAACGCCGTGGAAGTGGCATAGTTTTGGGAGAACAAGATTTAAAATACAGTCGTGACACGAAGAAGAACACTACTATGCTCACTGCTAGGACGCAGACTTCCTCTCTGTGACAGGTAAGTGATGAAGGGTGGTATTTTGATTAAATTACACATAAAATAAAGCCTGTTTTTCCTTAAGGATTCGGCAGAGGTTTGGTTACACCCACGTTTTGCCAATTATGTAACCCAATTTAATCAGTCGTTCTGTGTTTATACAACTTTTAGTTGGAAAAGTACGAACGAAGTTTGTAGACATTTCGATTTACGCAAACTTGCATCTCCATTAAGAAGAATACAGTGCACTTATAATACTTTGAATCTTTCCTAAGAAAACACTCCAGACTCCAACGTACCGCAATAATAAGAAAAACGTATAAGCCCAGTACTTCTTCAAGTTAATACCGTCCAACTTAAACTAACAATTTTATTCACGACTATAACTTAATTTTATTCTTTGCCCACTTATTCTTAGGGCGATTTAACTCCGAGTTTATTCTGTGGCTCCTTCGTTTTATACCTACGTTCCGTGAAACTGGCACTTCTGCTCATTTAACTCATAACTCGACTGGAAAGTGTAGAATAGTATCTATTGCGCGTTCATTACGAACGGCGAGGAGAGCTTTAGATGGAGTGGCAGCAATGGATGTGGTTATAGCAGATACGATTGTTATATCTCTTGATGGGAGTTGAAGAATAGTTGAAAGGAATTGTGCAGTACTTTGAATTGCATCTCCGTTGAATAAGCGCGCTTTATTTCGAATGTGAAATCTTACTGAAAGTTAAATTTGTGGAAAGTTGAGTCTGTGGTGACAATGCAATGTTTTTTCTTTTTGCTTATGTGCAGACAGGGATATTTATGGTTCAGTATTTTTACGAGCGCGCTGTGATTTCGTTTCCGATGGAATTTAATAATTCTTTGTTTTTTTATGAAAGAACTGTTTTAACTTTTGAACGCAAATAATTGTGTGGCAGAAAGAAGTTTGGTTTTAAGTTTTTCTAGATATTTTTTAAACTTGCGATTACGATTTAATAAAGCTTTTAGAAGAACATTATCAAACCTATTGGCCTGAAGAAAGTTAGGTTATAAAACAAGGAAGGGTTCATAATAGGAGCTTTCTTAGTTACTCGGTTTGTTTAGCTGGTACCTATACAACGTGCCGCTACAATGGCGACATTAATTTAACACATGGTTAGGGCGCTACCCGTGTGTTAAATTTAATGTTGTGTGTGTGGCCAGTAATCATAAAAATAATTACAACAAAAAAAAAACCGTAATTTGAAAACTACCGTTTGAGCCGCTCGCTCAGGAATCATAGGAATCTCTCTCCTTCAATTCACCTACTCTTTGCAAGTTATTTGTTTTCATTTCATTGATACGATCTTATAATCCATGGCCCCGGCAAACGACACCAGCTTCTTTAAGTACAGGTTGCTTTATGAAGCTATTTTAGAAAAAAAAAATATTATAAATGTTTAATGAAATTAAAATCCTATTAATATTAAGTACAAACGCGAAAGTTTGTATGGAAGGATAAATGGATGGATGTTTGTTACTCTTTCACGCAAAAACTTCTACACGGATTTGGATGAAATTTGACACACATATTATAGTACCTATATAATCAGGATTAACACATAGTATACTTTTTATCCCGATTTTCTTACGGGGTCGAATCTTATGCGGGTGCAGCTAATATGTTCATAAAACGAAAACGCGAATCTGTATAAGTGTGTCAAATTAATGTTTCCATTAAAGTGCCACGCTGTGTAATCATCATAACAGATCATCGGCTAATTCACAAATTCTAGTAAAGTAAAGAAAAAACGAATTAAGTTTGTTTATGTGTGTGTTGATATTTAAAAACAACTAAGCGAAATTTAATGCAACTTTTACGATGACTGAAATAAAGACTGAAAGGTTCTATAATTGAATCATCAGCTCGTTTATAGGGGGTCATCATAATGATCATTATGAACGAAGTTATAGCTGTAAATCGTTCTATATTTTTACTTTTAAAAGTATTCTTATAATACTGAAAAATCTTGAGTCATTTGATAATGCTGTTGCATCGTACGCTATTTATATTTCTACCATAATTCCATTTTAAAGAGGTGCTATTTTAATTACAGCACTAAATATTCACAGTAAATAAGTAAATATTTATACTAATACCAAGCTACATACATAACAATACTAAAGCAAAAAAAGGAAAAGGATTACCTACAAAAAAAATAGTTACCTGCCTCATTTCCTTGAACCTCATTCCTTAATATTGTGAACATCGATATCATTCATTCTATTTTGAATTTAGTAGAACCGATGACCGTTGGGATAGAGGCGCGTGTTCTTGTGTGGAGACCGCGAATCGGTAAACGTAAGGTGGGACGCTCAGGCTAGGTGGAGCGACGATCTTCGCAGGATGGCTGGTAGCAGCTGGATGAGAGTTGCCGAAAATCGAGTTGAATGGCGTGCAATAGGAGAGGCCTATGTCGAGCAGTCGACTGTTGTAGACTGATGATGTTGATTCAGAATTCCAAATTCAAATTAATTTTTTAATATAGCATGACATTTTGTTTTTCAAAATCAGTATTCGTTTTCCCCCCGTTTGATTTTTTTTATATCGCTGTTTCTGTAACCACGGAAAATTCGAAATTGCGCGCTATTTTCAAACACGAGTTCCGTCGTGGCACCAACGCAGCGCAGACGGCACGCAATATTAACGACGTGTATGGATATGGTACCGCATACATGTGAACGCACAGTCCGTGTTTGGTTGGATCGCCAGAGTGGAAGCAGATTTATCTCAAACCACATTGGAACTTGCAGCAGCCTTCTACGCAAAAAGCTCGGAAAGTATAATATTACTAGCTGACCCGACAAACGTTGTTTTGCCATATAAATTATTTCTAGCTGCCCGGCGCTACTTCGTTCGCGTGGTGTCCTACCCCCTACCCTACCCAACTCCTACACTACTCCTACCCTACTCCTACCCTACTCCTTCCCTAATCCTACCCTACTCCTACCCTACTCCTACCATACTCCTACCCTACTCCTACCCTACTCCTACCCTACTCCTACCCTACTCCTACCCTACTCCTACCCTACTACTACCCTACTCCTACCCTACTCCTACCCGACTCCTACCCTACTCCTACCCTACTCCTACCCTACTCCTACACTACTCCTACCCTACTCCTACTCTACTCCTACACTACTCCTACCCAACTCCTAGGGTGGACATACCTTATCACTTACGGGTTTGAAAAAAAAAAAAAATAAAAAAAAAAATAGATGTTGGCCGATTCTCAGACTTACTGAATATGCATAAAAAATTTCATAAGAATCGGTCAAGCCGTTTCGGAGGAGTATGCAGACTAACATTGTGACACGAGAATTTTATATATAAGATGCGGTTCCCCCGTATGAACTCACTGAACAACAACAACAAAATCGAGTCGAAGCACCGCACAACGAACCATCTCAAAACTATAGGAGTTATCACAGGAAACTCTCCGTCACCCACCATACTCACCAGACCTTGCTTCAACTAATTTCCATTTTTATTTGGAATTTGGATAACTTTTTACACGGTCTCAAATTTCAAATCCAACGAGGCGGTGAAAAACGCCTCTAAAGAGTTCATCGAAACCGTCTCCAGGCTTTTTCTAGCAGAGCCATCCACAAACTTCCACTAAAATGGCAAAAGTGCATCTTCACTAATGGCCAATACGCCGATTAATTAAATATATCATTTTCTTTAAAAATTACACAATATTTTATTTTTTCTATGTAAAACGGCGATTTCATAGGTACACACTCTTTCTAAAGATACGACTTCTATGTCCATTTAAATAAATATTATATGAGTTCAGAAAGCACGTCTGCTACCCAACTATATCACTCCAAAGTTAAATAGAGCCACTTGAAGACATTTTCTAACAAAATTGTCTAAAAGTACATTTAGCGGCCATCCCGGGGGATCGGATCGGCCCTTTCTGTCGGGACCCGGGACAATATGCCGGGAATTGACTTCGGGATTCGAGACAACTCGACCATTATCCGTGCTGTGGTGTGGCGCAAAATACTCAGTGAGCGGGAATGAGAGGGACAAAAGTTTAAACGTTGAAATATGGAAACATCGATTATGAAATTCAACAATAGACTGAATTTTATACACGGTCACTTCATAGAAATACTACTATTAACTAAGCTGCAAAACGGTGAAAGACAACATGGTGAGGAAACTAAAATCAAAAATTCGAAGACGTGTGACATCTACCAACCCACACTGGACCTGTGTGGTGGATTACGGCCCACTTCGGCTCACCGCTAGGAGGCCTGTGTCCCAGCAGTGGGAACATTATGAACTAAGCTGCCCTACATATGTATGTATGTTAGAATGATATTTAACCTAGCTATAAAGATTTTTATAACTTATTAAAAGATGGGATATCCTGCTGTCGTGTAGCGACAATAAAAGCTTAACTTTAAAGTAATAATAATAATAATAATAATAATTTTTATTTACTCAAAATAGTAGGTAAGTACGGTACATTCTTACAAATGTTAGGCTTACAGTCCAATTATAAATAAGAGAATGAGCGTCCGCAGCTGAACTAGGCGTGAGCCTGTATCTCAGCTAACAGCGCCGTTTCCCCTCAGAAACAATACACTAGGTAACCTAAATTAGCAAGAAGCAAGAGTTTAGGACCATACAAATCAAAGAGAAATAAGAAATTAAGGTAAACTAAACTTAAATTACTAACAATTTTTGTGTGTGTGTGAGGATTTGTGTGTGAGGATGAGAGGGTGCGTGTGTGTGTGTGTGGGGGTGATTGTGTGTGTAAGTGAAAGTGTATACATATGTCTACATGATAAATGCACAGGAGTAGAGTGAATATACATATATATAGATATACAAGCAAAAATATTAACTGATTATTTGAATAAATTTTTCAGTGTCATCGTATGATAGTTTCATTAAAAATTCATATACCTTCTTTTTACAATGGAATTTGTTAAGAGAAAAAATATTTATGGATTTATTAATTTTATTATACACATGTGGTGCTAGAAAGACGAAGAATCTCTTTATGAAAGAGGTTTTAGGTTTATGTATGCGGACCACAACGTCATGTTTTCTGCGTTTCTTTGTGACATCAGTATCATATATAAGTTCACCATGTTGTTTTAGTATAATGTTGAGTAAGAACAATTGTCTCACTGTAAGGACTTCGCATGAGTTGTACAAAATGTTTGTGGGAAAGCGAATTGGACGAAAAGTGTAAACTTTTAGAATTGCACGCTGAGCTATCTCAAGTCCTTTTAGAGTAGTTTTGGTAGCTCCTCCCCATACAATTATGCCGTAATTAATAATTGATTGACAAAGAGAGAAATAAACCTGTTTTAATAATTTGAGATCAGCAACATGTCGCAAAGTTTTAAAGATAAAAATTAGTTTTCTTACTCGTCCCGACAAAGCTTTAATATGTGCCTTATAGGATAAATTATGGTCTATAATTAAATTAAAGAAAGGGAAGTAGAAATCAATTAAAGATTTATTTAAAAGGTAAGGATGGAGAGAAAGGATGGAGATGGAATGGCAGTGGTGTGTACTCGGATAATGTGGAGCTGGGGTGTATGGATGACGATGCGCGATAGGTTAGTTGAGGAGGCTGAGGTGGAGATTCAGTTGGAGCTGAAGAGGTAGACCGACGCGAAGCAGGTGCCGGTGACAGGTGCAGGTGCAGGTGAGGGCATGTGCTGGTGCGTGTGCGACTCGGAGGATACCCGTACAGGAGGGTCTTCGGAGTCCTCCGGCGAGGCGCGCCGGCGGTCCGACTGGTACTGGAGGCCTTCACGGAGGACGGAGGACGGAGGCGTAAGGAGAGTCCGTCAGGTACCGGAGCCTTAGGAGAGGCACGCTGGGTGTTCCCGGGTTAGGTGGCCCTGGAGTAACAGTTTTATTTTATGTGTTCGCTTTAGAGGCGAAACGGAAACTGATCCTCGCATTGCGTGAGTTTATCATGTCAAATCGTAGAATAATATCATGTAAAAAATATTAATTTGAGATATGTCTATGTATGACCATGATTTATTTTGGAGAAGTATGAATGCGTATAATCCGCTAAAAAGTTACAGGCCGCTAAGAATTTAAAAGAATAGTTGTCATGTCGACAGCGTTGTTAAAACTGTCATGATAAAATATATATTAATCAAATACAATAAAATCTATAGTTGTATAGTGTCTCCCAATATACACTTTAGTTTATGGTATAGTGTTTATAGGGAATAATGATATCGATCAGTGAAGGCGAAATTCCCAGCCCTTGGATGTCACTAAATCGTCGTAGTCTTATGTTAAGTTGGGGCTGTGTCTTTGTACTGATTGTGGATAAAACGTGTCGTGAGGGACAATTCAAACAGCGCTTAACAGTAACGGAATGCTGGTTCTGACCTGGAGAAATTAATGAAAATAACTGTGAGTATTTACAGGAACTGATGGACCTTGGTGATGTCGCCAAACAAGTAGAATTCTGGGCCGAGTCCATTTAGAGTCCATTTAGATTGCTATCGAAACGCTAAGAAGAAGAAAAGATAGGATAGCTTGTGCGTTGAGAAAAACGTCCAAAGCTAACCACTAACTAACCGATTAATTATGTAGTGAGAGTCTGAGAATTAGGTAATTGGACTTAATGGTTTTAACTGAAGCTTATGCCTAACATACTGTTTATGAACCGTAGGCACAGTACACTAATCCGTGTTTTAAACACCTCTAATGACACTGCCCAGTAAATTCACACCAGCAACTTAACCGCTCACTCTCCTAACTTGCACCACCATAAAATCTAAAAGTGTAGTGGTGGTGCGAGGCGCTTTGTGTCCCGTACAATGCTGCGGTGTATTAGCGGCCGACTCTCTGCCTATCCTCGTATTACACCTGCACAATCAAATACATTCGGCATTACAGTTCTATAGTAGCTGTTTAGGGGATTATTATCTCGAAGGAAAGGAAAAAGTTTGTTGAGTTAGGATTTTTATCGCAGAGCTAGCAATAACTTTCACATAGGGTTTTTCTTTGTACTTGGTCTGGTAAATAATAACATGGAAACTGTCTCATATCTTACGCTGATGGTAATTGTCACTCGTCTTTATTACCTACTATAAGATTGCAAAATGGTCCTTATGCCAATAACAATAACTATAGTTTTTTTTTTATTGATGTTGACATTTTGGGATAGTGGGTATTTTGAGACACATTTTAGATATATTTTGTAACAATTTTATGATTTAAAACAGTGTCCGTGGAGTTTCTTGTCCGTTCTTCTCCATAGGTACCTACTACGCTTTGAAATGGGCAACTAGATTCATCTTTCTGACTGAACGACCCCTTGACGGTTCAAAAGTGCCTGTAATTGGTTTATTTGAGATAAATTATTTGAATTTGAGTTTGACACCAGACTGGCCAGAGACTCAAATATGGATAGCAATTTATTATAATGTTATAAACATGACAAATTCTCGGGATCATTATATTAAACGGATATTTATGTGTGTGAAGCAGGCTAAGCTGTGAATAGAGCTTAATTTAAAAATAATTCCACTGCCCATCCTATTTCAATAATCCCTAAAGCTCAATAAATCCGTAATATTAAATTCGGAAGTACCAATAAACCTGAACATGAGCCTACATAAATTGTGTGTATTTACTATCAATAACGCGCGACCTTCACACCGATCGATCCCTAGACCCACATAAAAGTATATCTAGAAGATTGTGTGATCAATCTGGCAGATTAATGAGTAATAGATCAGAGAGTAATTACTTCACAAGACTAGAGCTTCTCGACTACTACGTAATGGAGAAAAAGCTAATAAACGATTAGCTACGGCTGACTGATCAATGTTGCCTAAAATAAGTACTTATAAATACTTGTTTAAGTTTCTAGACTTTCATTAAAGTGACTTTCAAACTAAAGTTATTCTTGCCAATAAAGTGAGTGTCGTTGAAAATGTGAAAATGGGTTTTCTTCTGTCATGTCTTTATAGGTTCATCTCCACTAAATTACCTACCTGTACTATGCTTCACTATTGGACAAGGAAAATAAATAAATAATAAATAATTGGATAATGTAAATGATTGAATATAAGACATTTGTTTAACTGTTTTTTTTTTTAAGATGTCAAATAATTAATAAATATTTATTTATAAGATAGCACTAAAATAACAAAATCATATCCTAAATTAACTAAAACTATTATATAGCGTCGAAAAATTCATCCGCATCGCTGTCGACTGTATGTTTAAGTGTAAAAGCTAAAAATCATTGATTTAATAATAATAATTGTACCTAACTAAGATATTTGCACGCCATGAGAAATGGCAGACATGTCGTGAGCCACTCTCTTATTTTAAGATATTGCATACATGTATTATTCTAATTCAGTACGTATACACATGTTTGAGCAAATAAAATGTCTTATTCTTACCGATTTTAAAGATCCAAGCCCGACTTTTAAGTTTGTGCGCTTGGGCTTGGGCTTGGGCTTGGGCCCCAGATAATTTCATAACGAATTTAATCAAAATCAAAATATTTTATTTCACATAAACCTACATGGGCACTTATGAAACGTCAGAAGCTAGGTGCACGGTTCGAATTGATCGTTTCCTATGGAGAAGAGCCGGCAAGAAACTCCACGGTTATTCTTTTTAAAATAATTGGCTCTTACAATGTTTTCAAATTACATTAGCTATCTTAGGTTCCACAATCAGGAATGGGAGGACAGCGAAGGCTTGTCAACAAGTACCAGTGGACCAAGTGGACTCGCCCTCTATTCCATGGGTCCTACCTAAACACAACTGGTAAAATGTGTGTTTACTATACACCTCTACCTGTGACCTCTGCCTACCCCTTCGGGGAACGCAGGCGTGATGGAGCAACTTTTACAGTGTCTTTGAAACAAAGTCTCATTTAGGCATGATCTCTTAACAAAATGAGTCCATTAACTCCGACGTCATCACCGCTGATTACTGAATAATTATGAGTAATGCGTTTCCTGGGAATTTAATTTAAGACACCATTCTTTAACTTTAGGCACATTTTTGATGATTTGGAAGCACCCCGAAGACTCATTTTCTTTAGTTCAAAAAATAGCTGGGATTGTCAGTTTGTCACGAATTTTACATTATTCTTTCAATTTATGGCAGTCATGGGAATTCCGTAGATTGTGATTTAGTATAAGAATTTTTGGTGATTCTTTTTTCTTGGTTTTTTATGTTATAATAATTGCCATGCTTGTAATTCCCAAAGGGGTGAGCAGAGGTGGTTACACACTAATATTCTTATACGGTTTGTCGATGTTTGTGTTCGTCTTAATGTAAGATATTGTACCAAGAATAAATATATACTTTCTTTATTCTCTTTCCTAGCAAGGATTCATTAGTTAGCCCAAGGGATACTATGTATCACATACAAATGACCTACTTTGTAGTATATGTTCAGTAATCAGCAATCAGAGTAGACTGAAATGAAATGTTTTCTATTCCTACAACAGACTTCTGCGATACAAAGAACTATGTTTTCAGGGAATTGACTTAGAAATCCTAGCGTTTTTGGGAGAATCTATTGAGAGGGTTATTTTTAGGTTGGCATGAAATGAAACAAATGGATGTAAAAACAGAATATATTTAAATCATCATCACATTTTCGCATAGAAAGATAAAACGTTACCTCACGGGATGTGGCCCATGAAATACATACCTAGACTTCACTCCGGGTACAGTCAATAACAATATATTTAACTATTAATCTTTTAATAACTTGTATTATTGCTTCATTAAACTATCTGCTATGTATTTGATTCTTTATCTTACGAGTAAAATATCTAATGCTTAATTTATTTACATTAAGTAGTTTTAAGACATTTTATGCTGAGACCAAAAAAAAATTGAACTAAAAACCTAGGGCCGAACTTTTATGCAAATAATATTTTTATGAGACGCAATTCAAGTCCAGTTAATTTTAAAGCTATGACATATTATTATATGACACTATTATGGCTTTAAAAAGTTCTCTCTATTCTTATCTTCTTCGCATCGTATTTAAGCGTGGAATTTACAAACATTTCGTGCAATGCTTTTCAAATAAGGATTAAGTATCTAAATATTGTTATTGACTCAACCCGCATTGCGAATAAAAATAGATCAACAAAAACGTTAAAAACTATTTAATTCACTAATACTTATTGCAATATTTACAGTTCAACGTAACATAGATTCTTTTAATAAAGGGAACTGTTTAAAGGAAAAAGATATTGGTTTAATAGAATACCGTCTACTTTGCAAGTAATAAAACGTTCTATTAAGCCCGACTTTGGATAACATATCATTATTTATAAATATCCTTCTATCTATATTACAGATAGACTATAGACAAAACGTCTTATACAATATCATTAAATTATTTAAAGTTTTTAATTAACAATATGATAAAACGATTAAATATATGGATTCTTATAAGGAACCCTGTTGATTTTATGTACAATTTTACAATTTATTTTCTAAATAGATTACAATAGACAGACATCTAATATTATTGTTTCGTTATTTATGAGTATTGCTTAAACAAATTTACATTGAGCCGACAGACACAAGACTTTACTTGAGCAACTTAAAATTACTTTATACTTTGTTCTAGTGTTCACGCATGAAATTATTTTTACAAAAAAATCAATTTGTAACTTACATACAAGTTTCGGTACTTTTTTATCTAGGCAAAGTTTTTGAAGGAGACAAACTCATCGAGGTACCTAACTTAAGTGAGAAATTCTTGAGAGTTTCTGTACCAATCAAAATAATATATTATTATGTTTCTAAATAATAAGAGCAACATAAATATGTCTCAAAGAACCAGGTCTTATTGGTAAAATATAAGACAAAGGTATCAAGTTGCCTGACAGCTTGTGTATACAAGTTTGACTTGAACATTGTTAACTTCCCCTAAATAAAACAATATCTAGGTGGTACTGAAGTATTTATGACTTAGAACTGAACAGTGAGCGAGAATCTTAAATGTACCTTAGGAATGCAAATTACTGTAAAATCTTTTAAAAGTTAACACTTTTGTACTAAGGAGTACGAAAGTACCTACAGAGAGTACCAATTAATTAATGGTATATTGAACTATTTCGAAAAGCACGTTTAGCCGTTGGTCGTCACGGGTGGTCATAACCCCAAAAGTCTGACCACCACTCTACCAAGGAGTATCGTACGTGTTACCAAGGAGTATCGTACGTGTTACCAAGGAGTATCGTACGTGTTACCAAGGAGTATCGTACGTGTTACCAAGGAGTATCGTACGTGTTACCAAGGAGTATGGTACGTGTTACCAAGGAGTATCGTACGTGTTACCCAGTTACTTTGTTGTGGAGGATAGATTGGCAGTCGCTTCATTTAAAATACTGATATTCAGCTGCATCCGATTAGACTAGAAGCCGACTCCAACATAGTTGGGAAAAGGCAGATTTAATGATTTTGAAATCGTCAGATTCTCTTAATGGTGAATTCAGTTTTATTTGCTTTACGGCACGACCATTTTATCTAATACAGAAAATGTTGCTCTCGAATCGATACTAATGAGCAAATTAAAATGAGATCATAGTAAGAGAATCTCTAGCACGGTATATTGAAAACCTTTATTAATACATATTCATTTTTAGAAAATTAAACTATTCATGAGAGCTAATGAGAGCTATAATATTGAAGGATGTATTCTTTGCTTGGGGGAGAGTAAAGTATAAAATAGTTTCTTGGAAGATCATTGTTTTATAATTACTTATTATACAAAATAATGACCTAGTTATCACCTACAAAACAACTTTTGATATGATATTTAAATGTGTTATATTTGGAGCATTAAGTAACGATTGAGCTTTCAAATACATCTTCATCATCATTTCAGTCGAAAAACGTCCACTGCTGCACATAGACCTCCCCCGAGCACCACCATTTCAACCGGTTCTGTGCTTCCCGTATCCAGCGGATTCCTGCGGCCTTCACAAGGTCGACCACTTGGGATACCTATGTAAGAACGTTACGTCTTCAGGTACGCGGAAAATGTATAATTTATTATATTTTATTTTAAATACAAATTCTTCTTACCTTCACCATATTTTTGAGTATTTTTCAGTGACATTATCTCGAATTGTAGTTCTTCGGTATTCGTTTAGAACACAATAAAAAGGTAATTTTTATAATTTTTTTAACTTTTGCTCAATCATTACTTTTTGCTACAATTTTCCTAATATTTTCATATTAATTATTTGGCAAGTTATTTACATACTACCTTGTCAAATCTCGCAGTGCATTGTCTTCCTTCGACATTGTCATTCGTACAGCTAAGATTATCTAATTTTATTAATATTTCTATTACAACTAAATAACTAGGAAAGGTGAGAAAATGGGAGAAACGCGTGGACGGAAAAGGCAAGAAAAATATTTTACAAAGAGAAAATATAAAGAGAAATAGTTTTGAGTATTAGATTAATTTCGTTTCTTTAAAAGTAAGCAACGTTTTGAGCAAATTACACTCGAAAGTACTGAAGTTAAGATTTTGCAGTAATATTTTATACATACTTACTTTTCATTAATGAGCTCGAAATTAAATCTTTGGTTTTCTTAATTATTTCACTACTTTGTCTTCTTTGTGCTATAGATACATGTCTTTTTATTATTTTAATACAACTAACACTTCTTTTGTCGATTGTACATTTACGCTATGGTACAGTTAGAAGAAAAACGATTAACGATAAAATTGAAAATTAAAATAATCACAACCTTAAAAATAACTAAAGCTTAGTAATATCGCTTCTAAAGTTCTTTGGCATATACTCGTAATACTGATGACTAGAATATCATGAGCTCTAAGCAAGCTTAACAATACCAATACATTTTTACAATAAGTTATAATTTTATAAATTACAATTTTTAAATACATTTGATATGCTATGTTTCTACCGCTAATACACGACACGTTTAATTTATTGGTTTATCACATTAAGTATAAACATTATTTTGTATGTGAGTGTACTTTGTACAATTTGGTCGTCCAGTAGATCTCGGAAATATCAATGAGAAGAACATAGATTTTGTTGTAGATTTTTTGATACACGTTATTTTGGAAATTTCGCCTACATTTGCCACAATCAGGCTGCTAGACATTAGTTTGACTAACTTTAGCCATTCGAATTTGTAATCGAAAACAATTCGAAGCGTCAGGTCACATCTCTGTCATGTCGCTTTTCAGTTCATCATGAATAACAATTCAAGAATACAATCTTTTCCTACCACGTCTGGGTCAGCTTCTAGCTTTCCATCAGGGTTAGGACTGGTAGTTAGACATAGCTATTCTCTTCAACACTCTTCATCAACATCCAATTTTTTTAATATGTATCCAAAAATCTATCCAACAAAACAAGATCTACTGAGTGAAGACGACCAAATAGTCCGCGGGCTAGGTGCCGCAGTGGAGTATCTTCCTGAACGCCTTCCTAAACTCAGGGTTGAAGATGGTGTAGATGACGGGATTGAGGAACGAGTTGATGTAGCCCAGCCACGTGGTCAGGATGAAGACGGTCACTCCAGGGTCGAATGAGAGGCCGATCTTGTCACAGATGGCGCCGAGGACTGAGCACGTGAAGAATGGTGCCCAGCAGAAGAGGAAGACACCTAGAAAGATAGAACTGTGTTAATGATGTCATTTAAATTGAGAAGCTTACGGGACTTAAGATAAATAGAAAGTTCACCAAGTGTCACCAAGGGTTATAAGTCTTTCACAAAGCCCAGCTTGCGTCAGAACATCTTTAACAAATATCGAGGTATTTACCTACCTCTCTCTTCTCCTTTTATTATTTTTGGCGGGGTATATTTTAATTCTTGCATGTTGAGGGCCAAGAGAAAGCTTTGGATCCTCTTTGAATATTCTTGGTCTTTAGCTATCTCTTGTAAGTCTTACGACCTTGAGATTTTTTTAACCAGTTTGGGTTAAAAAAATACAGTAAAAAAATTTCAGCTCATAAACTTACCTAAAACTATCGCCAGCGTCTTAGTGGCTTTCCTTTCCTTCTTCGCAGAAGACTTCTCCCGTTTCTTCTTGCTTGCTTTATTCGCTTTGTATATTGTGAAGCGGGCTGTTGCTGCACTTGCTTTTCTTTCTTTCTTCGAGCTAGACCCGTCTCGAAGGTCAAACTGACTGGCTGTGACCTCGTCGTCGGACCGCAGGGCTAGGGAGACGTTTCTAGAACAAGAAGAAGATTATCTTAAGACTTAAAACTGTCTTCCTTCATATTGTTATGAAGGAAGACTGCGGGAGAGAATGAATCAAAATGTTTAACCTTGTTCGCGTAAAACAAAGGAGTATTGTACCCTGAATTGATTTATAGGGAAAGGAGATTATTTTGTCTCCTTGTTTTGATTCCAAAAATATGTAAATACTAATCCTCGACAAAGACTAGAATTTGCGCATTATAATATTATTTTGGCAGGTTTTTTTATCGAACAATCCGTGAAAAGAGATGCAGTTCAATTTTAGGGATCTCCTGCCGCTTCCAATTCAAAATTTGCACAGCTCTTTGCCACAAGCAAGAACAACGAAACACGCCATTTGTCCGTCCGTAAATAGAAATAACTTAGTACAACAACTAGGTACCGGAAAAAATACGTAAAACTTCCGGAGGTGCGCTGAAAACTACAACACAGTTTGTAACTACTGCCGTTCTCAACTGTACTTTATTTCTTTAAATTGTACCCTTTGTTACGCAGTGCTTACTACTAACGTGGCACTTCCTCTAATGTAAGTAGACTGGATTATGAAGTGGAAATAGTTTTATGTTAGTTGAATGGTGATCAATAAATTAAACCTATAAAATACTTAAAATGGCGTTCTGCAAATGTGTATTGCCGAGTGACTGCCTTCATAGCCCTGCCAGCCTGCTAGCCTGTGACTATGAAGGCAGTCGCTCCATGTAAAATAGTCAACCCTAACATAGTTAGGAAAAAGCTAGGCAAGTGATAATGTATACCACGGGCGGTAATACAGCAAAGAGCTGGAGCAATATTCTATAAAACATTATCTTTATTTACCTCGAATCTGCCGTCAACTTAGTAGTTTTCCCATTCTTCTTCCACTTGGAGCCATCGCAGGCCATGTTCTTGAGCACGGTGGCGTCTTTTAACCCTGGCGAGCCGGGCGGGGACACGTGCTCTCTAATCGTGTCCTCGAGGTTGGATGGCGCGTACCCCGAATCGTTGTTCCCGTTCGGGTCCGGGATTGGCTGGGCTTTGATGTTCCTTTTTGGTGTGCTGGAGGGAGAAGCGAGGGTTACATTTTTGGAGCATGAGCCAACTTACTTGCTAACGGGTTACAAGGGTTTTTTGTCGATGAAAGGTGGTCAGCAAGACGTTTGATGATCAATTTTCCTTAAGGTCAAAGCTTTTGCAAGTTTGATTCAGAAAAACTTTTTTTTTACTTTAACTACATATCTACGCGATAGTTGTATAACATTTGACCTCGTCTTAGGTCTGTTACATACTTCGTTAAATTACCCACTACTCCCGTGCTTATGCGTACGAGAAAATAATTTCGACTTAGAATCCTAATTAACGTTTTGATTACAGAAATTTTAGGTGTGCCTTTGAAACTTTAGTGCTTACATTATCAGATTCTAGGTATACCGAGCCTTTGTTTATCTGTAATTGTTTCATAAGTAAATAACACACTCAAAGCAACTTGAAATTCAACAACAATATTGATTACAATAACTTAATTAGGTACACAAAAAGCCACATGCTTTGATACTCGGGACGATCTCTAAGATATCATTTTGACAAGAAAATTAATTTTGCGTAGACACAATACATAATGAAATGAACATGAAACAGGTACCTAGCTCCTTTCATTTGCAATCCTTTTGAAAGTGATGGAAGGTTGGCGTTACTTGGAACAATAACAAACGGACTGCTGGGTGATTAATGGCGGATTATTTATTTAAATAACGATGGGCGTAATGATAAATGTCCACAAAAGTCGTGAAAATGAGTCGTAAGTATTCTTAAATTCTTGATTGGTACGAGTAGTATGTAGGTACTATTATTTGTTCTTAGCGTTGAAAAAAAAAATTCGCGGTGTAAATTAATTGGCTAAACTGATTCCGACTACGAACCGTCTGTAGTTAGTAGTTAGTTACGAGCCAAAACATCTTGTTCCTGTAGTTTCCCACTTCTGGTCAAACCTATCCACCATAGTCTTCGTAATATTTTTATGCTACCTCTCCTGGGCAACCCGTCATAAACACGTCCAAGTCATCACGCCAGACTTTCCTAGGCCTACCTTGGACACGAAAGTCACCCTCTGACAGCATCACTTCAGCTTCTACTAGGAGACTATACCATAGAATAAAAGATGGTTCTAATTTATAATCTGAGAGCAGTGGTGGCCCCGACTTACTAGTCCAGCCGATCGATTCTGTAAAAATCTCACCGTGAAAAGTTAGGTGAAGTGAGCTAAGAGTGAGCTGTCAATATTGTCAATCCCTAGCATTAGTTGGAATGACAGCTCACTCCACGCTCACTTCACCTAAGTTTTCACGGTGAGATGGTTACAGAATCGCACTGCAGTTGGACGTGAGTTCGATCCCAGACAGGCATTTTACTTTGTCTATTTTATTTCAGTGATGAAATAAAATAGACAAAGTAAGCAAGTTCGAAGATGAAAGAAAACATCGTTAGGAAATCGGCATGTCGTAGAACCAAAAAAAATCGTAGACATGTGATGTCCGCCAATTCG
Source organism: Apamea crenata (assembly GCA_949629185.1). Lineage (NCBI taxonomy): Eukaryota > Metazoa > Arthropoda > Insecta > Lepidoptera > Noctuidae > Apamea > Apamea crenata. Next base: position 18,262,997 of record OX451366.1, on the reverse strand, counting down.
CACTGGGCTCGCGTGGGGGGTTAGGGCCCACTTCCTTTCACAGAGAGGGAACATTTTTGGTTGATTATGATTATGAATATAATCTTACTTGGCTGTCTCCTCAGCCACAGTTGCCAGCATGAACTCTGTGGACTTGTCGTTGGGGATGACGTGGCAATCATCCGCGTCTGCCTCCAAGTCTGCCGATCTCTTGTCGAAGCTGTATCAAGAAAATATAAAGTTTAAGGTTCCGTAACATAGTAAAATTACTATCAAGGAGGAAACCATCATCACCCACACCGCGTTTTGTGAACAACAAACAGTCACCTTTCATTCCTTATTACATTCCTTATCACACACAGTCACCACAAGCAATTTACTTGGTGCTTATGATCTCTGATAATTAAAAACATTTATTTTGAATCAAACACCTGCACACATATCATAAACCTGCCAAACTGCGTGACATTTGTAATGTATCAACAATCTGATTAAATATTTAATTAGGTAGTAGGTTATCAAAGCAGTGCGGGTCGCCGTCGTCGCCGTCGGCACACACGCCGGCGGACGGCTCGCACCGCGCATGCTGTTTTAAAAATACAATATACAGATGTACCAAAGATAGTTGGCCATAATACCTACTTCAGTAAACTGAGATTTTATTTTCATCTTATCACCATACTTATTCAAGCAAAGCAATTGGCCTTGGTGACGTCAGTCTGTACTAAATTAGCACCATGTGAGTGTTTCAAATAAGCGTTGACATAAATAGAAACGCTTTACCAAATTACAACACAGACGAGCATCCTAAGAAACATTTATAATTTAGGTTGTGATAATTGAAACAGAATCCTCGCGTTAATTGAGATCTCAACTCATACAGCTGCCATGACTTCGTAGAAACCCTTCAGTTATTGTCTCACCAGATTAGATCAAGGTTGCATATATCAACATTTAAGTAGGCTTCAAATTAATTCAAGAAGTTAATTTCATTTTCAGTTTAAATATATATTAACTTTTACAATAAACATAATATTTACAAACTTCTAATACTAAATAAACAAAAAATTATTAAAATAAAAATATAATATAAAAAACTAAAATATTGCGTCGAAATATTCCTCCACATCGCTGTCGACTAGAAATGTACCCAAGAGACTGGCGGCATTGCCACGTTGTGTGGCTTGTAATGCTTAGCCTCTGGCCAAGGTAAAAGCCAGCTCTTGGGTCACGGGAAGTGTCAACCAGCCGTTTAGAGAGTTTGTTGAACGAACAATGAGCACTCGGACCCCACGGCCCGAGGGTTTCAACCCCAAACGGCTCGAATATATAATTTCCGATCAGGTTTTTATATTTTTGCTGCTTGAGGTTTTCCGCAGCCGCAGCAGCAGCGCCAGCACAGCACGCCGAGCCATCTTCCTGGCTCGGCGTGCTGTGCTGGCGTAAGAGTATCGATCCACGTTGTGTCCCACACTAAAGCCCTACCCACCTTCCATGGAAATAAAGACATGCCGTCCGGTCAATAATTTCAGTTACGTCATATTGTATTGAATTGTAGGTAAAGTCTGACTTTCCAATTAAATATGTACAAAAATATCTACTATATTATTATAATAACCAAGGAACTCAACTATAATATAAATATTTCTTAAACGAGCATAAGTTTCTGACTACGAATGAAGGCAGGCGATTTATTCATTCCAATTTCGACCTCTCTCCAGAAATAAAGGCCAATCTTGCACAGTTGTTTTATTGTTCTGTCATCAGGCAAATAAGTTTTTCTTTCCACTATGACTGAGGTAATCAGCCTTCGTACAAGTTCAAATAAATAAATAAATTAACCTGTGTTGTCACACAGGTTAATTTATTTCGAGTCCAAATAATAATAATGAAGTCAATATTTTTTTACCTCGGATTTCAAATAATTGTTTATCTTTTCAAACTTTGTTTGTTTACTTCCAAGTATCTGGTTAGAGAATACAACAATAGATGATAACAACAAAACAAACATAATCCTTTGTAATTAAGATCTCAGCTCCACCGGTATTCCGCCTCGTTCACCCTCAACACGTGTGCCACAGGTTATTCCGAGACTTAAGAAAATAATTATGTTATACTCTCCACACCGTACCGAACACAATTTGGCACTCCCGGCTTTTGGCGCGGCTTCAATAAGTTCAACATTATTTTCTAACTACTTCTATAAGTGGTCTACCGTTCTCATGATCGTCTTCTGCTATCTAAATCGTTACTGCTCGTATTCTTGCATGATTCTGAGTAACTGAACTGTATTGGCACGTTCTCTTATGTTACATAATTATTTTCTAGTACTTTATAGTTTCACATTACGCTTGCCGATACGCGGTCTCCACTCCAGGACTCGTCTGCTCCACCGACCATCGGTCCTTCGACAAACATGGCCAGCCCAATGCCACTTCTGTTGGATTACTCTGCAAGCTATGTCGGTAACTCCGGTTCTTTTCCGGATAATTTCATTCCTGATTTTATCCTTCAAAGAGACTCCGAGCATAGCACGCTCCACAGCGCGCTGAGCGACCTTGAATTTGTGGACCAACCCAACCGTCAGTGTCCACGTTCGATGCCATATATCATGACGGGCAGGACGCACTGGTTGAAGACCTTAGTCTTCAAATACTGTGGGATAGGCGACGAGATGAGTTAACGGAGTTTTCCAAATGGGGCAGCATTTGGAAAACTCAACCCGACTGAAGGCTTCTCGCTTCGCTTCCCTTCTGTTGGCTTTTTCTTAAAGTTGTCTCTACCAAGCTGGATTATTTGCCCCAGGTAGACATAACGCAAAGATGGACGGACGACCTAAAGAAGGTTGCTGGGACGGACTGGATGCGGAAGGCGGAGGACAGGGTGTTGTAGCGCAGCCTGGGAGAGGCCTATGTCCAGCAGTGGACTGCGACAGGCTGAGTTGATTGACTTTATAGTTTTACTGCGTCGGGTTGGGCCCGACGCAGTAAAACTATAAAGTCAAGGAGCGTATCCTTGGGTTTAATGACTATGATCCCAAATATCTTCACTAATTATATCTTTAATTTCGGGATTTTCATCATGTTTCGATCTATCTAGGTATCCTTAGCATAATCAGCCTATAACGTTCCCACTGCTGGGACAGGCCTCCTCTCTGTGAGAGGAGTGGGCCATAATCCACCACGCGGGCCCAGTGTGGGTTGGCAGATTGTTTTAGAATTTTTCAATTCTAGGACATTTTAGGTTTATTCACGATGTTTTCCTTCTCCATTTTAAGAGCAGTGGTGATGAAATAAAATACAAAAAGTAAAACGCCTGCCTGGGTTCGAACCCACGACCTACAACTCGTAAGCCGGGGTCGCTACCACTGGGCCACCACTGGTCTCTGCTCTCCTTAAGGTATCCTTATTCCCACAAAATCGTGAGCCTATTTCAGATTGTGATTTTTAATGTACGCTATACTCTGTATTACCTTTATTCTCAGTTCTCACCTGTCTTCATGATCTTCCTCATTACTGCCAGACCCAGTATTGGTAGGTCTGTCATCGTGAAGCGCAGTTTCTGCCAGCCTTCGGGTCTGCGCCACGTTTTCTATCACCACGGCTGTGGTGGCTCCTGTGTTGGGGTCCCCAGATACAGGGGGCTTTTTGGCTGCTCTCTGCTTTTTTGCTCGTATTCTTAACGCCTGACAAAAAGGGCTCAGATTATTTTGTGGAATGATAGTTTGGTATGGTTAAATTTCATTTAGGAATGTCAGAAACTGGGCTTAGGTCTTCTGCTACATAAAGTGCTTTGAACGTTTTGGGTAAAATAAAATATTATGTCAGATCAACCGATTCGTCCTTAACATCCGAGTCCATGTTGAGAATGTGTATATTTATTCGGTTAATCGATCCAATTTAAACAAAAACGTGAAACAATCTGAATCTACCTGTTCCAAAGAATTCACTCGTAAAATTTCGCTCGTGTTACGACTTCGACCTACATAGCTACCCAGCTTGCAAAAATGTGATACAACAGTATCGTGTACAAGTCTCACTGTGTCGTACAAGAGCAACAAACCCGGGGGTGTACCAAAACGTGTCTACAGCATGTGCTAGCTAGTACACCAGGCTAGCTATGGGATATTTAAAACTTTGCTCGGTGAAAGTTAATCAGTTTCTAAGCAAAATGTGGTTATGAACGCTGTAGGGTTGTGAAGGTTTATCTTTTTAAGGCCCATTGCCAAACCGTCTACATGTGCAGCTTGTGGGTGAAGTATACGGAGAGGGCCTAATGTCCTATGCGTTCAGTATAATAATGGATTTAGGATGTTGATGGGCTTCCGTGTTTCTGCAGCGCTTCGCAGATGTTTGCGGAAGCCCACATTGAGAATTTTCATATCATAATGAGAAAGCGGACGGGATCCTAAAAACATTGTATGATAAGATGGACAGACCTTTTATTGGGAACTGGGTACGGAGGCACGTGCCAACATGTGTTGCGCCACGTGGTTATTAGTTGTAGTTAAGTTAGTTTGTTAATATACACTCGAGAGCAATGAATCCGGGTCACTTAAAGAATGTTAAAAATCTCGGAAACTAAAAATGATAGGTTAATGCAATAAATTGTATTTAATAGACCATGTAATACTCCTTAAATAAAAGTAAAAAAAAATATGAGTCACCATACATTTTATTAACACAAAATTACATAAAGAAAAAAACTGCTGATCTCTCCTTAAAACAAAAATAGGAAACATGAAATTTTTGAACTTTATTACGATTTTCTTGAATTTTAATACTTCGTCCTCGTGCTTCCATTACTGCGTTTACGCGGTTTGGCATGCTGTACACCAAATTCCTTATACGATTTTGGGGAATATTCTCCCATTCCTCTGTGAGAGCAATTTTGAGCTCACGAAGCGTGATTGGGGGAGGGTTTCGTTGTTTTACGCATCTGCCTAGCTCGTCCCAAGCATGCTCGATCGGGTTGATATCCGGGCTGCGCGCTGGCCACTCCATACGAGTAATGTTCATCTCTTGAAGGTAGTCATTCACAATCCTACCTGTATGAGGTCGGGCATTGTCATGCATAAATATAGCATCCTCACCTAAATTGACCATAAATGGACCAACGTGATCATTGAGGATTTCTTCCACATATCTTACGCTAGTTAAAGAGCCGTTTTCTATGATCACCAGCTCTGTGCGACTTTCAGAAGAAATTCCGGCCCACACAAGTACAGACCCACCACCGTAGGCTACTTTTTCTTCGATGCATGCTTGCTTGAATCTTTCCCCTGGTCTTCGATACACTCTGTGTCTTCCATCGTGCTTGTAGAGCATAAATTTTGATTCGTCGGAGAACATAACTTTTGACCAATCTTCAATACTCCAATTTACGTGGCTCTGGGCATATCTTAGTCTTGAAATACGATGCCCACGCTCCAGTTTAGGGCCGTTTAGGTCTAAGGGGTTTTAAGTTAGATTCAGCAAGCCGACGTCTTACTGTCCATGCACTTGGGTTACTTCCTCCGAGGCGTCGAAACTGATTTGTGAGTTCAGTTCCTGTGAGAAAGCGATTTCGAAGCATGGTGTTCACCAAGTATCGGTCTTCTCGTGCTGTGGTACACCTGGTTCTGCCCGTTCCTGGTCTGCGTAGGTTAGAACCAGTTTCTTCGTAACGTCGGAGAACTCTTTGTACTGTTGACAGCGACACACCGACAGTCCTGGCTGTATCGCGCTGACTCCGGCCGGTTTCCAGCATTGTAAGTATTCTGGTGCATTCTTCAGGCGTAAGCGACATAATTTCAACTTGAATAATGAATATAGAGCACTATCAACATGGTTTATGTACCCACATAAATGACAGATTACAAACAAAAGCAAAACCAAATGCTGTAATTTCGTAGTTCCATCTTCGAAAGTGGCCCTTTTTCAAATTTGATTTTTTTATGATATAACTTTACAATAACTAAGAAGTTTTAATAACTTCATTTAAGGAGTATTACATTGTCTATTAAATACAATTTATTGCATTAACCTAGCATTTTTAGTTTCCGAGATTTTTAGGATTCTTCAAGTGACCCGGATTCATTGCTCTCGAGTGTAGTTTTATTATCATAGTTTTTAGGTCGTTGTATTTAATACTATATATGTAGATTGTATGTACTTTTATGTGTGATCCGCGATAAACGAAATTATATGCTAGTACTATTAGTTTGGATTGCCTGGTAGTAACAACAAAATAATTTATCAACCTCTAAGCATCTCCTATATTGAAATCACTATGGTATTGTTTAGTTGTGAGCGACTTCACTAATTACATTCCTACGTTTCATGTCTAAGAAAAGGGAATGCGAGTTTCCGGACCACATCAAAAATAAATACATAGTACCTATTACAAGTAAAAGTAAAATGTGGGTAAAATACCTCAGCCCACCCTTCTTGAATTAAAAGCGACGTCGAATATTTGTTGAAATCCGAATCTATTCAAGTATCTGAACACGCTACGTCAGCCGTAATTTTGTCTCATTCATCTTAAAACCGCGGTTTTTGCCAAAAGCTTTAATGTATAAATTCACGTCCACATTCATTATCCATTGGTATGTCTCATGGAGACATGTCAGTACTCTGAATATGTTATTTTGTGCGTCTTGACATTTCAATTGAAATGCTCTCCGATTTCAACCTAATACCACCTTAAGGGTCACATATTTGGGCTCTAATTGAAACTGGAATGGTAACCTTGTTGATGCTAATCTGAGTAGTGGTTTGGTATTCCTACGTGCTACGTAATGGAAATTTGTAGTTAGATAGTTTAGTGGTCTATTTGGGAGTTATATTATTTTGTTAGAAATTGTGTCTACAAATAGCAAATACGTAGCACGTACACAAACCAATAGTCATAATATTTACATTATAATAGGTACCTACATACTTATGGTGTTGTTTCTCAAATAACTACTTTTTTTGCTACTTTTTTATATAACTACTTTTTTTTCTACTTTACCAAGGTATTAATTTTATAGAACGGGCAGTAGAAATTATAATTAAACTAAATATCTTATTATAATTTCCTTACGACGATACGGACACTGACAAGTGGACTAAACCAACAACCCCCCTTTTTTTAGTGTCTCTGACATTATGAACTTAATGTTTATTTTATTAAATCAAGATTTCATTCTTATTACTTCAATATTAAATACCCCTTCCTGATTGGTAGGATATTTTTTTCACCTCTTAAATAAATTGCAAACTATAGTTTTGTATAATTTAGAACCATTTTTAACATTTTGTAAATGTAAGAACCATGGATCCGTTTTTTGTGATATTTTGATGTTGACTTGAAAGAGCATGGCAGTTGAGAATATGCCATGCTCACTTAAATGTCTCACTGGTGGTGGCGCGTGTGTTGGATCATTCGGTTCCCTACAAAATGGTTGAGCTGGGTGGTGCTGATCCACGCGTCATGTTCGTGAACGGACGCTGTCGGTTGAGACTGGTCATCTCTTAACTGCCAAGGCTTATTTTTAATTTTATATTGTTTGTTGTTTACATTGTTCTCACATAAAGAAGCAATAAGAATAATGTACCCAGGATTATGTAATAATATATTGATTTAAAAGAGGGTCCGTGGAGTTTCTTGCCCGTTCTTCTCCATAGAGATATAAGTTTTGGAATAGGCAACAAGCTTCAACTTTCTGACTAACTGACCGACTATTTAATTTTAACAATTCAAAAGTTAAATGCAGCAAGCGTTTTGGGCACCTTTGCGCCGGGAACAGTTAGGGGTGGGTTATTTGACTAGGCTGACGTGTTGTTCTTTTATTGTATAAATTAGATTATTCAAAAGTGCCTGTAAATAGTCTAATTGAAATAAATGATATCAGCTCTGACCTAATATAAAAATTTGCTAAAAATATAAAAAGGGTTTAATACTAACCTTAAAAATATTATAATAAAGGAACATCATCATGATGCAGGGGATATAGAAGGATCCTAGTGAAGAATAGATGACGTAGTTCTGACTGTTGAAGAGGCACTCGTCAAAGTTTCTGTCGGGCGTGTCGTTGAGCCCAAGCACGATGGGGGCGCCGATGGCTGCTGAGATCAGCCACACCAGCACGATGGTGAACCACACCCGCCGGTTGTTCTTGTGCTTCGCGTATTTTATTGGTTGAGTTACTGCTATGTACCTGGTGAGAGAATTGTTCGTGAGTTCTCGAGTTTAACGTGACAGCATACGTATGCTTAATTATTAAACAAACAGGGTCAAATTAAAATAGCTAGCAAAACTCTGCTTCGACTCTCGCTCCAAGCGAGAGTCGAAGATAAAATTAAAATGATTTGGTTTTTTTTGGGGGGTCAAAGAACGCAGGTGGTGTTGTAAAAATATGTTTTTTTTTTTGTTTTATTGTGTTTAGATGGCCAAACCCATCATGTCTATGAAGTTTACACAAAAAAGGGTATTTTTTAAACTGATACTTCAAGTGGTAGTCACTTGAAGTATCAGTTTAAAAAAAAACTACCTGTGGTTGATGGCCCAAAAAAAAACTCAACAAATTAATTTCGCTAGCTAATCTAATTTGACCCTGTATAGATCGCTCGTGCCAAGCTAGACATAGTTATATCCATCATAAAGACATGTATTCTTGTAACTTGTAACCTTTTAGCTACACAAATATTGGGCGAGTCCTAAGTTGACCCTATTAATATTGTCTCCGTTCAAGGAATTAAGGGATAAAAGATAAGTAAACATAGTTCCTGCCATATTATATCGATCTGACAACTTACAAGCGTCGAAGTCTGAGTTCCGGTTACAGTGCCCGGCTCAGGCGTTCACGGGCCACACCTCTTGGAACAAGACTCAGATCCTTTTTCAATTTAGCACAATAATTTACTTAATTACTTATTACTGATGAAAGAGGTAAATTTCTGCGGTCACCAATTGGTTTATTCAGGTGGTAGTGACTAGGGCCTGTGGCGACATCTTCATCGCCACATGCGAACTACGCGTCACACTGACGTCACGCAAAATCCTGCATCGCGCGAGCATAGTTTAGCGCGCAAATAGCATAGACAAAACCTGTTCCTCATACCTCTATGGCCAGTAGCTTTTGAGAAAAGCAAACGGCCTGCAATAGGCTATTTTTCAAGCAAGTAACAGATAGCTTACCTATCAACAGATATGGCGACGAGGTTGAATATGCTGGACGTGGAGGAGGTGACGTCCATTGCGATGTACACGTCACACACGAAGGCAGGCAGACCCCACGAGCCGTTTACCTGCAACAAACACACTGTGTTTAGGTCTTTGATTGTCATTAATATTGGAAGTTACCAGTATTATTATACGAAGGGGATTGTGGCTTCGTATAACAGACTCACGGGTCGATCGATCAGGATAAGCTACGCGTGCTGCGACTGGCCATCTAAACATACCAAGACCCCTCCGTGGCTCGGAAAGCAAGTTAAGCCGTTGGTCCCAGCTGTCATTCGTGGATCTTTGACAGTCGTTAGTACAGGTCGTCAGAAGCCGAAATTCTTACCAAAGCGGTATCGTATTACTCAGTAACTGGGTTGTAGAGGTCAGATAGGTAGTCGCTTCATGATAAATTCTGGTATTCAGCTGCATCCGGTTAGACTGGAAGCCGACCCGAACATAGGAAAAGGTAACCCAGATGATAACCAGTGTTTATATGACAGAATGTATTTTATTCCGAGACCATTGTCTTGCTTCGACAACGTGACACCATATTTTGCTAAGCAGGGCCACGTTATGGCAAAGCACCATAAAGTTTGAGCCAGTATGGACCACCGTATTGGTTAATAAACAATTGGTATTTTTATATTCGAAAGAATAGGAGACTAAGCGCTCGTGAGTATGCACACACGTGCGACACGCGTCGAGTACATGCCGCTCGTGTATTTGAGCACCGTACTCAAATAATACGAGCGACACGTTGGCGACGGCTGCCACCGACGGCTGCCTCCGTCGTCAACGCATGTCGCTCGTGTGTATGAATTGCAATTGCCTTGTATCCTATTAATAAATTTATTTCCTTTAAGATAACGACCAAAATAAATACAAGAAAATCATGATTCAAAAACCAGATAATCCGAACCAGGGAACCAGATTGCATCTCAAGATTAAACACCACAAGGGTGTCCCAAATTTGGAAATAAACGCCTCCAGGCCGATATTTAATTTAGATTAAACAAAAATGTGTTTACAGTATGATATCGGCGTTGTGTTTCCACTTCGGCGTGATATAACAAATGTGATCATCTGTCACGCTGCGTGATTTATGCGAGCGACGTGATGCAGCGTGTCAAGTACGCACCAGGAGTGACAACAGATTATGTTGGGATTCTATTTGGGATAGCCAAATATGAATGTTTGATAGTTTTAAGAGTTCTATTTTTCATCGTTGTTCCTCTCAACCAAAGCACTTGCCATCTAATTTCTTCACCACCCTTGGTTGACTGGTAGAGAATGCCTAAGGCATTAAGTCCGCCTTTGTACCTTTCTGTGCGAAAAGTTTAAATAAATAAATAAATGTGAAACTAATACCTTACACAAATATTTATATGGTCTACAGATTAGTGTCCGTAAACACGACATATGTATGTACAAGTACAGGACAAATCTTGGTGTACATGTTTTTTAAAGTTTCGTGTAAGCAACACAATATATATACTACCATTGCATGGACATTCACTACATTAACGTTGATCTCTTCCTGGATTGTCTAGGCGCTGCCCAAACGTAGGATACCGTAAGACGCTCAGTTTTTTTTAACAGTTAGGGTTAGGCGTATTGGCACATATACATACAAACCAGAAAAAAACTGGCCAAGTGCGAGTCGGACTTGCGCACCGAGGGTTCCGTACACGCTTTTAGTTAAGTAAATAGTTCATAAACTATGAGAGTACCGAACATTGCTCTAACGAAAAAATAAACGGATTGAGGGACAAACTTAACTCTGCCGTTGGAAAACTGTTGTCCCCATACATCGACATAGGTCGCGGTTAGTTTACCAACTGCAAATAAGTTTGTAATAGCAAAAGTAATCTTTTTTTTTGTGATGCAACTACAAATTTACGATTTTCGGAATTTCATGATTCTAGGGTCAACGGGAAGTACTAGTTACTATAGGTTTGGAGCAATGGATTAGCAATATGCTTCAAAATGATTATATTATATATATTCGAAAAATGTGTCTGCTCAATAACGAAAATAACGCAATGAATGTTGTTGAACTGTCAAAATGAAACCCATTGCTACTGATAGTGTGTTACGGAATTACTCCGCTGAGTATTTGATATTAATTTCAACTTGATACCTCCACGCGTTCCTGAAAAAAAAGGGTCTTGACAGACGGACGGACAGACAGACGGACAACGAAGTGATCCTATAAGAGTTCCGTTTATGATTCGGAGTACGGAACCCCGAAAAAAGCCTTGCCGACTCGTAGTCACACCAGATTATCACACCAGTATGACAAACAGGATTTTTTTTCTCGTTTGTCACACCACTGATTTTTCCACATCATGTATACGATAATTGCTAGTGCAGTAGATACATACAAATTCATATCTACTAAAGTCGATCTGCTGATCGGCGTTTGCCGACTCTCGTTCTTTGATTTCGACACATATCGGTAAAAAAGTGTTACTATCATTATTGTCAGAGCTTATGGCGAAAAGCGAAATCAATTGGTTTGAAAAGTAAACTACATAAAATAATTGTGGGACTATGTACGGCACTGCTGCTAACTCCATTAGAACTTGTTAAAAACGGATGGGAGTACATAAAAACAGAATCTAATGAATTTAGCGGGGAAAAGATGAAACAGTTCATAGCATACATGGCCCGACAATGGGTAAATGATGAACAATATATCGCCGACTGGAATATAGTTGGTCAAAGGCACAGAACCAACAACGTTAGTGAAAGTTGGTACTTCCCATTAAATAGAAATATAAATAGAAACTACGTAACCATACTAAAATTATTAACAGTATTATTCAATCAAAAGGAAATTAATATCGCAAAAAGAAAGAAGGGTCGACCGAACTGATAAAGATAATTTTATCATTTTCTGCCAATTAAAAATTTTAAATGGTGAAATATCAATGGGACATTTCCTTGAAACATTGCGTTAATAGTTTAAAAAAATTATACCGACTTCAAAAAGAAAATAACTCAAAATTATGAATTAACATTAATTTCGGAAGTCTTGGGATCTGTATTTTAGTTTTAGTTCTTGCCACCGACTTCCTAAATTAATGTTATTTCATAATTTTGAGTTAATTTCTTTTTGAAGTCGGTTTAATTTTTTTAAATAAGTACTTTTTTATTTCGTAATTTTTAATTTGGAGTTAAAACTGGAGTATTTGTTTGTAATAAGTAGGTAATAGTTTTGTTGTAAATATTGCACTAGAATTTGACCAAGGTTTTGAGATGACACTACGCCCGTAGCTCGTATCAATAGGCCAGGCCGTCAAACTTACACGTACCTATTAGTCCATATCTTGAAAATGACTGAATCGATTTTGATGAAACTTGCACTGTTCCTTAAGTTGAAGTAAATGTAAGCCAATAAAAAAAATGGTCACGATCCGATTATTAGTTGCGTAGAAATGCGTGGACAAACATATACATACATGTATATAATTTTGTATATTTGTTTGGAAGCCCTAATAGATTGTCATAATTATGTGAATATAATGCAGTTCCAATAATATTACATACACACGTGTCGAATTGATAACCTCCTTTTTTTTTGAAGTCGGTAAAAATATAAGCTATTATGTAATTTGAAGGTTTTTAATTTAACTAAGGGCTGATTTTCCAATCGACAGATATTTATTATTATTCATAGAATAAAATTGACGTCTGACAGATTTTGTATGGAAGAACTGTCAAAAATTCAAAATTATTCCTTGGATAAAATTATCTGGCGTTGGAAAAATCAGCCCTAAGTAGTATAACTAGGACAGCACTAGTTAGGAATAAATGGTGTAGAAAAATCAGTGGTGTGACAAACGAGAAAAAAAATCCTGTTTGTCATACTGGTGTGATAATCTGGTGTGACTACGAGTCGGCAAGGGAAAAAAGAGTGTATTGTCAAGTGTTCAAAGAAAAGACATATTCTAAAGTATTTCATTAAAAAAACATAGTACACAACATAGTAACACTCGTAAAACAGGGCTTAATAAAATATTTTTCGTCGCATAATTCTCAAAATATTGAGCGTAATCTTATCATATTAATATTATGTATGGAAAATTCATGGGTTTAAATTTTTTTGCACGGAACCCTCATTTTTTTTCTAAAATAAGAGTAGCCTAAGTTTCTCCGACATAATCGTAATCGTTCGTATCGTAATCGTTTCTGAGGTTAGCCGGAAACAAACAAACAGACAGACAGAGAGGCAACATTTTGAAAAGTTGTTTTTATGTTATAAGTACCGTATCTAATAAAAAGCTGTTATTTTGACATGACAAACAGACACTTCATTTTTTTATTTTTTTTTATTTGTATGTATAGATTAAAAGGGTTAGCTATTATTAGGCCCCTAGATACCTTCGTAGTTGGCTACTAAGCTCAGCTGAGATTGGCCGCCGTGCCCGAACTCGTTTTTCTCGAAATTATTATTGGAACAGGAAAAAATATCACTCTACAGTACACATAAGCTTTTATTACACAATCAAATACAATTGAACATATTATTATTCAAGTTACAGTATCTACAATAATTGCTTTATACATAATTATGCTGTTGCGAAAACTAAGTTAATTTATCAAAATCGTATATATAAAATGAGTTTACACCTGAGGGCAATTCTCGTAATTGTAAGAACGCGTTCACAGTCTGATCTCAGTCTCAATCTCAATCAAAAACACATCTAATTTCCCTAAATTTTTTGACAGGTTTTTGACATTATAATAATAATAATAATATCCCTGGACATTTCACACAGCACCATTTGTCCCAAGCTAAGCAACCTAATGCTTGTGTTAGGGTAACAAGAGCAACATTGACTGTCGGGAATTGGCTTCCTGATTAAAGCTCGTACCGAAGACTGCGTAGAAGATCCGTTGGCGCGGGGGCGGGCCACTTCGGTTGACTACCAACGGTGGGACGAGCCTTTCTCGGTGGCAGCCCTTCCGTAAATTCACTCGCATCCAAGTACACTACATTCCTATTTTTAGAACTGCATTTACCATCTCCGCCTTTTTCAAAATAACACTTGCTTGCATGTTCAGGCGGGCTCACTTGCTTTACTTTTGTCGTCTCTCCTTCGGTCACATCCACAGATTTGACAAAGCCTTTTAAATCCTTCTTAGGTTGGTCTTCACTATTTTTTATATGTAGAATTTGAATTTGAAATTTCATCTCATCTCTTTCCTTAATCTTATTGATTATCTCATCTATCTCCTTAATATTATTGATTATCTTATCTTTACGCTCATCGGACATATAATTAAAAATCCCATCAATCCTCTCATCGCTTACCGGAAAACGTAACTCATCTCTGTACAGATATCTTATCTCAACTCTTATCTTAGCTCTCATTTCATCTGACAAATTTCGGTATTTTAACACGTCATTTCTAGGTCTTTTCTTCGCTCCGACCGTCACTAGGATTGTCAGTATTACTATGGTGGCCACTTGCATCCTGAGAGATAAACAAGTTAACTGGGTTCCTGGTCACAACAACTGATTCGGTCACTGTCGCACTGCTATTTGTTTACCTCATAACATTAACACGGGTTTTTATACGGTTTCTATTTAGCTATTTTAAGCTTATCTGTAATATACGTACAAAAATATTACGGTGCAATGAGGAGGGATATGTTAGGTTTTTAAACATTTTTCCTTCCTTTACACTACACTATTGAATTTGAAAGCAATGAATTAAATATCAAATATGTATTACAAAATAAATAAATGATGTAGACCTTGTTCTATGCGTTTTGATAAATTGAACTATGTCGACCGAAGCGGCGGTGGGCCGCTGGTTCCCACCTGCATTTACTATCTTTCAATTATTTAAAAATCTTAGGGGAACGACAAAGGTAAAGCGAATGGCACCGTCTACAGACAAGTCCACAAATATACTTGTCTGTAGACGGTGCCATTCGCTTTACCTTTGTCGTTCCCCTAAGATTTTTAATAATTGGGACTCTAAAGTTTTAGGTGCGTGGTTTTCAAATGGCTACTCATCTGCCAAAAGACCGTCAATCAACTTATATTTGGGGCTGACCTTCGCTCCAACAGTCACAAGAACAGTCAGGATCACTGTAGCAGGTACTTCCATGATGAATGTGTCTAGGTTTCTGGTCACGAGAACTACTTTGGTCACAGTGCCACTGCAATTATTGAGCTCAGCACTTTGACACGGGTTTATATACGGTTAACATTACGACTAAAACTATATTATAAGTCACTTTTCTTCATTAATAAATGGGAAATCATAATTGTCTATATTTATTATAAAAATTCCATTCAATTCAAAATTATATTCAATTTAATTTTGCGATATCAGAGAGAACACAATATACCCAGTGTATGACAACAGCCGAAATATTCCATTACTAATATATTGATATAACAGTCAGTTAGTCAGTTTTTCCTTATACATGTAACATAATGTACATACTCACAGTTACTTTCATTCATTCCTCCAGATCAGAATAAGCATTCCTTTACCGTTAGGTGCTGATCTGATTATTTCTCACGACACCAGGACACGTTTTATCCACATTTAGTACACAGACAAACTTTAACATATGACTACAACGATTTAGTGTCAACCATGGGTTGATAATTTCGTCCACATTGATTCATTCATATGATTTTTCCTTTAAACACTATACTTTTATTACAAAATAACTATAAATATTATTAAAAGTGGTCAGTTCGAGTTTCGCCTCTAAAGCGAACACTACAGATAAGGCCTGATACTCCAGAGCCGCCTATCTGCTCCAGAGCCACCTAACTACACCTCCGTCCTCCGTCCTCAAGGCTACGTATCTGAACCTGTCGGGCCGCATCTCATCTGAGGCCCGCCTTACCTGGTGGGTGCCTCCTCGCCATGCTCTTCCTCCTGCTGCTGTGCTGCGACCGGCCTTGCTGCGTGGGCCCTCCTACGAGTGCCCTCCGTGCCGCACACGCATCAACTTCTGAGGGCCGCCTTACCTGGTGGGCTGTCAGCGCCCGCCGTGCCTCTTCCTCCTGCTGCCGTGCTGCGACCTGCCTTGCTGCGTGGGCCCTCCTACGGGTGCCCTCGGGACGCGCACGCACTAGCATCTGCCCTCACCTGTACCTGCATCTGTACTTGGACTTCTGTACCCGCATCTGTTGTCAGCAACTGCTCCACCTCAGCCTCCTCAGCCTCCTATCACTCATCGTCATCGCTACACCCCACTTCCACATACTACACACCACTCTTCAATCCATATCCATTCTAACTGTTTATAAATACACTCGAGAGCAATGAATCCGGGTCACTTAAAGAATGTTAAAAATCTCGGAAACTAAAAATGATAGGTTAATGCAATAAATTGTATTTAATAGACAATGTAATACTCCTTAAATGAAAGTAAAAAAAATATGAGTTACCATACATTTTATTAACACAAAATTACATAAAGAAAAAAACTGCTGATCTCTCCTTAAAACAAAAATAGGAAACATGAAATTTTTGAACTTTATTACGATTTTCTTGAATTTTAATACTTCGTATTGCCTCCTCGTGCTTCCATTACTGCGTTTACGCGGTTTGGCATGCTGTACACCAAGTTCCTTATACGATTTTGGGGAATATTCTCCCATTCCTCTGTGAGAGCAATTTTGAGCTCACGAAGCGTGATTGGGGGAGGGTTTCGTTGTTTTACGCATCTGCCTAGCTCGTCCCAAGCATGCTCGATCGGGTTGATATCCGGGCTGCGCGCTGGCCACTCCATACGAGTAATGTTCATCTCTTGAAGGTAGTCATTCACAATCCTACCTGTATGAGGTCGGGCATTGTCATGCATAAATATAGCATCCTCACCTAAATTGACCATAAATGGACCAACGTGATCATTGAGGATTTCTTCCACATATTTTACGCTAGTTAAAGAGCCGTTTTCTATGATCACCAGCTCTGTGCGACTTTCAGAAGAAATTCCGGCCCACACAAGTACAGACCCACCACCGTAGGCTACTTTTTCTTCGATGCATGCTTGCTTGAATCTTTCCCCTGGTCTTCGATACACTCTGTGTCTTCCATCGTGCTTGTAGAGCATAAATTTTGATTCGTCGGAGAACATAACTTTTGACCAATCTTCAATACTCCAATTTACGTGGCTCTGGGCATATCTTAGTCTTGAAATACGATGCCCACGCTCCAGTTTAGGGCCGTTTGCAGGTCTAAGGGGTTTTAAGTTAGATTCAGCAAGCCGACGTCTTACTGTCCATGCACTTGGGTTACTTCCTCCGAGGCGTCGAAACTGATTTGTGAGTTCAGTTCCTGTGAGAAAGCGATTTCGAAGCATGGTGTTCACCAAGTATCGGTCTTCTCGTGCTGTGGTACACCTGGTTCTGCCCATTCCTGGTCTGCGTAGGTTAGAACCAGTTTCTTCGTAACGTCGGAGAACTCTTTGTACTGTTGACAGCGACACACCGACAGTCCTGGCTGTATCGCGCTGACTCCGGCCGGTTTCCAGCATTGTAAGTATTCTGGTGCATTCTTCAGGCGTAAGCGACATAATTTCAGCTTGAATAATGAATATAGAGCAAATGACAGATTACAAACAAAAGCAAAACCAAATGCTGTAATTTCGTAGTTCCATCTTCGAAAGTGGCCCTTTTTCAAATTTGATTTTTTTATGATATAACTTTACAATAACTAAGAAGTTTTAATAACTTCATTTAAGGAGTATTACATTGTCTATTAAATACAATTTATTGCATTAACCTAGCATTTTTAGTTTCCGAGATTTTTAGGATTCTTCAAGTGACCCGGATTCATTGCTCTCGAGTGTATATCTTAAATTGTTCTCTACCTCCCTTTCTTTAATTTCATCACCCCTGACCTTAGTTTTTCTTGTCGCTACACGATATACATATATATAGATAATAAAGGAAATTCAATCAAGTAAAGAAATACCTACATAAAAATGATTCCACTGAGTCGCGCATTTATTTTTTTAATTTCATTAAAGGTTCAAAATTACTTTTATTTTGGTAGCCATTCGATTCAACTAACAGTAATACTATTTCAAAAGAGAGGCAGAGACAGGAGAGAGAAGTAAAGGTGAAGTCAGGCTGTGGATGATCATGATGATAAACAGTAAACGCTGTTCTGATCTCTGTTTTGAACCTTATTTATTGTCGCGATGCGCTATTGCCGTTCTGTTATAAGTTTATAACCCTTATTACAAGGCAATAAAGCCTAAGTCAGCTTTTACTTGTAAACAGTGTACCTACTTTTCCTTTACTGAAGTAGTGCATGTTGCATTTTTACCCAGTGCATAGAAATAATATGTATAATTTAGTTAGTTAGATTCTGGACGCCGTCGCGTAATCTAGTGTGCCCATGTGCCCAAATTAAGGGAGCAATTAAGGGGGACATTGCCAAAATATACAACTTAAGAACACTCAAGAACTTGTGTGTCGGTGTTTTTGTACTGTGGTGAATTAAAGTGGTTCCAGTAGAATTATTGTTTTTTTTTTAAAAAAGACAATAATTCTGCTTTGTAACAGTTCGTTCCTGGACTACCTACTTAAATATTTGCTACTTACCGCGCCTAACTTGTCAATGATGTACGTTCGTCTTTCTCAAGGTCAGGGGGTCTACTCCGAAGTGCAAAGTGCGAATGTTCGGATGGACCGACACATGGCCGAACCGAATATTATTGAAAAATGCGAAAAAAGTTCGGATCGGCTCAGTTGGGTCGGGACCATAGTCAATATTCGAAAGAGTGTAGAAGTGTAGGATCGGGACCGACCGAACCAAATAGTAACTTAGTAGCAGGAAACGGCCGAACATTCGGCCGATAACACTTCGGAGTAGACCCCCAGAATAGTACGCTACTTTGTGTTGTATCAGCACACTAATACAATTCTTATAATAAACATCTTATTTCTTCAGAATTCTTTTTTCGTCTTTTTCTTACAGAAAAGGTTCTTAAGGGTCAAGGTTTTCATGGGCCGACTGTACATATTCTTACATCTCTAGATACATAACACCATACTATGCTCACTCACACAAACATCGACACGTGATACAATATCAATAAGATTACACACACATACACATGTAACTTTTCCAATTTGCCAGCCCCCGCAACCTGATCACATGGATCAGTATCACAATATCATGAATATTCATGCGCAGGCATCGAACTGTGTACCGACCGCACGCCGATGTAAGCTACGTCAATATGTGGGCAGGCAAAGAAATGTGTTGCTATGGTAACCGGTGGAGGTTGTTAGGAAGTAATTGTGCTAATACCCGTATTCACAAACATTACTATGAGGTATCGATCGGCACTATGTGTCAATGTTTATGAATTTTAAGGCTTGTTACATGGAACGCGTTGAGAAATGCATTACTTTGCATACTTTATTTAGACAAGTATTATTTGTGTCAGTTTATAGAATGACAATAGGAGCGCAGTGGTGGCCCTCTGGAACGGCCGCGACTTACGAGTTTTAGGTCTCAGGTTCGAACCTAGACTGGCGCTTTACTTTGAGTAAATTATTTCATCACCACTGCTCTCAAAACGGTGAAGGAAAACGTCGTGAGGAAACCGGCATGTCCTGGAACCAAAAATTCCAAGAAATGTGACATCTACCAACCCGCACTGGGTCAGCGTGGCCCACTCCCTCCCCAGAGAGGAGGCCTTGTCCCAGCGATGCAAACATAATCTTGCGTGATTATAACATTTGTAATGTCAATAGGTTTTCTTGTGAACGCAATATACCTAGTTTTACTTACATAATTAAATCGCATAAATATTAGGATTAGACCTAATCTCCTTGTGTGGACTTAGGACCTCGTGTTCACCTTATATGTGATAGCTAGTGAACATACCAGCTTTCATTCGTCTCCTGTACGTACCCACTTCAATTATACTACGTTACTCGTAATATCATTAATAGCTATTAGCTATGTCTACTGTGACTAAGATGAAGGTTTACGAAGGTATTTGTTGAAAATGGTTCATTTAGATTTTTGTCTCTGCCTGTAATATTGTCTGTTTGATCAGGACATTTATCGACTTCTTAACCTTTTCTGCCGATCGATTCTGTAAAAATCTCACCGTGAAAAGTTAGATGAAGTGAGCTTAGAGTGAGCTGTCAATAGTGTCAATCCCTTAGCATTATTTGGAATGACAGCTCACTCCACGCTCACTTTACCTAAGTTTTCACGGTGAGATGGTTACAGAATCGCACTGCTGTTCTTTTTGTAGTATCATTTGCGTAGAAACTTTATCAAACTTGGCTGTAACAGGTGATAACAGGCGTCTTATTAAGAAATCATAATTACCCGAAGCATTTTCAACCCTTCGGGCATCAGCCCCTGACAATCAGGAAATTACAATTTCAAGATTCAGAATAAAATAAACGAAACTTTCAAACAGCTTTATTAAATCCAAGACCCTTATTTCTTCGTGACGTCATCCCACTTCCGGAATCCGGTACCATTCGGTGAACATAACGTGCGTCCAACGTCCCCATTGTCCCCTGACCTCTGTCTTGTTCCCGTTTTATTAGTTTGTCCTCTCTAAGGTAGCACTGAGTGGGCTTTATGGCTTTAGCGGACACGACACGAGGACGATGCGATTGACTTTTTTTTTACTTGACTTGAGTTAGCTTAAGCCGGCTAGATTGGGTCGTTATCATGTGGATGAATAGGACTTTAATAAGGACTTTCATGAATAATTTTAACTATGGTGATAGTTAAACGGCTTTGCATTCTACAAGAAAATTGCATTATATCTTTATTTATTTCTATCCATAGTAATAATAAAGCTGAAGTAAGTTCTTTGTTTGTTTGAACGCGCTAATCAGTCGAATTAAAAAAATATATCTGTGCATTTGATAACCCAATTTTTAAGGAAGGCTAATAGGTGTATACAATGTTGATACGACAGAGCGGCTTTCCTTTAAACTGCTTATAATAGGTACCATTTTCAAGCTTTGTAGCAAAAATTAATTAAATAGGAGCAGTAGTTTAGTCGAAAATTATTTTTTTAGTTTTTGCACCGTTTGAACACGATGTATCTTTCCTAACAGCTGATTATGTCTAAGCATAGGTCATGCACCTTACAACGATAAAGACGTTGCCGCTTTGTTACCTAGGTATCTAAGGTCAGTCAAATTTATTTACAAAGGGTGGTTGCGTTTTATTCTGATTTGTAAGCTATTTAGTAAATTTTTGGCGCTTTTTATTTTTATACCGTATCGAATTAATACTAAATACCTATAGTATACGTAGTGTAATTTAATGCCCCTCTGTCATTTATCAAGTCTGTATAGCCGAGCAAAAATAAGAAAAATTCAGAAAGAATGTCAAGTGAAAACGAAGTAAAAAACGGGCGGGCGGACGATTGGATGCGATGCGATGCGTTGGCAGCCGAATTTCACGCGGAAGAAGTCGCGGGCAGGAGTTATTTTTTTTATAAAAGTAAAAACATTTTTTGTTTTTTTTTTATAATGACTTAAAGCATAAAAAAAATGAATCATAAAAATAAATCGTACAGTATAAATATTTAATAACCGCACATCTGACACGTTGCACATTATATAAACGGCTGTGCGGAGGGTGGGAGGGTGGCGTGGCAAGCAGGACCAATGTGTTTTCTTGAGCACTATGCTGGTAGTAGCACTGCAGAGCCGAGGATACAAGGAAAACATACCTTCAACGTATAGGAGGGACTTCTGTTTTTACAACTATTTTTAGATGAGTACTTTCAACCAAGACTTGTGGCTAAGAAATAATAGCCACATGGGACGATCGATCAGATTAAGCTCAGCTTGCCACGGTTTATCCGTGGATGGGTGACCAAGACCATCTTTACATAACAATACAAATCTACCGGCCTACGAAAGCATGTTATGCAGTTGGTCATTCGTGGACCTTTGACAGTCGTTACGGGTCGTCAGAAGCCCGACAATATGTCTAACAACCACCAGTCTTACCAAGGGGCATCGTATTACCCAATAACTGGGTGGTGCAGGTCAGATAAGCAGTCTTTCCATGTAAAATACTGGTATTCAGCGGCATATACTGGAAGCCGACCCAAACATAGTCGGGAAAAGGTTAGGCAGATGATGACTTTCAAACAAGACACACCGGACAGTTGTACGCATCATTTTAGCAGTGTGCAGACAATGAAGTAATAACATAGCATTATCCTTTCATTTTTGCCAATGGATTGAGTGCAAATGACAAAGGAGGTACGGATTTGGTGGAGTAGATACTGAGAAGCAAAATGAAATGAAACTTTGTCAGCCCAGCCGTGGACGGACTGGCGTCTTAGCAATTGAAGCAAACAACAAACACAACAATAAATAGTAAAAGCAAGGATTTATAGCCAGTGGAGTGTCAAGAAACAACAGCCGACCTATTCTGTAAAAATCTCACTGCTGAGCTGTCATTTCAGCTGATGCTAGGGATTGAGACCATTGATAGCTCACTTCACCTAAGTTTTCACGATGCGGTTTTCACAGAATATACTGGCTGATTAACTTCATCATCATCATCAGCCAGTAATGTTCCCACTGCTGATGAATGCTGGGAATCAGGCCACTCCTCGTCGAGAGGAAGTCGGCAGTAATCCACCACGCTGGCCCGGTGTGGGTTGGTTACAAAATAACTCACTTATTGAAATTGAAAATATTTATTTCACTGTGTGATGAGCAAATCAAGTTATGATTTGCTCATCAAAAAAGGCTCAGTTCAAGTCCTAAACGGTTTAATCAGAAAATCGTAACAGACATAATAAACTTTAAAAAAAAACAGAAAACCTAGTAATTATACTAAATAGGTAGGTACTTTGTTTTTGAAACCTTAGCAAACAACCCTATTAAGGTTTGTTTACTAAGGCTTGTAATATCACACGTTCCATCCAGGGTCCGCGTTTCTAATATCAGGGTAGGTATGTGACCTCCTTCCGTTATAAATGACACTAGGCGAACGTAATGTGTTTTCGTGGCGGCCCGGCTGGGCGTCAGATTATATTTGATGCGGCATCTGTTTCCCCTTATGATAAGCCTATTAATAATGAAAGTGACCAAATTTGTGTTAAAGTATTTCAGGTTCGACTTAAATAAAGAGTAATTGTACTGGAGGCGGATGAACTTATTTATAATGTAAACATTTCAAAAGTCAAACGGCGGATTTGACTTGAGCGGAGACCGCGAATCGGTAAACGCCAGTGGAACGCCCTCAGGCTAGGTGGAGCGACGATCTTCGCAGGATGGCTGGTAGCAGCTGGATGAGAGTTGCCGAAAATCGAGTTGAATGGCGTGCAATAGGAGAGGCCTATGTCCAGCAGTGGACTGCTGTAGGCTGATGATGATGATAAGCGAGGGATTGTTGGCCCCAGTAGTTAGAGAAACTACTTAGAGCTACCGATCAATACCCGTTCACCCGTCCAAATGAACACTTAGCCCTGCTTGCACCACTACTCACTAAATGCGTTTAGCGTGAAATGTATTTAAAAAACACAGAACAGTACAAAGTAAACACAAATACAGTACAAAACGGTTGAATCAAACCCGTACCATTCCACAACAAGGAAAAATCCCAAAAGGTACAAATATATACCAACTAGCTTCTGCCCGCGGCTTCGCCCGCGTGGATGTCGGAAGTTATCCCACGGGAACGTGTTACCAGGATAAAAAGTATGTGCTTCCCCAGGATGCCATCTATCTCTTTGCCAAATCAGAAGTTCAGTGGTTTAGGCGTGAAAATGTAACATACAGTTTCAAGTTCAAATCCTCCCCTAAAAACCGAATTACCCCTTTTTGCCCCGCCAGGGGTCAATTTTCGACAACTTTACATACTTATTATTAATTATTTTCTGTCGAAAGTATCAATACGGAGTTTCGAGTTAATCGGACCGCGCATTCAATTTCTTCCACACAAACTTCAACACCCCTATATCCCCCTTTGAGAGGTAGTTTGAAAAACTTATAATGATAAACTTTATTAATAATAAATAATAATAATAATAAATCCCTGGACATTTCACACAGCACCATTTGTCCCAAGCTAAGCAACCTAATGCTTGTGTTATGGTAACAAGATGGCTGATAAACTACTTATATACATTTTTTTTTTTTGTAAATACATACATATTATAGATAGACAAACACCCAGACTCGGAACAAATACATGTAGGTCATACAAATATTTGTTCCGTGCGGGAATCGAACCCGCGACACGCAGCGCAGCAGTCAATCGCTTAACCACTGCGTCAACCGTGCCGTCTTTATTACTTACTTAGGTAAGTATTGTTGCCAAGTTTCAAGTTTATTAACTAAATTAATAACATTTTTCATATAAACTGTATCCCCTCTTTTCACCCCCACAGGGGTGGAATTTAAAAAAAATCGTTTGGGATATATTCATAACTTGACTCAATGATTATTTATACCAATTTTCTAATTAATCAAGCCACTTATTATAATCCTCCCCTGTAAAATTATCTACCCCTTTTCACCCCGTTAGGGGTAGATTTTCGAAAAATCCTCATACGTGTTATTACAGTACACTGAGTTTCGAGTTAATCGGAGTTAATACACAAACTTTAACACCCCCTTTGAGGGGTAGTTTTCAAAAACTAATAATGATAAACTTTATTGCTTACTTTGGCGAGTATTTATGCCAATTTTCAAGATTATTAACCTAACGAATAAGATTTTTCACATAAACTGTATCCCCCGCTTTTCACCCCCACAGGGGTGGAATTTTGAAAAATCATTGGGGATGTGTTCATAACTTGACTCAAAGATTATTTATACCGATTTTCGAGTTAATCAAGCCACGCTGTAAAATCCTCCCCTGTAAGATTGACTACCCCTTTTCAGGCCTACAGGGGTAGATTTTCGAAAAACCCTGATACACATTATTCTTCCCTTTTAATTTTAGGTATAAATACTGAGTTTCGATTAAATCGGACAGCGCGCTAAAATTCTTCCATACAAACTTTGAAACCCCCCAATCCCCTTTTAGGGGGTAGTTTATAAAAACAAAAAATGCCCAACTTCATAATTTACCTAGATAAGTATTCGTGCCAAGTTTCAAGTTTATTAACTCAAGGAATAAGATTTTTCATACAAACAAAATCCCCCCATTTCACCCTCTTAGGGGTGGAATTTCGAAAAACCCTTTCTTAGTGGATACCTACTTTTCACGAAGAATACACCCTCCAAATTTCATGTCTCTAGGACCAGCGGTTTAGGCTGTGCGTTGATGTCTCAGTCAGTCAGTCAGTCAGTCAGTCAGTCAGTCAGTCAGTCAGTCAGTCAGGACTTTGAATTTTATATATATAGATTATATAATAAAATACAACTCGCAAAATTTCAATATTATCTCGATTATTGGCTACATTCAATGCCATCTATTAGCAACATCTGGACAACGGACAATAAATCGATAGCTTCCCGTTACTCCACACTAGAGGCCGTATCAATTAGA
The DNA here is from genome assembly GCA_949629185.1 of Apamea crenata. Classification (NCBI taxonomy): domain Eukaryota; kingdom Metazoa; phylum Arthropoda; class Insecta; order Lepidoptera; family Noctuidae; genus Apamea; species Apamea crenata. The sequence continues at coordinate 18,237,321 of OX451366.1, read as the reverse complement.
AGTAACTAAACACCTCACGAGATGGCGCCTTTTCCGTTTTGCCCAGGATGTCAACAAAAAGTACACTGAGAAAATCTAACTTGTTTGCTGTGCAAGTGCAAATATGATTTGGAATGTGCTGGTGTCTCTAAAGACTATTATAACAAAACAATGACATTAGAACATAGAAAGTCTTTGTAATGCCAGACTTGCATTTGCAAAATAACAAAAAGAGGCAACGCTGACACACCAATACGCTCTAAGAAGGACCCAGAAAGTACCCAGTACCCAACTACACCAATAGAGAGAAACAAATATCGATAGAATTACTAGTACTACGTTTGAAAGAAAATAATAAATCTTTAATAGAAGAACTGCAAAGTATGTACAAATACAAACTGAAATAAAAAAGTTATTGCCGAATTAAAATAAGATGTTGATCAGAAAACTAGCGATTTAACCATGCAAAATAACGAAAGTAAACTAGAAATAGAAACAATCAACCATAAACTAGAAAGTTTTCGTATGGAAAATGAGGCACCTAAGAAAGAAATAAAAGAATTATCAATCCATTCATCCCAATCACCACATACTCCTGAAATAAATCATAAAATAATTGTATTATACGGTCTCACTGAGTAATAAAAGAACCCCAAAGCGAACTTTATAACAGACTTATAGAGCTGTTCCAAGATATTGCTAACGCAGGCCTATCAGGGTACATTGACGATGTCTTAAACTCACTCTATACATGAGTATAGAGTAGGAAGAAAAGGCTTACATAACAGGCCGCTGGTTATTGAGTTGTTCAGCAAAATAATGAATAAATACATCTTGAACAGCAGCCAATGTTTTCAAGGAACTGGACTGTTTATATCTGACTTTTTAGATTTAAATGCACGGAGGGAGAGAGTACCACTGAGAGAAGAACTACGAAAAATGGCCTCCATGCAATCGTATGGAATAACAAATTATACATAGACGGAAAACCTATCAACATTAAATAAAACCAAAGGAAAAATACACAAATAAATTCGAGCTACCAGGGACATGATATAATAACGATGAGCAACGTTGACCAACTTTGCCGCACATCCATAACGATGAAACTGAAAATTATACATTTCGTAAATAAAATCGACAACGACACACCATTTAAAATGCTGTTCCGGAATTTTCAAAGCCTTTACAATAAACAGTTATTCTTGAAGTTTTCATTACTCAAAATTAAAAATGAACATTAAAAAACCCGATTAAAAATGTCACTCCTCAAGTACCTATGTCATGTCGATAAAAATATATAATAAGTTACCAGAAGAAATAAGAAATATAAATAAATCCAATATTTTTATTAATAAATTTAAAAAGCTATTATAGTATAAACGAATACTTAAATGAAAGATTATAATTGCAATAAATACATTCTTAAATAATTATATACATATGGATATTTATCAAGAAGATACATAATTAAACATAACATGACTTCTAAATACAGAATAAGTAAATTATAAAATGTTACCTACTGAATCTCAAATTGTGATACACGTAAAACTGATCTCTTTTATTTGTAATCTTAAAATATGATCTCCTATTAAACAAGTGTTTGTGTTACCTATTATATTATATTACCTAAGTAAATATATCTAAATGTAAGCTACCTACTTACCCTTATAATACATAGATTTATTTATGTTACTGTTATTAACTTTTTTATGTGAGCGTAATTTTTTTAGTTTTCATGTAGAATTTTATTTTAATTTTTGTTTCTACGATTTAGATTTTTAATAAATATGTATTGTATAACTATAATTTTGCGGTGCCCTGACAGGGTCTACAACGGCTCTTAGCTATAAGCCTTTTGTGAACATCTGTATACCTTGCGGAATGCAACTATACGAATACGAATATTTAAAACATTGTTTTGTCTGTGTCAACTTCAAAGGATTGACAGAAATGAAATGACATTTAAAACCCGTAAAGTGCAAAATTGCAAACGGGCCTTAAACAGTTAGATATTTTCCAATACCTTTATAAACTACTTTAGGAACCACCTGTTTCTAAGTAAATAAAGTTAATGTTGATTATGTCACGTTACGTCAATGACAATGGTCATTACTTTCAAGTTCGTTATAATTCCAAAATTGGTTGGTGGGCGTTGTGCAAGTTATCTTCCTCGAAATCAGAACGCGATATTAGAAGAATTTAGTCGCCCCGGAAACGAGCGAATCGTTACTTTTAAATATATTTTTTTTGTAGGTGATTACCACAAATTGGCTCATTTTGAATTTTATGCAATAATTTATTTAAAAATGACGACTCGCCCAGTTCGGGCGAGTAAATTCGTGCGAGTCGACTAATAACCCAATACATAATCATGCAACCTATAATGTTCCCACTGCTGGGACACAGGCCTCCTCTCGGTGAGAGGGAATGGACCGTAATCCACCACGCGGGCCCAGTGCGGGTTGGTAGATGTAACATGTCTTCGAATTTTTGGTTCTAGGACATGCCGGTTTCCTCACGATGTTTTCTTTCACCGTTTTGAGAAAATAGGTTGGTTGGTGACGAAATAATTAAAAACAAGGGATAAGGGCAGGAAAATGAAGGTCAACTAGTTTAATTGATTTGAATCTGAGGCAGCTTTCTATATTCAAAACCAGTAGCCTAATTGCGTAACACACTATCAATCACAATCTGAATCATTTTGAAGGATATTGCCTATTCATTGCTTCAGATGATCAAACAATTTACCTGCTCAACATCATAAAGAACGCAATGAATGTTGTTGAACTGTTCAAATTGAAAGTCATTCCTACTGTCAGTGTGTTACGCAATTAACCCGCAGTTTGATGAACAAAGCAAGAATCCCTAAGCAAACTCATATAAACATGCCAAAAATACACAACACAGTTCCCAACTGTCCCGATAACAAACCGGTTACAGGCGGTAATATCATAAAAAGCGAGGCATCCACATTTACGCTCACTCATACTCGCTTTACGTCCTATAAACGAGCCTCGAGGAAAAATATAGCAAAACAAAGGAGGTCGTGCACAAAAGTATCGGCCGTAGACACTCGGTTACGGAATAATCGCGCGTTTATCAGTCCGTTTGGAGTAGTAGGGCTGCCCCTGTATGTGTAGACGTACGTCCGTCCGATGATTGCTGGTGTGTAGAAATAAGTACGAAGAAAAGTCTTATTGTCAATTATTTTTTGTATAAAGAAATATTTATTTATTGCCTAATGGGCCGGCTGTTGATCTCGATCTCGTCTGATGGAATGCGATAGATGAGGTTTGCGATGGAACGAATCTACCCAGAAAATGCTTGTTCACTCTTTATAAACATTGCATTATAAAATTTTCAAAACAAAGGTCTTTTATCAGTAGTTAAACTTCACTTTGCCGAGCTATTTTCTCTTTTTTTTTTAATTACTGTCAGCAATTGTTGTTCGTGTACCTAAGCGCAGGCTCTGTTTATAAAACATTTTTTTTGTCACATCATTACTCATTGGACGCGTACCGCGGGGTCTGGTTTGAGACGGTGCGGGAAAAGAGTTCCTGAAAGGATTTGGGGAAGCCTTTGCCCAGCATTGGGACAGTATGGCAAACAAAAAAAAAATAATGACGTCATTTTTATTATTTGTGTGGTACCTAATCTGAGTATTTATTTTTGAAGTAAATGTATTTTTTATAACTTTGATAAAACCTAATTTAATGAAAGCTGGGATCGTATTATTCGTGTACAATACCTAGCTATTATTTTGTATTACCTTCTGTAACAAAACCTTCCTTCACAAAGGGTATTTTTTCTATTTTGATACAAAACAAACTTATTTGTGACCGCTTTATTGCTAATGTCTATGTGGGATACTGGAAATAATACTATTTACCGATGTTACATATAAAAAAACAAGTTTTAGGTTACTTACGTCTAAGATTTAAGATTTCTCATACATTTTTCATGCTCATACCAACAGACTGAAATACTTATTATAATGGTACCGAATTCAACAACTAACATCACTAATCCGTGTGCTAGGCGACCACGCTTTATACTTCCCCACTGCCGAACTCTATTCCATGGCTCATGTGCTGTTAGTCAGACAGCTGTTTTTACTTCGCGCCGTTCTGCGAAGACACTCTATGTTGCCCTTAGACCCAAAAATCCTGTTGAGACGCAAAGGAATTACTGTCTGTGATCCTGCGAGGTGTCGTTCCGCATTTGCCGGTCGACAGTTTCTTGCCTTAAGCTCTCGTCCATATAACCAAATAAATAAAGTACTGTCAATATATACGTGTACAAAATATGAGGTGAAAAATATACTTGCCAACTGGTTGCAAGAGTTATCATGTGATGAGACTGAAAATTTACTCAGGGTAATGTCTTAAAGATACTGTATGTTTATATCCTACAAATACTGTACGTGTTTTTTTTTTATTCCTTTCTCAATGTTTTAGTTTCTATTTTTTTATTTATTTTTTGCTAATTTTCTTAAACAAGAATAAGTATGTCAATGAAAGCTGGGGGAACTTCGGCTTCTGAGATACAGGCTTCTTGCCTAGTTTAGAAGTCAGATGTTTCGACCTTAAACTATGTCACTGTGTCACTACCTACAGATTAGGTACTACTGTTTATTGTTAACATTGTTATTTGATTTGATTAAATAAATTATTATTATAATATACCCTTACATTCTTCGTAGAACCGAGTTACTGATACACCACGCGGGCCCAGTGCGGATTGGCGGATGCCGCATGTCTACGAATTTTTGGTTCTAAGTTTCCTCACGATATTTTTCTTCACCGTTTTGAGAGTCGTGGTGATTAAATAATTTACAAAAAGAAAGTACCTGCTTGGGTTCGAACCCACAACCTTCAAATCGTAAGACGCGACCGTTACCACTGGGCCACCATGAAAATCCATACTTTAACGCCTGCTAAATCTGAAGAAAGAGCACACGGACCATGACCCGTGTTATGACATAAGATATTTTTTATACCAGAAGTGTTCACGTTAATTCTGGATAATATTCGACCTCCACGCGGGCGAAACCGCAACCAAAAACTAGTACGACCGTGCGACCGGGCTGTAACGATGTTACAGCATAGCAAGAAAACCAGTTAAAACTTTTACTTATTTTCAGTCAACATCAAAAATCCTTAATTTCCTCATACATCCCTCCTCAGCCCATAAAAGATGAAACTATGTTGAACAGAAGCTCAGCTAACTATGACGTATTTATCGGGTCCGGTATGCGTTTACTTAGGACCGGTCTAAACACACTGTACATGTACATATTCCCATGTATCCTCCCACGTCCGTGGACATCCTGCGGTTAACTGCGCCCAGTTATAGGTCGGATGAGTTGACCTCGATCCTCCTTACTGTGGGTTAACCTTGGATGTAGCTGAGTTTAAACGGGATGGTATTTAAGGTTATGTTATTTTGTATTGCTATCAACGTTAAGCGGTTTTGATATTATCAGTTTAGCCCTAGCGTTAAAGCCTTTTCATTTTAGAATTGTAGTCAGACGGGGTGTTCTTTCGGTCAACTATTTATATCAGCGGGGTTTTGCATTACGCAGTAACAGTAGCTTACGAATCGTGTGCTAACTCGAGTGAAGTTTGTAGCGTAGGTATATTACAGACTAACACCACTTAACTGATAACTTCACTGGCAGGTACTGATGCATAATCAGCCTATATTGTTCCCACTGCTGGGACACACGCCTCCTCTCTTTGAGAGGGAGTGGGCTGTAATCTAACACGCGGACCCAGTTCGGGTTGGTAGATGTCATAAAATGTTTGGTTCCAGGACATGCCGGTTTCCTCACGATATTTTCCTTTACCGTTTTGAGAGCAACGCTGTTGAAATAATTTACACAAAGTAAAGCGCCTGCCTCGGTTCGAACCCACTATCTACAACTCGGTCGGGGCCGATACCACTGGGTCACCACTGCTCTCAAGATACTGAAACACTCTCATGATGATGACTCTCATGATTGCTCTCTCTCTCTCTCATGGTATTGATGAGATAATTACAACTCGTCACCAACATTTCAGTCCATACAATAACACCTGATGAATTTTATTTTTATTTGACACACTTATAAACTCTCATTTGACACACTTATACACTCTCATTCTGGGACCAGCCCTAGTAGACGGAACTCCCGTATGTCTGCCCGGGCATTTTCGCCCTATACACCGATGGGGAACGCCGCCAACGAGTGGACGAGGATTATCGCTGATAGATTGTGTGTGCTATTGCCTAAGTTGTTTATATGTCAGTGTTACGGTTTGTTTCGGCCTTACGATTTATTGGTATCAACAGAAGGGCTTCCATCGTTCCTTCTGTAACATTTCATCAATAACTTTGTTTCTGCATAGCTATTCACAACTATTCGATACGTTTCAGCGCCGAATTGAACATCAATTAATGTTATCGAAAGAGGCCTCTAAACGTTGTTTACAAACCCAAAACCCGAAAATTTTGTCAATTTCATTTAAATAGACGACCGCTATTCTTCCGACAACTATTTGCTGTCAGGACAAGGTGAATCAGGTAATTGAAAATGTTCCTTTATTGACATGACAGCCTGTAGAATGGCTGTGAATAGCTATGCTATGCTATGAAATAAAAATAATAGGAAAAGAAACCACAAAAGCACTGCTTATTCTTAAATAAATACGACAGAATACGATGGCCTGTTAATATGAAAATAACATTTTCACGTACAAAGAATAACATAACAAGAAATACAGTCAAAATTCTTAATACTTTGTTCTTCCCAGAAGCGGCCAAGTCTAGGACAAACTTTGAATACAAAACACAACTTTTATTCAACCTTTAAAATAGCGAGAGCTACTAACTTTGAAATCCCTACCGCACTGCTATATCACTTAAGATTTTTTCATATTCAACGGCCGTTATACCCAGAGCGGGTTGCACAAACTTCTCCTCAACTTCCCCCAAGCGAGTTTGAACTCTATAATCGATATGGTAAGATTTCCGAATACTGAATATCAAAGTTTGTTCAAGTGTCCCACTGTGACAGCCAATCGTGGTGAAGTAGAACCGCTCCACGCCAAGCTTCTGTTACACGAAGGCTATCCTTTTTAATACAGCCTCCTTTTTACCCTTTGAATTTGAAATAAGACAGTCACATGGTGTGATCGTGATCGGAATATTGTGGCTAGGGCTGAGAGTACGCGGATATTTTGCCACGTTTCGGATATAGTTGCGGTTATTCGGATATGGGAAGGGTTGCATATTTGTCAAGCAAGGGTTTGAAAATTGTTGCGTTCCGTGATGTAGCGTGTAAGCGGAATACTTAAAAGGAATTGCTTCAGGCATGCAAACTACTAATAGTTCATACTTATGTAGATTAAGCGGCGTCAGCCGTCTTCAGTAATTTTCTTTATATAGCGGTTTAGAGGTATGAGGAACAGGGTGTAAAGTTCACTCATCCTCCATTGAAAAGGGAGGATCCTCCGACCAGACGGGTGTTATGTCTGGCGGGCAATTGCCCAATGATTGATATTGGGAAATTGTATCTATGCTAATTGCACGGTAAACTCTGCTTGCGAGATGCAGGATTTGCGTGACGTCAGTATGACGCGTTGTTCGCATGTGGCGTTGTAGATACCGCTACATCACTCCCCTCCGGAGACCGGAGGTCGATAGTCGGCTGAGTCTTGTATCTTGCGATGCTTGCCAGGCCAGCTGATGTTCCAGTGAGTCGGAACCGGTTGCCGCATAGTTCACGGTGAGTCGGAACTGTCTGCGGAGATATCCCCAGTGAGTCGGGGTGGATGGCGCTGCGTTATACTCCAGTGCGTCGGATGTCTTACAGCGCCGGGTTGAGGCTGGCTGCTGCGTCGACCAGGAGAGGGTGCTCTGCTTGTTGACCGGCCGAAAGTGCAGTGTGCTGTGCCGAGGTTGCTGATGAGGCTGAGGATGATGACCAGGTATGCGCGGTCGCTGCATGCTGGTGGTCAGAATACCCGTTGAAGCCGTGGATGCTGGCTGGCTGGGTGACTCGCCGCTAAAGCTTGCGGGAGTGATGATGATGATGACGTCACGCTGAAGTAGGTGCACGAAGGCTGCGCTGACGTTCATGCTCGGGGTCACCAGTTTAGAGGTATGAGGAACAGGGTGTAAAGTTCACTCATCCTCCATTGAAAAGGGAGGATCCTCCGACCAGATGGGTGTTATGTCTGGCGGGCAATTGCCCAATGATTGATATTGGGAAATTGTATCTATGCTAATTGCACGGTAAACTCTGCTTGCGAGATGCAGGATTTGCGTGACGTCAGTATGACGCGTTGTTCGCATGTGGCGTTGTAGATACCGCTACAGCGGTTTACTGATATTTTCACGAGTAATAATATTAAGTTTTAAATAGTTTTGAAGTTGAACAAACGCTTATGTAAATTCACTATAATTTCCAAGAATTTTCCAGTCTTTACGAATAAACATCATTGAAACAAGTTACTCCAGTAGCAGCAGCCCGGAGTGGGATGGGCCCACATGGGACTTCAACACAACTGTACAGAACACCTTTGCCTATACCTTCGGGGAATAGCGGCGTCATGTTATGTAAATAATCTCGATTAATTTTCAGATAGCATTTTGCGGATATCCTCACTCAGATATTCTGAAAACCCTGAACCAATTCCAATACCAATGTATTCTTATATCTGCAACATTTTGTGGAATAAAGTTTATCGTGTAATATGATTGAAGTTGGTCCTGTTAAGTAAATCTCACTGGTAGGACAAGGTTCGAATTTTTAGTACCTTTTGATACCATGTTAGAAATATATTATTGTTTTTACTCGCCCTTTGTTAAGCGGAAGTGATGTGATGTGTGTTTTATGTGTTTATTTTGGGATATTATGTCTTCTTCTCGTACGTACCTATCTGTCACAGACCCGAAGACCAATTAAAAACGTTCAAAATCTAGTCGCAATCTCATCTCAGCGACAATCAATGTCAAAAATGAAGGGAAACTAGATTTTTGACAGATTGAGACTGAGATCAGACTGTGAACGTTCTTAAAATTACCAGAATTGCTCCCCTGATAACGTAGAAAAGTGACATACTATTAACGATAGTCATCATCATCAACAGCCTGCAGCAGTCCACTCTTAGACATAGGCCTGTCCTATTGCACGACATTCAGCTCGATTTTCAGCAACTTTCATCCAGCTGCTAACAGCCATCCTGCGAAGATCATCGCTCCAGCGATAACGATGATGGAAAAGTCAAAAATGTATGAGACTGATATAAGCTACCGAAAACCTTAGGTCAATCCGGTTAAAGGTCGTTACAGTAATGCCCCCTCTTTGAAACCGATTGCTACTTGAGATTCATAAATCCGCTTCTTGAGGTGCATACGAGCTTCAACTTTATCATCATCATTGTCGCAGCCGAAAGACGTCCACTGCTGGACGTAGACCACCCCCAAGCACTGCCACTTCAACCAGTTCTGTGCATCCCGCATCCAGTGGATCCCTGCGGCCTGCACAAGGTCATCGGTCCATCTTGTGAGAGGCCTTCCAACGACGCCATTATTTCTTTATTTTTTTCTACGGCTTGCATGGTTTTTCTATCTTTGGCTCAAACAATGTACAAATATTGTTCGAGCTATGAGGCATTTTTTGGAACAAAGTTCTTTCAGTAGGAGTTGACTGGTAGAAATCGTCACGTTAGGAAAAAGCGTTATGCCCCCCCTCCATGCGACTTTCTCTCTCTCTGTATATTTCTATTATACCTACATGAGGGTGCGACTTTACACTTTTCTATGACATGTTTGTAGTGTAACTACTACCACAGCCACACGCTAAAGCTAATTTCAACATACGCCTATTCTACCTGTCAAATAAGACGTAATGAACTGCAAATACGATGTGATGACGTATTGATTGTCACTTGTCAGCCGGCCGTCATGATTATTGTTTGCAAATTAACTCTGTTCAGAGAAAATCAATGACAGAGGTAACTGACAAATAGATTAATGTCACATATGTAGATGATGTTAGTATAACAAAATACTGATATTAATGAGGGGACGTGTGAGCGAGAGCGAGTGGATGTAAGAGAAAAAAAGAGAATGAATAAAAAATACATATTTTTTTGTAGATATTATTATCATTATCATAATAATGTTCCCACTGCTGTGACTCATGGCTCTTCTCTGTGAGAGGAAATGGGCCACATCTATCCCAATACGCGATCTCGGTGCGAGCTTGTTACTAACTTGCAATATGTGAAAAAGATGAAGGCATTAGTATTCTAATTTTTTATCCACTAACATCCCATAGCTGGACAAATATTACTCATAAGTAAAGTCATAATTAAAATAATTATTGAAAGGAAAGGAAAACATTTTTGCTATTTCTCATGAAAAATTTCTATCTTTTCTTAGATCACCAAACAATAACCATGTCACGCCGAAATACCTTCTTTTCGGGGGATTTTTCTGGATATTTATAAAATGTTATTTTCTTACCCAAAAGTTTGTAAAAGAAATTCTTTTGAGTCATAACAATAAGTCCAGAACGACAAAAGGTCAATTTAATTAACGTCTAGAACAAAAATAAAAGTTTGTAAAAACAACTTTGATGTTTCCAGTCAAGAATGAAAATTTATCAATTAGTGTCTAGAATGAAGTTAAACAATTTAATTACAAAAGGAACTCAATTGTTTCATTTATAACGCGCAAAAATATTACAGTGCCTACTTGCGTGTATAAAGTTATTTTATTTTATTCTTTTTGGGAAACTAAAATCACACAACAGCTAATCTATACAATGTTCTAGAACAATATAAAATTGAAGGCTATTTACAAGTTTCTTCTGATAAACACTAAAAATGAAAACGAAAAAAAGATCGGTACAAAAAATCTCTAACTTATAATTATTAGGGAAAAAACAGTACACGATCGATTAATACAAGCCTACGTCAGCTACGGTCATGTATACTAACATAGTTTTTAATTTTTTATGTTACTAACATCTTGGTACCTTTTGTAATTATGGAATTGTGTTCTGAAATAAAGATATTATTATTATTAAAATACTTTAGAAAGAAGGAATTACTTTTGCATAAAGAATATCCTACATTTTAGGTTGGAAAATAAAGGATTATTTATAAGTCTGATTAATCCAAAGTGTGTAAAATATTACAAGTAGGTACGCACGGCTTCTAAAAAGCGTGGGTAGTAAATTAAATCCAAATGGAAAGGCATGCTTACAAAACCTATTTATATTAGCAACTCAAAATTTCACATTCATCAAACAACTGAAACTAACCATTCCACTTACAATAACAATCATACAAACAGCGACAATGCATGCCCAACTAACCCCCTTTCCCCCAATTTAGCCCCACAACTAACAATTGAAATCATAACCCAACACGATCAACTCGCCATTTTATCAAGCAGAAACGTGACCGCTGATTGATTCGGCCTAAACGATAACATTAGGGTTGTTCTCCGGGCTGAATTCGGCACACGTCCGGCAGCGAAGGGTTTCGGATATTACGCAGGGTAACGTATCCGAATAGTGCGTGGTCATTCGTACCCGCGGTGTTATTGCACGGGTTATTAAGTTATCTTGCCTCTGGTTACATGTGTTGGTAATTCTGGTGATTTATTGTCAAGGAGTCGTGGCTTGGGGGGCAATATTGTGTGCAAAAATGGTAGGAGTGAGTTTATTTGTGTCAACATGGAAGTAATTATATCGCTGGAAGAATAAGCAATGATTATGACATTATACAAGTGTGGTGAATGTTAATTTGGCATTAATGACATGTTTTAAATTTTATTATATACAAGTAATACCTTTAAATTTAAAAAGAAATAAACACAAGTTATAAAATACTTTTCTTACATTTAATTGTTACTTACAAATCGTACTGGAAGCTTTTCGAACTTCATATTTCAAATAAAAATAAATTAATACTTACCGATTAAAAATTATGATCACATATTTAAAACTTACCTAAAACTCTCATTATTTTACACTAATACCCAAAAAGGTTACATTAAACTGATCCCTTTTTCCTAAAATCAAATATTAACAAAAAAAGTTTTTTATTAACTTTTAGAACAATCTCGGGTGATAAATTCTCTAAAAACTCAAATTCATGTTTTCATCCACATTCATAGTCAGTTCATTGATTAATGACTTCTGCTCAGCTGACATGGAAGTCCTCAGACTTGCCACACAAGTCTTGCTTCTCCTCAAAGGTGGTCTTCCTCGAATCCTTCCCTCATACTTGTGCCTCTTATGGTTCACTGGACTCTCGGAGTCTGAGAGTTCGTCACATTTGCGTTTACATGATGACGATGTGGAGTTGAAGGAAAATGATCTGTGTGGCGTTGTTGTAGCTGAAAAAGATAGGATAGATGTATTCAATGTCGAAACGAAGTAGGGTTTGAAAGAGAGAAGAGTTTTAAAAGAATTGTTTTTGATTAATAACAATATATCCTGTAAATTAGGGTAGAATAAATCTCACAATTAACAACATTAATCATGTTATCATAACAAGGCAACAGTCACAGTCAGATTAATAAATTCTTAAGCGATTGGCTACAAAATTACATGATTAAACCGTCACCATCAATCTAAAAGTCAACGGACAAAAAAATCTAAGCAACAATTTCCGAAGCAGAAGAGCGGAAAGTAATAAATTTAAAGAAAAAAGATTTGAGAACGCAACAAAAAAAAAATGATAAAGCGCCGTCTCGCAATATGATTGAAGCGAGCCTTCTCATGAATAGAAAAATGCAATATTGCCTGCCACTTGACACGGAACGGAATTACGGGCCGTTGCAAAATTTACGATTTGAATTCTATCCGCCGGTAATTTTCTCACTCTAGAAATATCTTTCTGACGTCCCTATAAAGTTTTTGGACGATATCCAGTCGTCTTCAGTTTGGGAGCTGGAAATAAAATTGGGGTTGTGAATTCATTTTTCAGAGAATTTTGCTTATATCAAAGAAACGAAGAGTATGGTTTGAGCAAGGATTTATGCATGGACAGTAAAATGAGCATAAACATCAGTTTTATCATCCTAACATAGTTGACATCAGCAAGTTGCTTAATTCAGCAGGTAGGCAGTTCTGTTTCTCTGGAATGGATTTCCGGCGTTACAAATTAAACGATTAGTGCGAGTATCGATAGCTGGAACTGATATAACCGCGATGTATGTATGTAAGTATTAGTGCCTGCTCATGTCACTGTGCCAACAACGTGTTTGGTCAACATACTTCAATTAGCAAGAGCGAGATAAAGTTCGTTATCATTATAGTGCCGCGTTATTATTTGTCTTGTTTGTAATGCGGTCACTTTTTCCATCTCGTCTATCTAATTAGGAGATCAGTGCAAATAACTTGTTTTTGCAACTGAACTATGTATTAAAATTTATTTTTTGCAATAATAAAATCACAAGAGCGAAATTATTTAACGAAGCGAAGCCATATAATACTTGTTTCTTTGTTCCTTTGTTCCATATCGTCGCTGAATTGTTAAGGGATTACCTGTAAGTACTTATCTTGTATAATTCTCACAAGAGTGAGGACTTTTCCAACCTCCTATGAGTTCAAACCATGTCACATAAGTGGGAAAGTATAATTTTGATTGCTTGACATTTTTACTTCCTAAAAAAGACAGACGGCATATATTCGTATTTTATATCCGGATAAGAATGAAAATAGGCGCAGAGTTTAGAAGTAAATGTCGAACAATACGTTATTGTTGCTTGATTCTGACAAAGGCGTGTTTCATCGAAGTAAAGTTTATTAAAGGAAGTGACAACAATATATTATTGTTACAGACGAAAAGGTAAAAATGAATGAGCAGTTGGGAAACGTGTTTTGACTAATCCAAAAATAGAAAACGTCGTTTTAATTAAATAAGCTTTTCCTAAACTATACTAACTACGATTTATCAGATTGTTCGAACAGCCTTAAATTAATTTCCTTAATTTAGTGTGTGGCGTTTCCTTTACAAACAGATAATAATTAAATATAGACTCCTATTTTCATGATTGTAAATGCTCAATATACTCTAAAAACGGATATCCACCGAGCAAAGGTCATTCAAAAATATATAGACTTACGAAATACGACTAGATCGAATTACAGATTGTAGCAGTATTTCATTATCACAAATTAAAACAAAAAGAAAACGCAAAATTAAAATGCCTTAAGTAACACTAACTTTGTCTAAACCAAAAAAAAAAATTAAGCCTTTTAGCACACAACCTTCAGCAAATGAAATTTATTACCCATAAAATAAGGTCTATTTTCCAATAAACATTTTAAGCTAAGAAGTTTTGATCGCAAAACATGATGAGGTTGTCAATATTTGCGCGCAGTGTTTGCTGTTCGCAGCGAGGGTGAATTAATACGTTGATTTTAGAACGTAATTATTGGAAAATTTCAAGCAATATGAAAATTGGTGGAAAATTTGATGTGGGTTTTACCAGAATAGTCTAGGGATTTTATCTAGTGAAGACAGAATTTGAAACTACATTTTCTGATTTGGAAAATTGTAAAGATATTTGGAAATGTGGGCAAAAGTAATATAAATTGTGTAAGTTATAATAATATAATATAATAATAATATCCCTGGACATTTCACACAGCACCATTTGTCCCAAGCTAAGCAACTTAATGCTTGTGTTATGGTAACAAGATGGCTGATAAACTACTTATATATATATATATATATATTTTGTAAATACATACATATTATAGATAGAAGTAAGTAGTTAAAGTAAGTAAGTAAAGTTATTGTAGAAATGAAAATAAATCAGCTTCCGTTACATAGGTAATGAACTGGCAAGACAGCTAATAGTTAAAAAGCTCATTACTTCCAATTTATTGATTTCCACTCCATTAAGAGAGAACAAAACATTTTGCTAACTTCCTCAAATGACAGTGAAAATTAATACACGCCAATAAAAGTTACGGCGAACAGAAGCACTAACTGCGGCCGAACACAAAAATAAACAAGTAAAGAACCTCCATTAATAGAAAGGAACCAATAAACGTACTCACCGAAATTAGCGCTCTGCTCACCCCAGAACACATTTTTCACGGCTCTCGCCACGCTCGACCAGATGTTCTCTTTAATCGATTCCAGATTCTTATCGATTACACTCGATTTCTCATCAGCCTTGCCTTCACATTGCTCCACAAGCCTCTTGACGCTAACTTTTCTTTTCGTTATAACAAACTTGAACTGAATCTCCGTTTCTTCTTCCGTGTTCATTAAAACTGATGAAAGACAGTTCTGCAGCGACCCGGCAATGTTCGTTGTTAATGCTGATATTGCGTTCAGGCCTCCTTCTGGAGTATCGATACACGTTTTGAATAATTCATTCGATTCTTTTGAGTACTCTGATTCGATTTGGGGACTGTCTTCTTTAAAGTTTATGGCTCGTGCGGGCATGCTTGAGGGCTCCCCGACAGGCGGGGTATTCTCCTGATTGTTAGAAGTTTTTTCCCTTGTTTTCGGAGTTCTTGCCATGATTATGCCCTGGTTTTCGAAACGGTTGATTAACGCTTGAAAGCGCGGGTTGTAACCGAATCTTGGTTTCTGTGGCCCGGGTGTTAGCATTCTCCTCGGTTTTCTGAACACTGAAAAAATAATAAAGTATGAAAAGTACTCAAGAAACTTTATTGTAGAAAGTTATAAACTTTGACAATTGTAAGGGGAATTTTGTGACTATGCAAAGTGTTTTAAATGACTGCAATGAAGAGGGCAAACACCGAAGCTGAACAGTGAACATTAAAACTTACAACAGCTTTAATCATTTTAGAGATTAATGTGATAATATTATATTCTACACCAACTCGTTTAACTTTTACATCGCAACTAAAATGTTAGTGGTCTGAATTCTAGAAATATGATTCAAGCAAAGTGCGTGTAGAATATTCTATTTCAAAAAACATTTCATTATAAACCATAGATTTTCATAATTGACAATCAGCCTAGAGTTATCTAAAGGTTATTGTTCTAATAAATAAACTCTTTCTCACCTCGTGTAATGGGCTGCTCGAACACAGTATCATCTGCAAACTTAACTTTCTTAGTCTTTATGGAGCTTTCGTTCGAATCCTGGAAGGTGACATGTTTCTCCGTGCTATCCTGACTCCCGATGCGAATTTTGCTGCCAGTAACAATGATACTCTTCAATTTAGGCACTGAATCTAGATCGGATTTTGATGGCTGTAAAAATAAATACCTGACGTTTGAATAAATAAATACAAAGTTAGTTATGTATGGGAACGACCTATTATAGACAATACAAATCGAGTATGAATTTATTGATTTCATAATCAGCCTATGTTACCACTGCTGGGACACAGGCCTCCTTTCAGTGAGAGGGAGTGGGCCGTAATCCACCACGCGGGCCCAGTGCGGGTTGGTGTATGTCACATGTCTTAGATTTTTGGGTTCTAAGACATGCGGTTTCCTCACGATGTTTTCCTTCACCGTTTTGGGAGCAGTGGTGATGAAATTTAATACACAAAGTAAAACGCCTGCCTGGGTTCGAACCACTGGGCCACTCCTGCTCTCTGCTCTCTTTATTGATTTGGCGTTATCCTATAATAATGTTTTACTGTCAGCTGCTTATAGTTGATGGCTCAAACATTAAAAAAAATAGTTTACAAACCATTATACCTCACGTTGTATAGACTTTTCGTACAGTGAAAGATCAGCTTATACTTGAAATATACATTTCAAGTATAAGCTGATCTTTCACTGCAAGCTATACAGCTTGATATGTCGTCGTGTATACCTACAGTATAAAATTTGAACAGTGAAATAAAACTCCTACCTCAATATTCATGCTCTGAGCAGCACTCTCGGTGGTCTCAATCTCTGAGAGGGGAGAATCAGCTCCCTGGTCTGCAAACAGTGGCCAGCCGTTACCAGCAGGATGTGTAGGAGTGCTGGTGGTGACGATCTGAGCCAGTTTGAGCAGGTGCGGCAAGTGGGTCACGGGGGTCGTCATCTCGTTTAGTGGGTCTGGAAATGATAATTAGGTAAAATAAGGAGTCGATCTTTTAATAGCTTAACTTATCGAAATGATAATTTTATTTACGTAACAATTGGCCATAAAGTCTCTTACCTATATTTCCCTCAGTTCTTACTGGTGTAGTCTTCGGAGACCCATCGAACATGTCATCACCAATCGTTTCCTCATATTCTTCTACTACCTTTTGCCTCATCATACTAAGAAGTTTCTTCGTGTGAGGAGTGGCAGCTCTCTGTCTCTTTAATTTTGGAGTTTTTGGAGCACACTTCGGATGAGGAGTCATACCTCCTACTTTGTCTTCATCTTCACTTTCACTTGACGCGTAATCTACCAGATACTTCTTCCTAACGATCGGTGTTATAATAGCAGTCTTGCTATTCTTATTAACAGAAATAATGCCTTCAAAGTTCTCGCTATAGTTGTTAGCTTTTTCATAAATTGAATCAAACTTTTCATCTAATTCTTTAATTTTGGTATTACTAACTTCAGCTTCTTGGCCAACTAATTCGGATATACTAGTACACTTATCTATGTTTAAGAAGTCCTCCATTTTGTAGAAAATCTTGTTGCACTTTCTACAATGTAAGGGAGTATGTTCTTTAGATAGATGACTTATGAAATCTTTGTTGAGTTGTTCAGGTCTGCAGAGGAACTGGAATCCTCGGCAGATGGGGCAGTCGTATGTGAGGCCGTGGGTCACACGCTCGTGTCTCCGGCGGCAATCGGCGCAGCAGAAAACTAATTGACACACTATGCAACGTACCTGCAAATGGGGATTCAATATATGATTGTCAAATAATAAAAAAACATCAAATCAAAATATTTACATAGTATATATCGCAAAATGCTTTGAACTGTAAATCAGAATCGTTGAAATATAATATTGTAGACCAGATATGAAATAAAATGTAAATTCAAGTGCTATTGTTGATCGCACATTCAAGTGGATATTAATTGCCGAACCATTTTTGATTATACTGTTTAAGTACATAAATAAGTGGAATATTTGAGTATTTATTTATAATAATAATACCAGCCTATTATTATTTGGGTATTATCCATTAATGGAAGGCCTGGGGAACGCCGTTGTCCAGCATGAAGCAGGCTGACAGTAACCAGTTACGATAAAAAATTATTTGAACGCCTATACGAGGCTGAGAAGTTTTGAGCCTAAGGTATAAAAATGGTGATAGAAATTTATAAAAAAAAATATTTTTCAATGTAATCTCCCTCTATTTCAATACCGTTCAAAAAATATTCACCGTCTTTGGCTTCAAAATGTTCATTTACGGCCTCCTTCATTTCCTCGTCGCTGGAAAATCTCCGTCCTCGGAGATCCTTTTTCAAATTTGAAAAGAGGAAATAATCGCTGGGGGCCAGGTCTGGACTGTAGGGTGAGTGGTCGATTTCTTCAAATCCTGTCTCGGCTAGGGCACGCTTTGCAACGCGTGCAGTGTGGACGGAAAGGACTTCTATTTTTGTCTTGCAAAAATAGAAGTCCTTTCGTGAGTTTGCCTCTCCTTTTCTCGACAATGACTTGTCGCAATTTTATCAACAATGCGGTGTAATAGTCTCGATTCATTTTAATATTTTTAGGAAGAAAGTCGATAAGCAAAATCCCTTCACAATCCCAAAAAACTGTGCCCATGAGCTTGGACGCCGATCTTTCCACTTTGAATTTCAGTCCAAAAACTCCTGCGAAGTTGTCAATCGACGCTGCTTATCCAGTGGTGTGAGCATTTTCGGCACCCATCGCGCACACACCTTTTTCATGTGCAAATGATTATGCAAAATGTCGCTGATTCATTCCTTGCTGATGTTTATGGCTTCAGCTATCTGCCACAACTTGATTCGTCGATCTTCAAGGACGCGATTTTTCACTTTTTTATGTTTTCTTCAGTACTGGTGGTGTTTGGGCGTCCCGACCTGGGATCATCTTCCAGCGACTCCCTACCGTGTTTGAATTCTCGATGCCAGTGTTTTACGGTGGCAAATGAAGGTGCCGACTCTCCATAAACTGCAGACATCTCTTCAAATATTTCCCTCGGCGTTTTGTTCTTCTTTGTGAGGAATTTAATAACAGCTCAGTACTCCAATTTCGTACAAAACGCGGATGACTCGGACATGGTGATGTTTACGGTTCAATAACTTAAAGCGTAATGATGCTAATTACATTAAACTTGTCATTTATATTACTAAGGGTACCCTCAATTAATGATGAGCTGCCAGAGTCAATAGTGACTCATTAAGGTACCTAGGCTCAGAACTTTTCAGCCGCCCTAGTAGGTATATAGCAATCCCAATATCTAGTGGAACTTGTTTGAAATAATAGTAGAATCAAGATATTATTCCAAGTCGTATTATCTTTGATTTACCTCCAAAAGTTAAATCAAACATTCTAATCTTCTCCTTCATTAGGTAACATCTTCATTAAAATCTCCTCCAATTTGTCACACCGAAGCTTCCACCCATTCATCGACAAATTCCGATCTGCTGGGAAACTATTTCCTTATCTATCGGTAATTAGAGGCTGCATCGTCTGCATGTGTTTGCGGTTCTAATTGCGTTGTTGACCTGATTGTCGACAGCTAGCTAGTAATGCCACGATCATCTGATACGAGAGCTACTGATTGGTATCATGACTATCAAGATACTTGATAAATTTGTTAGATTAACAGGTATTTTGTGTTAATTAGTAGTAAGTAAGTAAGTACATAGGAAGTCTTGCAAAAAATAAATTAAAAAAATAATGATTCAAATATAACATCAATGTCTTCATAATATTCTACAAACGAAAGTTAAGTATCTAATCCAAAAAAACTTCAAAGTAGAAACACTTTTAAGAATATGTGGGCGTCTAAGCAAAAAGGGTCCAGTTCTCGGTGTGTTCAGTTCAGATGTTTTAAAAGAACATAAAAACTAGATGAGACCCCGCTAAGTGGTTATGATTGATGGTAGAATCTCACTACTTATGCAATAACTTTCAAGCCAAAAAAAGTAATATAATATTGTGGTGATGATGTGGTCTAAGATTGTTTCTACGTCGCTACAACTAACACCGAACTATTGAACTAATACCGATTTCGACGGCGCGATTCAATTACTCACCCACACATACATACCATAACTTGAAGCAAAAATAAAAGAAGCATCGTCTAAATCTAAACAGTGTTAAAACGATGCAAGTAATTAGTCGCTTCAACTATATTGTATGCCACAGGCCAGAAACTAGCATCGTGTAAATAGGACTTAAGTTGCTGCACGTAATACAAACAACACGTGTTAGTCTATGTAGTTGTGCATGTGCACCGACACTCCAGGAAAATCCTACGGTACATAAACCACAACACCAAAATACTCTAACAGAACCACAAACTAACATAATTTAAAGATCACAAGACCAAAGCTACACTAAGTTGAAAGTCCAACTAAGTCGCAAGTCCGAGTACATTTCCGAGGCATAACTCTGAAGTACGCAGTCGGTACGTGCCGGGCCGGCTTAGCAAAAAGCGAAAGCGTGTTCCGAGCAACCGTATTACCAACCAAATGTGTGCTACATGCGGCCAAGGTTACTGACGGGAACAAGGACGTATGTGTTACTGTAGTTGGGGATGTTTTAGTGCATAGTGCCTAAGGTCGCTGGAAGTTTTTGGAGATTTAAGTAACGTTTTAAGTTAGGAAAGTAATTCTTTGGAGAGGAAATGAGGTCCTGTGGTACCAGTCTATGTATGTCACATAAATGTCGCAGCCAATTTGCTTAATTAGGCATTCAGTTGACTGCGTAGCCTTTTAACTAAACGGCGCCGTACAACCAGCGGCCAGAATAATATTCAGCCATTCAATCAAACAGCTAGGCAAATGACTTGGATCGCTAACGTTTAACCACTGGCCTAGCCCAGATATTTAAATTGGCGATTGATTGATTGGTCATTGACTTAAAGCGGCAGTTGTTTGTTGTAGTTTTGGAAAACATAATTAAACATTACAAAATGCATGTTTATTAACAATTTAGGCAGTAAAAACTGAGCAGTAAACTAAATAAAAATGAGTCATAACAAGTATTAAAATTCATAAGTAAATAAATATTTAGCAGTAAAATTACATAACGGGCAATTATTGGGCAGTTAGCAAATCGGAATTAGTTGGTGAGAAATTTTTCTTGAAAGAAGCGCTCGCCGGCCGCTGGCTCGTGCGCGTTTGGTCACAGTTCTAACCTAACCTAACTCATTTAGTCGGGGTGACCTGGCTTCGTTACTGCAACCAATTCGGTTCAAAATGGCTTAAGCATTAGCAAGACAGTTAATTAAATGTTGTATTAGACGCATTGGCTGAATATCATTCAGGCCGCTTAGTTGAACGGCGCCATTTAGTTAAAAGGCTAGGCAGTTAACTGAATGGCTGATTTAACTAGTTGGCGTCGAGATACATACCGACTCATTTATAATTCATGCGTTCTATTTTTCATAAAAAAAAAACATTTGAAAAGGTTTCCTTTCAAACTAAGGCCAGCATTACTTGAAAACGATTGCCTTATAACATCAACAATTTATTACTTTCGATGTTTAATGCTGGTATTCAGCTGCATCCGGTTAGACTGGAAGCCTACCCCAACATAGTTAGGAAAAGGCTAGGCAGATGATGAATGTTTAATGTAATAAATTTGTTTGGCATAATAATACGTTACAGACTTTACGTTAACGCTTCACATATCAGACAAATTGACACACAATATTCAACTAAGTAAATACCTACATTTTTACCCTTTTCATGCCACAGCGTAAGTTGGTAAGCCCCAAATGTTTTGACAGGTTGTCACGGAATGTCTCGGCGGGGATCAAACAGGTAATCATATTGGAGATACGTGTTCATAGAGGTACCGTAGCATAGAGGCACAACGTAGTATGTGTCAGCGAGGTACCGGTGCGTAAAGGTACAACGTAATATGTCTATAATACCGCATGGAGTGGGTTACGTTACGTTACGTGAGGATTTTGACGTGTGTAGTACTTGCTTGTTAGCGGTAATGTGTGTATGAAGGGATCTTGTACAAGCTTTGGAATCTGTGACAATGTGTGAGATAACTAACGAGAAAATGAAGTCTTATTATTTCTCTGCTTTTTGGAATAATATTGGTTCATTTATTTTCGTAACTAAACCAAGTTATCTGACATACTTTGCGATAATACCTGTAGATTTCAACTGTTTGTTTTGGCTCTTCGCCAAAGCAGTTGGAATCTACAGTCAGGTACTAGGTATATTCGAAAGTTAATAATTTACACAAATGACAAGTATATCAAAAGTTAGCACATAATATCTAAATGACGTTCAAAAAATTAAACTGAATGTGATATTAAACTAACTTTTATTTTTCTTTTACAAATATCAAAAAAGTTTTATATTCATAACAAAACACCGGGAACTAATACACAAGTTACACGATTCTAAAAAACAGTGCATTTTTCATGGAAAACGTATCTCCTGTCAGTTCCCAATCGATAGTAGATTAATAACTAAACAGTGATGTCCATCGATGCCGGGATCCCGGATGGAACTATTCCCACGGGATCGCTCAACTGAACGGAGCTATACAGATGCAATTAAGATTAACTTTCGACTCTTTTTTCATTTTGCTATTTTTCGCTGTTGTAAAACGATGTATCTGAAATTGTTGTATTTATTATGTATGTGCAGTTACCGGATGGGATACGTTTTCATAATAACACTTTACACAATTAGATCGCCGACAAAATTTTCAAAACCTCGTTACTTCCATGTTTTTAAGCGTATCGACGTAAACCTTGTTTAAACTTACGAGCTAATTAGGTAACTAGTTAAAGTTTAAATTCGACAGTTAAAACGGTTTTGCCCGACGACGGTGAAATTAGAGCTGTTTAAAAATTAAAATATAGTGGAACTTCTTGTTTATGATTTACGAAACACGTATTATTTGGTTGATCGAATAGTTTAAAATCTGTTAATGTGCACTGGGTAAGTATGTAGAAGAACAATAACGCTGATTCAGATTATCCTTTTTTTATAAAAAGGAATGCCCTCAATATCAAACATTACGGACACACAATGAAATTATACTAAACAGTCATTTGTTTGTACTCACCTCAACAGATGGTGTCATTGTGATCCCATTGTACTCCAATTAAAAAAAAAACACTATTGAAATCAATCACAACAATACTTTTTCAATATTTTCAACGCAGACAGCCAGGTACACTAAATTGTACTTGGGTGGTTTGTATTTACAAATATACCCTCAATTATTTGATTTTCGAACACTTTTCGGATACGCGTACGAGTGTTTTAATTTCATCATGAATAAAAATAAAAAAAAAACAAAAAATCAAAAGTCATTAATTCAAATTAGGCTGAGAATCAGCACTTTTTGAACGTCAAAATTACAAAAGACAGTCCCCCAAAAACGCCCGCCCTTCACCATATGGTATGGTGCCAAAAGTAATACGGTTGCCAGATTAAAATAATATTTTGTTGAAAGTTTAACATCAAAATTAAATTATAATTTTATTTATTTTGCTTGTAGTCAATATCAAAATAAATGGAAGGTTCTCTTGAGCGCTTGAGCGCACAGGTGCTTGATGACATCGTTTTTGAAGTACCTTTCATTATAATAAAATTTAAAAAAAATAATAAAACAAAATAATTTTCATTTTTTTTTTACAAAAAGTTTATTTTTGTAACACTAAACATTTTAAATACTTATCTACCCACCTCGATATTTTTTAATAATCCACCTCTGGTGAAATCTGTATTGAACTAAAAATGGATACCCATTTTTTCGCAGGGTGCTCATTCTGGAGTAGATGACCTCAACACCTGTCACTCATATCGGCGAATCCAATTTATTGGAGCGCTCAGCTGGGTAAAAATACTCGTGTCCAAACCGAATACTCGTTTTTTACTACATTACTGAGGGTAGACTGTTGTATCTATTTCAAATCAAAGTGTGAAAGTTCACTAATTCATGTTGCGGTTAGCTTTATAGTAAGCTATTCATAACTTTGTGGGTTTACAAGGAATAGTGATGTTATGTGATATGACCTGTGATGTTTATAATATTTAGATGAGCAAAATTAAAAAAATCTAATATATTTTAAGTGAGTTTTGGCATGTTTATCTGAAAGTATTAAACTTAGGTCAATAGTTAATATAACTTGTTGTTATTGAAGAAAAAACTACCTAAAGCCATCATTATAAAATGTCGTCATCGTCGTTTGTTTGTTTGTTATTGTTATCAATTTAGCGAAATTGGTTTGGCTTTTAAGTAAGCTTTGGTTGCATTAAAGTTGTAAGTGGTTGTAAATTTAGGGAAATGAATTGGTGAGCAAATTAACTGACACCCTACGTCAATTTGCCGTGCTATAGCCATGTCACGACTCACGACAAACTCAACAAACTGTCAAAGAAAGTGTTGTGATTTGAAAATGCGGACCATTTTATGTGGTAGTGTAGTCAATTTGATTTCTCTCGTGGTGGTTCCTTTTAATACAAACCAATCGTCCTAAAATAATAATAATCATATGTAGGCAGCTACCTACATATTATTATGATTATCTTAACATTTATAGTACAGTCACCAAAAGTAAAGTAAAAAGTAAAGTAAAGTAACCAGGGTCGTCGGGTGTAGTTAAAGTTTAGTAAGAAACCGATGGATGTGTTCGAATGAAATTTAATTTGATAGATGAACTGTTTGTTTCCTATTATATAAATTTCTAAAAAAAAACAAAATTCTATTCTAAAACTTCAATTATATCCTACGACCCTGGTTACTTATCTCCTTTGGTGACCGTACGTAAAAGGGGGGAGGGGGCAGGAATCATATGGCATAAAAAAACGAACATACAAACCTACTTTCAAATCTAAACCATAAGTTGTCCTATTAAAAACCGTCTCGTTTTAGAACACAAGCCTACGAGTGAAACTGAGCCCGTTTCCTGAAGGCTGGCACAAAGGAGACAGGAAATTGCGGCGCGTCCACCCGGAGTGAGCAGCGAGCAGTGTGGCGACACTTGTTGGTACACCACTCATATTATGAAATACTACATTTGTGACGTAGGTATGTGGTGTTGAAAATAGTAAGACTAGAATCTAGATGTTTACAGGTATGAATATAATTGTTTTTATTATGTGTTTCTGATCGACAACATCATAACACTTAGCATGACGTGTATCGTGTGTGTGTATGTGTTGTGTTTATAAGGCAAAGAGAAAACAATATTGATAAACTGTTCCTCCGAACCGCACGTTACGAAATTTGGTTTCAGTGCGGTTAGAAGTGCTCAAGTGTGGTTTGGGCAAGTGCTGTTGAAATCAGTGCTTTGAGTGGAATACCTCATTTTTACCACCATATTTTACAAATAAAAAATTGCGAAGCCGTTAGGTACTTTATTGTTTTACAAAGGTTATTTGAAGACTTACCATCATCATCAACTGCCTTGCCTTTTCCCAAGTCCACGAACCAGTTACTGGGTAACACGATATACCTCTTGATAAGTCTGGTTGTCAGACTTTTGGGTCTCTGACGACCCGTAACGACTGTCAAAGATCTACGAATGACAGCCGGCACCAACCTCCGGGGTAGGAGGGGTCTCGATATGTAGTGGATGGACATTCATCCACGAGCCGACCGCGGCCATGGTAGCATGACCTTCGAGCGGAGAGTCGGCTATTATTATTTGGCCACGAGCCCCACTTGAAGACTTATCACTCAATCATTTAAACTCAAGAACCAGACAATTAGTAGGGTTGAAGTTACAGCTTCAAGTGATCAAACGCTTGTTTATCCGTGTCACTCATAATGATTTTGTCCTAGTTACAGGCTCTCACTTTATCCCTTGACTACACCCCACCTCCTATCCTGCCCTCTTTGCCTAAAAAAATGCAAACATCACCTCCACCTCACCACCTGCACCTCTGCGCTGCCACCGACGAAGCTGTGCAAGTGGCAATGTTTTGTTCCAACCAGTTTTATAAAACTGCCGTGCCATTGATACGAAGAATGAGAAGAAGTTTATTCCTTTTAAGATAACACATAAGCAATAATTATCAAACAACGTTTCCGAAATCTATGTAATTAGGTAATTACCGATTTTGATCGAATAGTTTTCTTTGTTTACGCAGATGTGTTGTTGTTGTTGCATCATAATATCTACTAAGACGAACTTAATGTACCTGGCAGAAGTGGTTCAATATTTACTCGGCTTGAATGTAGCTTACCTGAAACAATAAGAAATAACTTTATTAGACGGATTATAAGCAGGTACCCAAAGATATACTGCACTTTAGACTAAATCAGCTTTTATAAAAAAATAACCAGCGCCCTAATTGCATGACACACTTTCAATCACAATTCGAAGGTATTGAAGGAAATTCATAATCCATTGCTTTATTTGTTTGAAAAATTATTCTGCTCAACAACATAAATAGCGCAATGAATGTGGTCGAACTGTCAAAATGAAAGGCGTTACAATTTTAGGTAATTACCCTAGTCACTCAGAAAAAGAAGTGATAATGAAGTTTCACGTGTCACAGAAACATGATTCAGCAGCTGTCTTTGAATTTCGAACTAGCAAGCAACATAATAATATAAAATTTGGTCACTGCGTCCCGCGTCAACTCGAGAAATTCGATAAGGATTTTCATGTGCACAGTAACATCCGAACTTTGCCAGAGTTTTCTTTCACTGCATTTCCTAGAAAGAAAATGGAGAAACTAACAGTAACTGTAGGTGTATACATATTTTTATTGTGTTATATCCTTTTTAGAGTTATGTTTGATGTTATACGCTGATTTTCCTGAACCGCTTGTCTTTGCCCACTATTACTTCAATGAAGCATAATGTCAAATTTCGTTATACCCACACATGAAACTCAAGTGCAATATCAATTTCCAAATTGAAACTTCATCCGTTACTTATGAAACAAGTTACTGCATTTAATTGTACATGTATGTATTGAGAACCGGAATTCTGAAGATCGCATATCGAATCCCAAACCTACAAGCAGGGTCGCATATCACTGACTGAGCGGGCTGTCACTTTCCGAGCTGTCACTAGACAGTGACGGGTGCGTCACTTCCCGCCCTTTGTTTTATCGGGTCATTTGAATATTAATATTTTATAGTAATTAGTAAAATCATTATAGTAATCGGTAATTTAAACTCTTTTAATTATTGAGTCTAACATTACCTAAAGGATTATTTTATACGGTATTCGAACCTGTAACCATTAGTGCAAAATTCAGTTGTTCAGTCACTGCGTCAACCAAACGACCTTTTTGGATTGAGGTCGTCAAGTAAGCCCTTCAGTAAATCGCAAATAATCCACCCCACAAGACATTGTCTTCGCACCCCAGCAACACAGAGTTGTTCTTTCATTTGTCCACAACAACAAAGGTACACAGTGTGTTCTTACAGTACACAAAGCAACACACATTGTGTATAAAAGTACACAAGCGGACACCTTTATAAGCCGGTATTTGTAACCACCTGTCGGCCACCTGTTGCCATGCTCATTTAAAATTTCACAGCTAAGAGAAACTTTACACTTGAAGTATTTATGCTTTTCCTTACTTACCTACTGACTAGGTTAAGCCAATATTAGATCCTGCACGAAAACTGGGTAACATCTAGAGTGGGTGTAGGTATTGTAGTCAAACTTACATGAGTCGATAAACAGCATTCATTTGTAAGTAAATGTTTGGATTGAAAACAAAAACATGCTAATGTTTGACGTCAGGTCCAAAACTAAGAAAAAAATGTTTGCAAAAACAGTAATTATTGTTCAAATTTGGTTTATGTCTGTAATATCCCAGATATCTAATCGGGCTAAGGCCACTTCTGATACAGAGAAGGAATGAGCTTGATCACCACGCTGCGCTGGCTCAGTGCGGGTTGATGATTTCAGACCGAAAGTTCAGGGTTTTCTCACGTTGTTTCCCTTCAACGTTAATCAGCGGTGTCCAAGAAAATTAAGCAACTTAGAAAGTACGCATAAATTTGATAAAGTCACATTGGTACTTGCCGAGTTTCAACTCGCAGCTTCAGGCATAAGATGCGGATCAGATACGAAGCATGCCACCGCGACATATTAAACCTTATTCTAAACAATTCAAGTTTGATCAAAGTAATATAATTGTCAATTTTATTGTTTCCAAGGAGTAAAATGGAAACAGTAAAATGCATCTCGAAACCTTGGTACCCTGTGCAGAGGATAACCAGTAAAGTTCAGACACGACCAGGCGAAAGAAAACTAAATAATTAAATTCATTCGTTTAGCATAGTTTTTGTTTGCTTAAAAACAAACCATAGCTCACGTATTTAATTGTTACTTTAAAAAATGCAGCCTAACAAAATGCATCCTTGCATTTACCAGCGCTCGAACGGACGGATGGCCGTAGGTACAGACGTACAGACGGACGGAATAACGGGCCCGACGCTAATTGGTTCACTTTGTCGCCCAGGGCGCCGGCGCCTGGCGCCGCGGACGAGGATTTTTTGCCGTCTTTTATTCAATTTACTAATAGTTCTGATGATTTTTTTTACAATTATTTTCGTGAATTTATTTCTTTTACCGTTGGTGTCCAGGATAAATCAATATCAAGAAGTCATATTATATAAACTAAAAAAAAAAAAAAATATCTACACAAGTAATGACTGAAATTAAACAAATATTCAAAATGTTTTATAAACCATGTACTCGTATGTAGGTACTTAAAATATATAAATGGAATAATAAACTAAAAATAAAATAGTCTTATAACAACAAACTTGCTAATAACAGACTATGCCATCAATGCCACATCTAGTAAAAAACAAACTCATACATCCATGTTGTGCTTGGCTTACTTACGATCAAGTTTATGTTATTTGTTTACCCACATTTTTTTAATTTATTTTTTAATTTTTATTTTTTTGTTGTTTTGTATACGTAACATCTGTGCGTTTAGATTGTTAATCTTAGTTTTAGATATTGTTTCTCAGTAAGTGAATTATGTATGCAATTCTTATGAGAAATAAAGTTGTTCTTAAACCATATATTCGTTCGAGCAGCGCAGCTGTCTGTTCAGTTAGAACAACTTGAGAAGGACAACAGTATTCCTCTCAACTTAGAATTTGCTCCAATCGCCATTTTTTTGCGAGTCGCGGTAATTATGGCAATATCAGTAACACCGGTAGACGTCTAAATTTTGCCGAGTATAATTTTAATACAAAATTATACTCGGCATGCCATGTAAACTGTTAAAGTAATAAGAAAGTAGCCAGCACTAAGAAAATAAGGAAAAACGGTTTCGCGTTGGCCCACTTTTCATAAGTACTTACATATATCCAAACTTATTCACATATTCTTCTAACACATAGGTACATCTCTTATGTGCTACATTCGCATCTTATCGTTAAGTAGCTCCATTTAAACATAAAATTCTGTTTGGAACTTAAGTGAAACCACACGGGTTTCGTGTGCCGGGTAAGTCAATTAGAGCATCCTAATTTGAAGAGGTAGCGGGCATGGTATGGGCGGGAGCGGGTAACGGGTTGACGACAACTTTACAATAACTCCAATCTAGGTCAATCACGATGGAGCGGCGATCGGCAGGGTGGCTGGTAGCAGCTGGATGAGAGCTGCCGAGACTTTAGTTGAATGGCGTGCAATTGGAGAGGCCTATAACCAGCAGTGGACTGCTGTAGGCTGATGATGAAGTTAAATCCAGTTGACGCTAGGGAAACCTTCCAGAATCTTTTAGATATCAAAACGTTTTATGAACCAGCTGAATCATCTGCTAAATCGCAACTCAGCGTGATGGATACGTGTCACGTCTAATCTATAATGTGTAAGATCTTCCCTTATTCTGACTGTACAGTCAGTAAAAAAGATTTGTTAAGTATATTGCCACCCTATTAGAATTTGTCGAAACTCAATTCACTCCGATCCCGACACGGAAAATCAAGACGATTGATTGGACTGTTAATTTAGCCACCTATGGATCTATTCTGTAAAAATCTCACCGTGAAAACTTAGGTGAAGTGACCTGTCATTCTACCTGCACTGCGATTCTATAAACATCTCACCATGAAAACTTAGGTGAAGTGAGCGTGGAGTGAGCTGTCATTCCAACTAATGATAGGGATTGACACCATTGACAGCTGACTCTAAGCTCACTTCAACTAACTTTTCACTGTGAGATTTTTACAGAATCTATCGGCTGGTGCTAGGGATTGACACTATTGACAGCTCATTTCACCTAAGTTTTCACGGTGGGATTTTTGCAGAAATACCTGTGCTGGTCTAATTGGAGCAAAGTCAAAGCAAAGTTTTATTCTTCTGCTCCCTAAACTTTTATTTTATTTTGCACTGTCCCCGCCATTATAACCGCATCCTCCACGTGCTAGCCTATTCTTTTTGTCTAATGTACTTCATCACGCGTCTAATTACTCGGTACATTTTAACGTACATTAAGTAACAAGGACCTCTCCGTGACTAGCAGAATTTTTAATGACTCCGTAATGGTATTGTGTAAGTTTTTAAAAGATTTCACGCTTATTTTTATTAGTTTAATGTGAACAAAGGTGCTATTTCTATACCATTAACAGCCTGTTTGTTTCAATTATGGTAAAAGTCACGGTAAGTATACTCAAAAAAGTTATTTGGGTCAAACTCCTCCACAGCCAATTATTAACTAATGAGGTAGTATGTGGTGCTATTCACATAAGTGAATACTTGAGTAATAAACCAGCATTTTACCATATTAAAAGAAAATAAGGTGCTGAAATCAAGACTAACTTTTTAAAAGTGTTGTTGTTTTGCAGTTCTATCAACCGCATATCAGAAACACGTGTGCTACGAAAACCGCACTTACTGCGAGGACATAAAGGCGCTGCTAATTTCATATTGCTACCACAGATGTGCGGGGGACTGTAGGTGCTCTAAAAATAAACGAAAAAATAAAAAATAGACCAAAGTATCCAGATTTATTGTGTATATTATAGAGAGAATACAAAATTCGGGTAAAACTGATAACGAAATTCCCAGTATTTAAATTTCTTACTAGCAGTTGACTTACGATTCGACGCCATCTCATCAGTCGGCACGAGTGGTCTTTAACTGTGGGCCACAAAGGGTAAAACGAACAAGATAATATTGACACAACGGACGGAAAGAAACTTAATTATTTCCGAGAACCATAGAAGTTAATAGAGAGATCAAAACGTTTTGATTGAGCTATTTATTTATGTTAAATGTTGGGACAATGGACCGCAATGAAACAAGGGTTACCGGGAAAACACACCTGCAATGTGCAAATTTTACTTAGAGGATTGTCAGTGTTCAGTTTTTAAAGGATTTAAAAAAAGTGAAAGGTCTTTTGTGCCTCATTTTTTTCCTTTATATATCAAATCAAAAGTCATTTATTCAAATTAGGCTGAGAATCGTCCCTTTTCGAACATAAAAATTTCAAAAGACAGTACCCAAAACGCCCGCCCTTCACCACTTCAAACTCCCCAGCAGCACAGCTGTCTGTTCAGTTAGAAAATACTTGATTGTATAAAATACTAGGTATGTAAAGTAATTAGGTACCATTGACACAGAACATTAAATTAATAGCCACGCCAATATAGGTACCAAAAAAACGCCCCTAGCCGCCGCAGGAGACGCCCTGGACGTGAGTCAACAGCCGACTCCCGGCCACCGTAGGCGCCGGCTTGCGGACGGCGAGCAATGGGCAGCTCACCGCCAGGTAAGGACCAGGCCCGGGTCGACGGCGCGTTGTGTTCTACGCACGCCTCAAAGAGATGTCAGCACGAACTGACGCGTGACGGGGTCCGCCAGGGCCGATGCCGCCGGGGCTGTGGGTGGTTCGAAAGAGATACCGTGGCCCCTGGCACAGGCAACTGAAGGAACACGGGTGGGTTTTAGTCAGTAAAAGTCTGACACGCCCTTCCGCTCAGCCCAGAGCGGAAGAGGTCATTTGATGATTTCCCACCCAAAAAAAAAGGCTCACAATTGGTGATACATTATTAGATTATATTCAAACTACTCTGTGTCCGTCACTTGCACTACAGTTTAAGTTCACTCACACTGCACTAAACTGACTCATTTTTTTTGCCCGTTTTAGTCTTCGCACTAATTCAGTGTTGTCATATGTGACTGCCCTGTAAATTGAAACCTCTTTAATTTTTTTGAGACTCAGAAAATTCATTCGATTGCTTAGATACATTATTTAACTAACAATGTGTTTGAATCCATATTTTCACTAAAGTTTCGTCTGAACGCCCGCGCCGTTACATTATCTCAATTCTTTTCGGCTGTATTAGAGAGGTAAAGAAAACAATCATTCATTGTTTAGTCGGTTTTTTGAACTTAATAAAATTGGGGCTGAAATTCATTAAAAAGTGCGCTTAGCCATTACAGCATATCCTAGCTGTATTCTTTCACATACCCAGTACTCTCCTAAAATTACCATGTACAGATAAAAAACAAAATAATCAACACCAAACAGATCGCGACAAATCGGTTTAGCCTTATTACAGTGACGTCATTGAACGATGACACCTACCTCCGTCAAACTGACGGCCGTACCCGATCCGTGACGGAGGATGCCCGCCTATTGACGGGATGACAAGGATGGGCAGTATTGACGGCCAAAGCCGTGATGTGTGAATTTGTGAAACAAACGTGTTTGAGATGGGATGATTCAAGGAATATGACGTGTGTTTTGTTTTGTTTTGTGGGTGACAGGTAATTTTGTGCGGATTGTCGCTTTGTTTGTTTCGTAAGGGATTGTTTCTATTCAATGTATTGATGATAACAATTTTGTGCGTAAATACAAGATTCCGCATATTATTAAGAACATTTTAATTTCGCGGGCCACCTTTGCACATACCCCTTAATTAAATTCTGCTACCATAACATCATTATGGAACCAACTACATGTCATACCAAATTACCCTTCATTATCACCCCTTATCTGTGAACTATCAGCCGCAAATTACCCTTTGATTACATCACCATCACAAATCAGCGTCTTCAATTAATTCAATCGTTCAATTAATGCTATCTGGAATCGTATCATTTAATTGGTGCAGGTTGATTGTAGGAAGTGTTATTATTAGTCAATTAAACATTAATCTTAATTAGAGGGCAAGGTTAGCACAGAGGCTCAATACCTAATTAGCTGCTATGATGACTGTCGCTGGTTCAATTCCCACACGGGACAAACATTTGCACGATCTACAGAATTATGGTTGTTCCAGGTCTGGGCGTTCGTGTTATCTTTGTATTTTTTCCGTTTTGTCCCACCACTGGGCAAAGGTGTTCTCTAGCTTCTCTTTCTCCTTTATGTCACCAAATACCTGGTGGAGTATGAAACCTAACAATGTATGTGATATTCGTCAACTTATCTACCCTATAGTGACACATTCTTGCTTAAATAATTCAATTTTTTTTTTTTAATTCTTGTGTTTCTGAGAAATCTTCCATAATAGTTTCTGTGCGGGTATCAAACCTGTAACTCACAACGCAGAAGCCCATGTCTCAGCCACAGCGGCAAATATCCCATCTTTAATTCTTTCATCCTTTTAAGTTCACCTAAAATGACAGAACCTTAACTTCAAGCCACATATTTCAGTGCTACAATACCCCGGAAGGTCCCGATGCCCTCGCGAAGGTCCCGATGCTCTCGCGAAACTAAGCCGTGACCCTGTATGATAATATAATATATTAAGACCCCCATCTATTTAGGAGCCGGTAGGCTCTCCTTTCTTACACAAAGGCGTTAGAGTATGAATGAGGAGTGGAGCGTGTTTATGCAAGCATAACCTTTTAGTAGAAGTGTTGAAGTATGATTCTGAGTGTACCAATATTTGCATGTGTTGATCTAGTTATACTAGAAATGACATTGACAGCTCGGTTGATGCAGTGGCGGGCGGGGATTGTAGTTCCAAATGCTGCACACACCTAACGTTATCTTATTTGGTCCTCAGGTAGTAGAGCGGTTTGTTGATACCTATGTAAACACTAGCTTCTGCCCGCGGCTTCGCCCGCGTGGATGTCGGAAATTATCCCACGGGAACGTGCTACCTGGATAAAAAGTATGTCCTTTCCCGGGATGCCATCTATCTCTTTGCCAAATCAGAAGTTCAGTGGTTTAGGTGTGAAAATGTAACATACAGTTTCAATTTCAAATCCTCCCCTTAAAAATCGAATTACCCCTTTTTGCCCCGTCAGGGGTCAATTTTCGACAACTTTACATACTTTTTATTCATTATTTTCTGTCAAAAGTATTAATACTGAGTTTCGAGTTGGACCGCGCATTCAATTACTTCCACACAAATTTCAACACCCGTATCCCGTACCCGTACCCGGAGTAGTTTTGAAAAACTTATAAAAATAAACTTTATTACTTACTTATGCGAATATTCTTGCCAAGTTTCAAGTTTATTAACTAAATGTATAAGATTTTTCATAAATAAACTGTATCCCAGCTTTTCATCCCCACAAGGGTGGAATTTTGTAAAATCGTTTGAGATGTATTCATAGATTATTATTTTATACCAACTTTCGAGTTAATAAAGCCACGTATTATAATCCTCCCCTGTAAAATTAACTACCCCTTTTCAACTCGTTAGGGGTAGATTTTCGAAAAACCCTGATACATGTTATTCTTTATCATAAACACTGAGTTTCGAGTTAATCGGACCGCGCATTCAAATTCTTCCTTAGACACTTCACTACCCTACATCCCCGTTTGAGGGGTAGTTTTGAAAAATTTATAATGACTTAGGTGAGTATTCTTGAAAAGTTTAAAGTTTATTATCCTAATGAAGAAGATTTTTCATATATACTGTATCCCCGCTTTTCATCCCCACAGGGGTGGAATTTAAAGAAATCGTTTGGGATGTATTTATAACTTAACTCGAAAATTATTTATACTAATTTTCCAGTTAATCATGCCATGCAGTAAAATCCACACCTGTAAAATTGACTATCCCTTTTCAGCCAGTCAGGGGTAATTTTCGAAAAACCCTGATCCACATTATTCTTTACTTTCGATCTTAGGTATAAATATTAAGTTTCTAGTTAATCGGACCGCGCGTTAAAATTCTTGCATACAAACTTTGAAACCCCCCAATGCCCTTTTAGGGGATAGTTTAGAAAAACATAAAATGGCAAACTTCATAATTTACTTAGATTAGTAGGTATTGGTGCCAAGTTTCAAGTTTATTAACTAAAGGAATAAGATTTACTATACAAACGAAATCCCCCCATTTCACCCTCTTAGGGGTGGAATTTCAAAAAACCCTTTCTTAGTGGATACCTGCTCTTCACTAAGAACACACCCTCCAAATTTCATGTCTCTAGGACCAGCGGCTTAGGCTGTGCGTTGATGTATCAGTCAGTCAGGACTTTGAATTTTATATACATACATAGGTATATGTATAGATTACAGGGTGAAAGGGAAACTCGACGTATTCCTTGAAAGACGTTATACTAGAGGTCATTAACAACAAATTTAGTCCAGTTAACTAGGGTTCAAAACTGGATGGTTACCGAGCTGTGTCGGTTCTTCGATTTTCTAGAAATTTTCTAACTTGTTACCCAAAACAATGAACTATGAGAAAAAACTACTCCACTCCAAACATTTAATTGATACTTTTCTGAAAGTTGAAAAATGAGTGATCATTAAAAAAAAATGCTTGCAAAACTTACATAATCTCAGAAATAAAAGGTCTTTAATAGCAAAATTTTTAATTTTTAACATCCATTTTTGACCCTAATTGACTGGAATAAATTTGTATTCCTTGAATAACCGCTTACAAGGAATACGTCGAGTTTCCCTGTCACCCTGTATATGTATACTATACATACATAGGTACAGAAGGAAGGTTAACAAATAGGCTGAGCTGAGTTTTGTAATTCATTAAAAAAGATGGTATTATCTCTTTTAATGAATTACAAAACTCAGCTCAGCCTATTTGTTAACCTTCCTTCTGTTGTACATAGTTTTGGTATGCATGCTCCGTAACCCGTATTACTAGTAATACCTACCTACCAAAGATTTATAGTTCGTCTTATTTATACTCTTGGGTCCCAATGTAATTTCCATAACAAAACCAGCTCGGCCGAAAGGAGAGGTCGCTAATTACACTATATTTCTTTCGCACAACAGACGTGACAATTTTGCAGGGTATATTCCTGTACTTACGAGCAAGGTGATGTTTTCGCTTTATACCCATTATTCTTACATTTACTTCACTTCAACTTCAAACTGGCTAACTGTAACTTACCATTTGGATCTCGGGCAACCAATCTTTTAGCCGCCACGGGTTATTTTAATGGTTGAATTGTTTTTTTTTTAATCTTTATACGGACGCTTTTAACATGCACGTCTTTTTACATCGTTCTCACTACACCTGTAATTTAAACTAGATTAATGAGACCAATATTTAGTAAGAATATTTTGATATGAAAGATTGTCCGAGGAGTTTCTTACACGTTATTCTCCATACGAACCTACTACGCTTTGGAATGGGCAACTAGCTTCATCTTGCTGACAGAGCGACCCCTTGACAATTCAAAGCAGTGCCTGCAATTAGTTTATTTGAAATCAATGCTTTGAGTTTGACTCATTCAACTCATTTCTGTTTCCTACCTCGACGGCACGGTTGGCGCAGTGGTTAAGCGATTGACTGCTGCGCTGCGTGTCGCGGGTTCGATTCCCGCACGGAACAAATATTTGTATGACCTACATGTATTTGTTCCGAGTCTGGGTGTTTTCTATCTATAATATGTATGTATTTACAAAAAAAAAAAAAAAAAATTATATATAAGTAGTTTATCAGCCATCTTGTTACCATAACACAAGCATTAGGTTGCTTAGCTTGGGACAAATGGTGCTGTGTGAAATGTCCTGGGATTTATTTATTTATTATTATTTATTTATTATTATTTATTTATTTACCTACATTCTGGATTTTAAAGCAAAACCGTCATAATCAGTAGTTGTCGTTCGTCGTAGTAAGTGTCAATCGTACCTTGCAAATTATTTTACTTCTCCAAAAAAAAAAAATACTGGGATATTTTAAGATAGAAAATATTGAAAATTTTATTCACTTTACCTATACAACGATCTAAACCTTTTACTTCAGTGGGTTCTAAAATGTATTTGTAAATATGAAACTCTTTAAGATGATTAAATACTATATTATTATGTACATAGTAATCGGCTTAGGTAACATCATTTTTAAATAAATATTCGTATTATTGATAGATTTTATGTATGAAAATATAATATAAACCTTAAACGGCGCAAATATAACAACCTTATTGGGAGCTATATGTTTGAGCCGTTTAGGGTTGAAACAGTATAAATGCCTTGGGGTCCGAGTGCTCATCGAATTTTTTGGGACATCACCAAGCGTTTGGTTGACTCTTCAAGTGACCAGAGGGATGGCCTATTTTTAGCCCAAAGAATCAGTATTGCCATCCAACGTGGCAATGCTGCCAGCCTTTTGGGCACTTATCCCATTGACAGCGATGCGGACGAATTTTTTGATGCCCAATGAGCTCGCCCGGGTGGCGGATTCCCCCGATTTCCCGTAATACTGCAATAGCTTGATACCTATAACAATTATATAGGTACGTATACATATCTTTGTCTCAATTAATACGGAATACTAAAAAGTCTTAATTTACTGAAGTGGCTTCGTAATTAATACAGCAAGGTCTTCCCGGGAGCTAATTTAGTAGCAATCCGTAAGAAATTACCATTTTCACTGGGACTCGGCAAAAACTGGCATTAATTATAATGGCTAGCGATTTCATTTATTGTAAAAGAAAAAAGAAAGAAAGAAAATGTGTTTTATACGAAAAGTGTAATGTTATGCAGGGCGAGTTTTTGAGATGGGACTGCCGGGGGAAATCTGACACTGAGACCAGTCGCACAGCGGAAACAGAAAAAAGGTTTTTTAGAAACAGAAAATAAAAAGTAAATGCCTAAAATCTTTAAATATTTCGCCTAATTAATTTGTCTAGCCTTTTCCCAACAACGTTGAGGTCGGCTTCCGGTGTAACCGGATGCAGCTGAATACCGGTATTTCACATGGAATGACTGCCTATCTGACCTCCACAACCTAATTACTTATTGGCTAACACGATAACCCTTGGTAAGGCTGGTTGTCAGACTAGGGTTTCTGACTACTCGTACGACTATCGAAGATCCACGAATGATAGCCGGGACCAAAGGCTTAACGTGTTTTCCGAGACACTCCTCCACAAACCAACTGCAGTAAGCATACCTTCGATTGGCTCGGCTGTTATAGTGTAGCCACGAGCCCCTCTGTGAAACATTACCTGCCCATACCTATAGGTATGGGCAGGGTATTTCTCTGGTTATTTTATAATTTTCTATTTGAGGTGAGTAGCCATCAAATCAAGATTCCAAACTGGTAAAGAATATTTTCTAAAATCCCAAATACACTGCGGTTTCGGAGATCTAACTCAGCACTTAGCAGTTGCATTTCCGACCCCTAGACTAATGGTTTAGTCAACAAATTATTGTTCCATCATGATCAATAGGTACACATACATATTTTCCCCCAACTTATTCT
This sequence comes from Apamea crenata, assembly GCA_949629185.1. Taxonomy (NCBI): domain Eukaryota; kingdom Metazoa; phylum Arthropoda; class Insecta; order Lepidoptera; family Noctuidae; genus Apamea; species Apamea crenata. The sequence goes on along the minus strand of OX451366.1, from coordinate 18,198,642 downwards.
TTTTTTGTGTTTGTGTTCTTCCTCTGCGTGATGTTTACTGCAAATAGACGTATTTTCTTTCTTTCTTTATAGCCATTACATATACCATTAGGCCTCGTCCTAACATCGTTGCTACTACCGGTCTGGTACGGTAAGCCGCACGTCAATGGTAATAACGCCAGACCTCGTATTTTATTGTAACTCCGTACCACGCCAGGCCAGCTCAAGGTTACAATGTTACCAGTGACGTGTTGTCGCCTATACTATCAACATCCATTCTTGATTAATTCACCGTAATATTACTATTGTAATATTCCAATTAACTGTAGAACAGATGATTAAAGCAAACACAAAGCCTGTCAGACAGCTAATTATGTACATTTGTCATTCCAAATCAACACTCAGCTGAGTGACGGAGAGTTGACGGGGCTATGCGAATCATTCCCACCTGTTGATTTTAATTACTGTTGACTAATTCAAGCTGAATTATCGTGGGATATAATCTGGGCATTCTATCGCTGTCAAGTGATTGCACCGTGTCCAGCGGTGTTATGGTAATTTGTTACTGTCTTAATGCAGGGCAAGGGTTGGCCTAAATTGGCCTCCTAATAATCTAAATTGGGTAGTCGTGTTTAATTGAATACCTTCCAATTTAGATAGCCGAGAGACAATGTTCAGTTACTACTTTCGTTTATTTTTACTGCTCAATATTGTTTTTTGCTGACCGTTTAGTATTTTCATCATGGCATGAGCTATTTTTTTATACATCATACCGATACGATAGGAGAATTTATCACAGTTGTAAGATGGATTATAGTAATCACAGTTTTCATACGGACGTAAAAATATCGCGGCAGGATTTTATCGTGCACTGGATTTTCAACTATCGGCGTTAAGTAGTGCGCAAAAAAAAAGGCCGTGTGAAATAATCTCCCGTGCGAACTTGGGATTAAGCAGACGGGAAGACGTTGCTGATCCTCTTGACATAATTCCGTCTCTTTTACGACTCCCAAGGGTGGCTAAACAGTAACTTACTTACCACATAAAACACGCGCCTTCCTAAGGTACCTCCACGTACTTCCAGGACGTCCCATATTAACTTAAATCTTTCTCCCTCCTTAAACATACCTCCTTAGACCTACATCTTCAGGACACTAGAACTAGGGTCATAAAGGGCGTAATCTAATAGATTCAAATTCATAGATAAGTCTGTTTCCAAACAATCCAATTATTGCCACCTTTTATTACCTGGGTGTAAAAAGGATTTATGTGTCCCTCCGAAATCAGGGCCTTTGTCGAGAGGAGGCTGTGAAACATGCGACATAAATAAAAGCAGGGAATTGGCTTTCAAACGTTTTCTAATCGATCAGGTGAAAGTGTAATCGTTCAAGTGTTATGGGACCTTACACATAAAATATAACACGAAAAGTTACTTAGAAATTTTGTTATAATTATGTAAGGTCAGTAAAAATACTGTTTAGTTTTAAATGTAAAGTAATCGTTTTAAGCAGACCTGTTAGAGGAAAAAGTTATGAAACTGAATTGTGTCAGAAAAAAAAACAATGCTTAGAGTTCTGATGGTTTACCCATAGGGACTTGTAGACAACTAAAGAAAGCAAAAAAAAACAAAGCCTATGGCATTAAGTCCGCCTCTGTACATATCTGTGCTTGAAGTATTAAATAAACAAATAAAGAAGGGTTCACCGAGACTCCTGGAGTTTCTATACTGGATAAGACCAAAATAACGTAAGCAGGTACAAAAATTTCGCGCATTTCCATCGCGTTTTCAAGCATATTCCATCAACAAAAAAGGTAATGTTATGTAACACGATCTAGCCTCATTGTTGCTGACAAAGACCTTTTGATACTGTAACGATAAAGACTTACGTTTCAAGAATACAACCATTAGTTACCTAACGATCAATGTTATAAAAACATACGACCTAAGCTTACCAGACAAAACCCCGAACACGTTCCCATTCACAGGCATTGAAAACCGATACAGGCTGAATAGAACGCTACTTTATACAAGTAATTGTCAATACCACAATGCGTGATGAATAATGTAACTCTCGAGCGTGTCGCGTTTCTCTGTCGCACGCGTCGCGGTGTGAATGTCCGGCTTTATTTGCCGTAATTAATTCGATTACGCGAAGCATTATGCGGGTGACAGCGGCCCGTGTGATAAGGGTCAACTTTTCACCAACTTATTTGTCGTATTGCTTTGTTTTTTAGGCTAATTGTCGATATTTCTAAAAATAAATCGGTTTGGTTGTTAAGAGGTTAATTAGGGTGGATGGTGTTGTTCTATTTTTGGTTGGATGAGGTCTTCTTAATATTTATTTTTGGTCTTGAACGTTTTGTTTACTTTCTCGTACATAAAATGTAGCCAAATCATAAAAAATTGTTTGTCTAGACAAATATCAAAATACGTAATTTTTACCAACAGTTGCCAACAGAGCTATATCGTCTTCTATCTGATGCCCTCGTCTCCATCTGCAAAGCGATTTTCTTTTGGCACAAATTACCTACTTGCAAAACTTTAGGCTACATCAATACAAATACTGCTCTTCAGCTCTCAGCTCAGTCTAGGTGCAATTCACTCAGTATGATTCATTAAACCATTTAGGTTCCCCGCAACATACCTCTATAAAGTCAGCAACTTGCTTTCAATTAGAAAGCTTTATGTTCTAAATGTGCAGAAATGTCTTCCTTTTGACCCAGATACTCAGAGCAGAAGGCGCAGATATATTGTGGCCCAATCTCCAGGGGTTAGATCAGCTTTTGCTAGACGTCCATATGTTACACAATCTACCTACATCTATTACATAATGAGCTGAATCTTAAGTGTGAAATATATCCCATGCGGTTATACGATTGTAAAAGAACAATAGGTGATAGGTTAAGATCTCTAACAAATGAAGAAACAGAAAACATTCCGATCAGGGTAGGCTAACATGCTGGATAATTATACATACACACACACCTTATCACACACCCACGCACCCTAATACACACGCATGCACAAAATACACACCTATTCACATACAAATACATACGTGCACTCCTCACACGTCGAGAGCTGCTTAATTAATTAATTAACTTTCATTTATTTTATTTTATTTCTTTTTTAATTGTATTTTTATCCTGTTCTTTGACTTCATTTTCATTGTTAGGATACCACTTAAGGGAAGAGCGAGACAGCTCCGACACAAGTAATATTGTAACTTACTGGGGCTAATGTTTGAGAAGTAATAAACATTTTTGTATTTTTTTTGTATTTGTATGATTAGTTATGTGATTGTACCTTATGTGCTTACCTACCACACACACATGCATTAGGTATGTTTTTCTGTAATTAATATAGGTTATAATCAATTTAGTAAGTTTTTTTTAAATAAATCTGATGGTTCAACTTTAAATCGCGCAAAACAAGCGCGTTGAGCGAAATAGGATTCAACTTAAAAGCACATAGTTAAAATTAATTAAAGTCTTATTTAAGTACAAACACGTAAAAGATGTTATGTGTTAAGCTGTGTGTTTTAATTAACTGTGTTTGAATAGAATTTTCAACGCAAAGTTCTTACTAAAAACTAGTTTATATAGGTATCATTGTTTGTTCTGAGTTTTCGCAACGAAATATTAATATATAAAAAAGCATAAGTAGATTTAATTAAACATTTGAAAATAACAAAAGCATTTTCTAGAATTACTGAACAAACTATTCTTGTCTGTCTAGTCAAAAACATTCGTATTTACCATAAAGTCCTTAGCTAGCACTGAAATTAACACAAAATAAAACAATGCTCTTAAACGAATTCACAGAATACTTTATATCTTTTAATTTAATACAACATTATCCTAAATTGGTGGGATTGCACATAAAATTCGACCCTCGTATAACCAGGAATGTCACATTGCTTTCCAAGATGGCCGCCACACAAAATGGCGGGGTTTATTGCTTATTTATTTAAATGAGCTCTAATTAGGAAGGCCGATGTGTTTTTTAGGGGAATTATTTATTAGCTGTACGCGGCGATTATAATTATTGTTACGTTTTATACAAACATTCTAATTAGCTATTTTTTTTCCAAATTATGGAGTGCTGGGAAGTTTCATAACTAATAAAAATAAGTCGGGTTTTAGTTTATGTCAGCAACTGTGAGTGTTACGTAACTGATTGCGTTCGTACTTTTCCGTAACGGAATAGACCGCTTTTTCGGGCAAATTCCTCGAAATGCCTAGGTGCTTATGTAAATAGCCCAGTGATAAATAAAAAAAGTTTCCTTCTGATATTTTCTCTAGTAAAATAAAGGTGTGGGTAAGGAGGTCCGTAATGGCCCCCCTACCATGTGTTAAAGTGTTATGACTTTATCTTTGAATTACTTATTTTATTATTATTTCGTAAGCCTGTTCTACGGCAGTTCTTAATTCGAAGTGTTAAATCAATTTACAATCTATAATCATTCAACCAAAATCAATTCTATCATTAAAACTGTGACTCAAAACTTTTCATTCACAAAATACGAAATCGCTTCGAAACAATGAACGAGTATAATAATTAAACTCACAATCGCATCAAACCAATCAACAAAGCAGCTCTTCAGGCTGAAACTGTGTCGCGTGCAGAAATTTCAGAAGACGCTAGATAAAGGTTCTTTCAGTGGATGAAAAGGAATTTGAACAATAGCGGTGAATGCGGAACGGGCACCCGCGGTCCACAGGGCTGTTGGAATTTTGGAAGCGTTTATACTATTTTTGGGGACGTCTATGTTGTCTTTGAAGATTTTTTTTAAGTAAATAGAAACATGATTAAGTATAATAACTTGTTGTTATTTTCGAGTGAGCACATTTGAAATGAACACCCGGTTCCTTTAATGAAAGTCAACACAAAAATTACCTAACAAAAATCGATCGCATGTCAACTACTGTGATTAGATAACTAAATTATCAACATGGAGCCAATCAGAGGGGACATTCACGTAATTGTAAAAACGTTTAAACTCTGGTCCCAGTCTCAATCTGTAAACAACACCCCTAATTTCCCTACACTTTTGGCAAGTTTTTCACATCGATTATCGCTGAGTCATCTCAGCGACAATCGATTGCAAATAGATTATGAATGTGTTTTATTACGAGAACTGGCTTCAGATTGCTTGACATTTGACATGAGTTTAATCTTGACACGTTGTTTATTTTCTGTTTAAGTGTATCGTTAAGGAACAAAGTTCAATCTTTTATTGCAGGTACAAAATTCATTATTCAAACTTTCTCTGCAGTCAACAATTTTTCGGAACATGAGTTTATCAATCATTCTATTAAAAATAATATTTTATGCTTGGCAGCAAATTCACATATAGCGATAACTTTTATAAAAACTACCTCTAAAAATCAGCGACCATTCGTGGCCACCCCTGATATCCGTCCAATCAAGCCACGCATCCGTTCAAAGACTCCGTTTAAGATATTTCGCGCGCTTCACACAATGAAGTAGTTTCCAACTCCTTGGTCTAAAGTGCACGCCACTTCTAGCATTTATCTTATATACTGTATTGTGTGTGGTCAGTATTATTTGTGTGCTTATGGAGTTCTGTGTTGTATGTAATGGATTGGTTTGAGGAGTGATGGGATTGCTATGTCTTGGTTGCGTTATATGCGCTGCACTGACTACTTCAAAGAATTTACTCATTAGAATATAATAAAAGAATATACATAATATAAATCAGTCATCGGCACAATATTTTAGTAGATATTTATAGTAAGTGCTTATATGGGTTTAAATACTATGAATTAATTGAATTATTATGACCTCCTTTTGGTGTATCATCGACATTATCCGGCCTGGTAGAAACCTATTTGCATTTTAAGCTCAATATAGTAGGTATATTATGTCAGCGTATGATTATGAACAGTCGTGACTCAGTGGTAACGGCCCGATGTACGAGTTGCAGGTTCAAACCCAGGCAGGTGGTTTACTTTGTGTAAATAAGCTCGTCACCACTGCTCTCAAAACGGTGAAGGAAAACATCGTGAGGAAACCGGCATGTCCTTGAACCAAAAATTACAAAACATTTTTGACATCTACTAAATCGCACTGAGCTCACGTCGAGGATACAGCCCACTCCTTCTCACAGAGAGGAAGCCCGTGCCCCAGCAGTAAGAACGTTATAGACTGATTATGCTAGTTTCCGTTCAAATGTTCCGAAACAAAGAAGTCATGGGCAAATTGACCATATTTTCCATTGACAGAAGTTTCCATTATTACTACAAATCTCCCATTGGAGCTCGACAGCTGTATGAGGTAGCCATTGTCATTAGTTCATTACTGCTAGTTGGCAACTCCACCATGTTTATTAGCCATTGTCAGCTGTAACCATGGCGCTAATGGATTGACAGATTGTCACACGAGTGAATGAGTTGAATGAGTTGGTGAGGATTAAGCCTGATTTGTCTGTGACATACTATGACATACGAGTAAGTGCTAACTTTAAAAATAAAAGTAAGTAAGTCACGCAAGTGCAAGTCATTTGTTTATTGATTTATTTTTCCACTCTGCAATCGGCATTTGTTTTTGTTTTGATAATCGGACCTACTTATGCAAAATGGAACAAACCCACACAATGACAAAAAGCCGTTTTTGTCAAAAAAAAAATCAAGATTGTCAGATCATTTTCATCTTTACGGCGTCGATAGAAGGTGCATTTTTTAAAGCTTTCTGAATACTTATCTCGATTTTGGTATGTGTGTGGACTGGTTCCTGTTTGCATAAGTAGGTCCTCATTTGTTTGTTGTCATTTGCCAGTGTCGAAACACATATTAATCTGTATTTTACACATACCAATGCGTCAAAAAAACGTCAAAACGTCAACACTGAGTCCGTGACGAAAATTATATGCAAATTGATTTTAATTAAAAAATAGTCGTTTAAAACCTCTTCTTAAGTAGCAAAGTGAACAATAACTCTTAAATATATAGTACAAGTGTTATCTCTTAATTATATTCAGTTTAGAAGAGTAACTTATGACTGAAGTGAAAGTGATCATAAACAAACAATACTATAAACTACGACTGTCTGTAAGTAATACATGACCATACCTCTCCAAATGAACCAGTGAACATTATAATTATCGAACTATTCGCGTGATTGAGTGCATCTGTGTGATAAGATAAATTTAACGACAGTTATTTTTCACTCATTTGAAAGTCGCGCAGTAACAGCGCAACAGGTGATCAGTAGCCGAACTAAATCCGCGAACTGTTTTACCGACAAATGTCACGACATCTAGCGTTGAATCATTGAAACTAATAGTCATAGTATTAACATCCTGAGCTCACGCTACGCCTTTGTAGCAGACTTAGCTTACGCGACCTAGCTTGCGCCACACTTCGTGAGCATAATAATATTTGAAAGAAAATATAACTTACAACATGGAGAATATAACTGTACGAAATAAATTGATTAGATCACATTCTCAAGGGAACTTATCGCCCTCAACTAGTAAAGATTTATTGAATTCGACCATGTTTGATTCTACTATGATGAGTATCCAAAGCGATACGCAAAACCACAATCAGTCATATTCAGAGGACCTTAGGCGAGAATTAAATGAAATAAAAGAAAAATTAAATAGTGCTGATAATGAAATTGAAAATCTAAACTGTGAAAACACTAAACTGAAACAGCTTATACAAGAACAACAACGTCAAATAGAACTACTGAAAAAAATTACCTACACTACTCCGCAGCGGAAAAATAACTCATCGCCTATCTCGAGGAGAATACTAAGCATAAAAGTAAATACTCCCCGCCATTCTCCTCTACGGCTAGCTAAAACTACTTGTATAAGTGGCTCCAGCACTCATAAAACACAGCAGGAAAATTCGGAATGTAATTTGGATACTCAGTCAGAAAGTCGACATTGTTACGCTGAGAATACAATGTGCAGTAAAAAACGCTGTGTTATAAGTTCGACAAGCCCACCTGTTAGGACTTCTAACAACAAATGCAGAGTAATTATCCTGGGTGATGGACAAGGTCGGGGACTACGAAGCGTACTACAAAACCTGCTTGGCTCCGCTTACGACGTGATTTCCTACCTAAAACCAGGTGCTGAAATGAGTAAGATCTTAGAATACTCGAAGAACGAAATAAGCACATTGACAAAAAACGACTATGTGATTATATTGGGCGGGTGCTGCGATAAAAACCCGTACAATATCGACATAAATCTACATCGCTGGTTGTCGACAACTGCTAATACAAATGTTATAATAAGTGAAGTACCCAGTAACAGATTTCTTAATGAATCAAAAATTAACTATTTACTACGATTTATCTGTCGGAAATATAAAAATGTATTGTTCATGGATATGAATTACACTAGATTTTCTCCAAGTAGACGCAATTACGTACTAAATCTTGCAAGGTCTCTATTGAAAGAAATATTATGTATTAATTATCATTTCAAAGCATTGCAATATGAAAAAATGTGTCAAATTAAAAATAAAAAGTCTTTTGTAAGTAAATATGTACAGGTAAACTTAGATTCTGACCAAAACTTAATAGATATACTTAATACAGACGATTTAAATGAACCAATTAATGAGCAAAGTAAATCGAAAAGTGGCAAAGTCGAAAACCCAAACCAGAATAATTTATTTCGTTTATAAATTTGTAGCTATCTTACATCAAAACACTAACGGACTGCTTAATAAATCTGATATGATTTCTGTTTGCGTTAACGAATTAGCTACCCAGAACAATCCTATTGACATACTATGTATCACTGAACACAACATGACGGATGGTGACGAAGTGTATCTAAAAATTCCCAATTATAAACTTTCATCTTATTATATGAGAGATAGCAGACACGGAGGCTCCTGTATATTAGTTGGAAATAATTTGAAGTATAGAATTCTAAATGAAATCGTAAAACTATCAATTAGCAACACATTAGAATGCTCTGCAATCGAGCTATTAGATCATAAAATAAATGTTCTCTGCATTTATAGGCCACCAAACAACTCAGCAGGCTCTATTGATAGCTTTTTCATAACGCTAAATAAAATATTAAAAAACTTATGCTCAAATGGAAAGAAGATCGTTATATGTGGAGACTTCAACATTGACACCTTGAAGCATACAAAGCTTTCTATTGAATTTACAGAGCTCTTAGCTAGATATAATCTGAAATTAGAATTCAAGCAAGTGACACGATTTGCTAGTAAAACTTGCATAGATAACATAGCACATAACATAAGAGCTTGCAAAGGCACTATGAGGGAATTAGCGCTATCAGATCATAATGCACAAATCATAAAGGTACCAGTCAAAAAGACCTGTTCCATAAAATATTGGTATATCATAAAACGGGATTACTCTCAAGACAATAGAGCAATATTTTTAAAATATTTGAGACAACTAACAAATAGTGACGTCTATAGCTGTTCTGATGCGAACACTGCCTACAACACATTCTCTGATAATTTCATTATGTTGTACGATCTCTGTTTTCCTCAAAAGAAAGCCAAGATACATAACAGACCTAGACCTCAATGGATTTCACGTGGCTTAAAAATATGCAGTAAGCGTAAATGCCAACTACTGTGGCAATATAGGAATAAACCCAATCCAACCACTAAAACTACCTTCAAAGCATATGCAAAGAGGTATAAAAAAATTATCAGACTGACAAAAAAATCTCAAAACGATTACTTTATTAAAACTGCTATAAATAAGAACAAAGCTACTTGGAAAGTTATAAATGATATCAAATCTAAATATCCAAATGAGGGCGTAAATCAATTAATTTCAAATGGCCAAATCGTAAACAATCCCCAAGACATCGCAAATTTATTTAGTAAATTCTTTCTTGACATCAATAATAATAGTTCTAGTGAACCTCAAAAATCTTCCAACAAACTGACATATAATTCTAATTCAATATTTATGCAACCGACAATTCCGAATGACATTCATAAAATAATAATTAATCTAAAAAATAAAACCAGTGTCGGCTATGATAACATTATGACAAACATTGTTAAAGATGCAGCCCTTATTATATCTGAACCACTAAGCTTCATTGTGAATTTATGTATAGAAGAAGGCACTTTCCCGGACAAACTAAAAATATCTGTTATAAAGCCAATATTTAAAAAAGGAGACAAAGCTGACATGAGTAACTATAGGCCCATAGCATTAATACCCGTTTTCGCAAAAATTTTTGAAAAGGTGATGTTCAATTGCCTGTATAATTTCTTTGAGTCAAGTAACATTTTTGCACCTAATCAATATGGCTTTCGGAAAAACAAATCCATCAATTTGGCAGTATATAACTTTTTACATAAGGTAATGACCAATCTGGATAAAGGGCTGCCAGCTCTTGCACTATACATGGACATGTCGAAAGCTTTCGACCGTGTTGACCATGAAATCCTTTTGAGAAAGTTGTATGCATACGGTGTGAGAGGAAATGTGTATAAACTCATAGACTCATACCTTAGCAACAGACAACAGTTTACAGAAGTTAGGAGGTTTAATCCAAGTAATAAAACAGAAGAAATATATGTTTCTGAATCTGGAACTGCTAAATTTGGCGTTCCTCAAGGGAGTATTATGGGCCCTCCGCTCTTCCTGGTTTATATAAATGACATGCCTTCGGTAACTAATCATGACATCACACTATTTGCTGACGATAGCACTGTTTTATTCGTTAATGATAATTTAATCGACTTAGAATCTGACATTAACAAAACAATAGCAGTAATTATAGAATGGCTTAAAATTAATAATTTAATGATTAACATTGACAAAACAAAAATAATGAATTTTAAAATACGAACTCGACGTACGGATGACTTAAAAATACATTATCTAGATAGGGACATAGACGAAATTGAATTAACAAAATTTCTAGGGTTACATATCGACAACAAGCTTGATTGGAAATTTCATATCGATCATGTTTGCAAAAAGCTGGGACAATTTTCATATGCACTACACAGATTGAGCAAAATAGCAAACCAGTCTACTTTACTAACAGCTTACCACGGCTACGTTAGCTCCATTCTCAGATACGGCGTAATATTCTGGGGCAATAGTACAGACAAAGAGCGCGCTTTTATTGCTCAAAAACGGTGCATTAGAGCTATATTTAAATTATGCCAAACCGACTCCTGCAAGCCATTTTTTACAAAGATGAAGGTTTTAACTTTGCCATGTGTCTATATATTTGAGGTCGCAGTGTTTGTCAAAAATAATATTGACATGTACAATTATTACACCCGTGAACGACGCAAGGACAAATTGCGCACAGTAGCTAGCAAGACTCATATAATGCATGAGAGCATCTTTTGTACAGCTTCTCGTATTTTTAATAATATTCCGGGGCCCATCCGAATGATTGCAAAATTAGAAAAATTTAAAAAGACTCTCCATGATCTGCTAGTACACAAGTGCTACTACTCTATAAAAGACTTCTTATCAGATAAATCTCTGCTACAATATACGAGTAATCCCACTCAGTTGCGATGCGTTCAGTGACCTATTGACATGTACCTTAATTAATTAACTATTTTGTATAATTCTTAATAATTTGTAAAAAAAAAAAAAAATGTAAATTTAATTTCCATGATTATAATATGTACTGACTATTGTATGCCCTACGGGCGGGACATAGCTGTTCACAATTTATTATGTACCTGCCACCTGTATTATGTACCTACCTATGATCCACAATAAAGAGATTGAATTGAATTGAATTGAATTTTCTTGGCCCTGACATCAAGCAAGGGACGAAATTGACAAACTTTTATTGCTTGAATACGATGTTTTTGTCTACTTTGTATGTTTATTTTTTTATGTACGTTTTTTTGTGGGCATAAACAAGTATTCTTTCTTTTTTTCGTGTTGCTTCAATTGTATTGTGTGCCACCGGTAAGAAACAGTTTTACATCGTGTAAATAGGGTTTTAATTTGTTTTGAGTATTTGTAACGAATTATTTTATGTTACCTTCTATTTGTATCATCACTCATATATGGTATTTAAATGCACTCTACTTGATTATAAAAGAAAAACTAAGAAAATCATAGATACATAAAACACCATACGAAAAAGCTTAGCGTGAGATAAATATGAAAATAGACTTCTAATGAAATTCATATACTAAAGACAAGCAGAGATCGGTGTCTATTGAAACATACCCGACAGAGTATTGTCTTCAGCTGCCAATCAACATCTATTTATATTATTTGGTTACATAATAAGGATAAAATATCTCTTGCAGTTCTTTGGTCATATAATCCCTTGGTCAAATAGAATAGAAGAACGGAATAGAATGTTTACTCGGGTACTCGGGTATGGGTGGTGGTATGGGTTTATTTATTTATTTATTTAAATAAATTAATAAATAAATAACCTTTAATTTCAACTTTATTTTATTCCTATTATTTTTTGTTATAGCGGCAAAAGAAATACATACTCTGTGAAAATTTCATTTTGTGAAATTTAGCAGCCTGCTGACAGACAGATGGACAGCGGAGGCGTAATAGGTCTCCTTTGGCACCCTTTCAGTACGGAACCCTTAAAAGCAAAACTTAAATCAATTGCACTTACAAAAGACACTATAACTATCCTCAATGGCTTTATTGTTATTGCTTCCCTTAAAAGGAAAGTCGTAATCGATTCGTCGGGAACAATATTTTTCCTTAATGCGCTGCTTACGCTGAAAGCCGGGTTCTGATTACCTTCCCTGTCAGTATTGGGCTTGAAGGATGTCTTCGGAGATAATGCTCGCTTAGGAAGCTTAGCGTAATTATTATTGGTCTATCAGTATGTTTGTTGAGACTACTGGGATTTTTTGTTGTTTGTTTTGTGAGAGAAGCCGTGTCTTAATATCATAAGAAATCGTCGCGTGAGTACGCGATTGTTGCGTTCTTTGATCATCACCTACTTGTCCGCAAAGCCCGAATGCGCTTACGGACGATCCTATTCCAGGTCAATAAAATAGTTTTCTGGATTATAAATAAATGTGGGTAATCATTGGTGAACTATAAATGTTTACACAGTTGATAGAATGTCTAAGTCTTTGCATTTCCCTCCGTGGTATACATTACAAGAACATAATAGCCACAACTTGTTCACGATATATACTTATTTAGTATAGATACTCGTACACTTTACATAAGCCACGTTTATAAAGTCTCTTTCACAAAGTATTTTGACGAAAAATCTGCTAAAATATAAAACAAGTATTTACTATCCGATAAAGCTAAAGATAGATGGTGTTTAGAACACCATTCATTTTACTCCCCCATAAACGTCAAGCAGGTGGGGGCTTAATATTTCGATATTTGACACCATTGCACACCGTGGAATGTCTTAGAGGCATGACTATGGGAATCCGATGGGAAATTCTCCCTTCGCTGTGAATAAATAATGAGGCATATTGTTGATGAAAGGTCTGGTAAATAATTCATGATTTTTAGTTGATGAGGTGGAATAAGAGATGTCATCAATAAGAAATCATTGAAGTTACTCAGTAAAATAATACATATTATAAAGAAATACTCGTAGTTCGAAAAAAAACAAAAAAAAAATGCTTCATTTATTATACGACTGTACCCCTAATATACATCAAATTGTCTATAATATCATCAAGTATTGATTCAATCGTTTTATGGCGATTGAATAAAGAGAGAACTGTGTGGAAAATGGAGAAGGAGCCCTTTGCCATGCTGTGGGACAATACGCGCTATTTAGATTACATTAGACGATATTTGATGCAAGTAATTTGTATACCTGCAAAAGGATTTTGTCACACCGGCGCAATAGGTTCAACCACTATCCTCTAAGCCCCAGCATTGTATCTACACATAACCCACGCAAAAACAACCGAGGCTACGAAAGTTTGTTTTGATGGAGGATAATACCCACGCGTGTTGACACAAAAGACAGAAATAATACAAAAACACACAGGAAACAAACTCCGTTTTTAAGCAAACAGATTAACCGGTTGAGTGCCTTAATTACAGAAACAATTAAAAAGCCATTTCGTCTCCCGTAGATCCACGTTAATATTTTAGCGACCCGACCCTGTTTCGCACTGGGGCAATGCGACATGTCAAAACATTGAAATTTCTGAGCTATATCTATGTTCAATATTAATATATTATCCACAATATAAATCTTCCGGATTCACTAAATGATGATGAAAATCGTATCAAACACAAACTCAAAGCATTTATTTGACATAAATCAATTACAGGCACTTTTAAATTGTCAAAGGGTCAGTCAGTCAGAAAGATGAAGCTAGTTGCCCATTCCAAAGCGTAGGTACCTATGGAGAAGAACGGGCAAGAAACTCCAGGGATACTCTTTTAAATCTTAAAATTGTAGAAATATGTGCACGATAAAAGCGTCAGTTATAAAAAAACATAAAGACAATGCATAAATATTAAAGTAAGCCGTGGCAGCTAAGATATGACCAGTCCCTACTGACGGCGCCCGTTCACGAACATGACGTATGGATCAGCACCATTCAGCTCAACCATTTTAAAGGGAATTTAATGATCCAACATACACGCCACCACCAGTGAGACATTAGAGTGAGCATGACATACTCTCAGCCACCAGGGCACATTCAAGTCAATCACGATCCATTGTTGAATTTAAATTAAAAGATCTAATCGGTCACATAGATACGAAAAGCAACTTGTTCTATACTATGTAATTATATATTATATTTATAGAAGATAAAAAAGATTACTACGTGCGACCTCCAAGGGGAATAAAAAGATACTTTGCTACGTGCTACGAAGCTACGATTTTACTGCTACGCGAGCTACGCTGTCGTAGCAAATCAGCTACACATCGAGTCGTTAAGAACGAACTTCGTCCTTTGTCAATTTTCCTGTGATCTTATATCAGATTGCTAATCTTACCCAATAGGGATGTACGTAGAGCCAGGTTTAGCAGAGTTTTTAAATACTTACGTCAAAACCACTTTTAAGCTACAAAATACATTGTTTTGTCTTCTCCAATCGCTCAAAAACACACAAAACAAAGCTTTTTAGATATTCCTTGAAAATATTTTTTTAATTTATTTAATGTATACGGAGATCTCAAGTCTCTCTAGAGTGCCGGTGTGCTTAAAACTATCTTACATTAAGATCATAGCTTTAAGTGCTGGATTTCATGTTACTGTGAGCTTAGTTTGTGGAAGATATTTTGTTTTCAAGTATTTTAGGTACGAGAAGCATATCTTGGTATATTTATCAGCGTTCTGTTGTTATAAATAAAGGTTAACTGGTTAATACGGCGATGGTTGATACTGGCGGCTTCCTTACTGCAACGCTTGCGTAGCACTCGGAACAGCATACTGAAAATGACTGTTAGCAGAGTAGACTGCCCCATCCAAAGACACTGGGTCAAAATAAGTATAGGTTTATGTTAAATTTAATTTAATTAAGTAATACTAATAACACTAACATAGCATATAAGCACAATCTGTTACTAACGACTAACAACGTATGGACTGTTATAGGTCTGAAATAAAGATATTTTATTTATTTATTTTTAATATGTTATAGTGACTTGCTCACGAAGATTTGTTTGTAGACATGCTTGTATAGTAATGAGGTCGTTGGGCTGATTGTCGCAAGTGCTCATGCTCATGTGCTCATTTAGCCTAGCTAGCTTTTTGGCCTCGTATAGGACTGTTTTTTTTTTTTGTATTTGTTACCTTTTTGATAATTTTGTCTTTTATAATCATTTATGACTGTGTTTAGTTTAGTTTGTGATCTTTCTGTACGAGTCACAATGAATACTTTTTCTTTCTTTTTGTACTGCTGAGCATGAGATCCTGGGTTCGAGTCCCGGGTCGGGCAAAGTGTTATTGGGTTTTCCACATCTGAAATTTCTCAGTATGAACCCGGAGTTTGTGCCCGCTCGATGACAATAGGCACGCCCCCTTTTGCATGTAATAAGCCAAATGTGGGTGCACTATAGGTGCACCTCTGCCTAACGCTTCGGGGAATACAGTCGTATTGTTATGTAATGTTATGATATTTAAGACTGTTAGCTTTTAAAACATATAAATATCTTGTTTGGAAGTAAATAAGTAACGAAATAAATAAAAAAAAACTAGTTTTTTCTCAATTGAATCACCAAGCATTTTTTTCCCGTAACTAAGGATAAATATTCTATTAACAGTGATTCTAAAACAAAAAGCTAAAGAATACATAATTGACTGAAATGACTGCTTAGGGTTATTACCTAACCAACGCACGTAGGTACAGACGCCAGCAGGTCAAGCTACCCGAAACTGTCAAATTTTTCCAACTAATCTTGAACCTTAATGCTTCAGCGATAAAGTTGAAAATCTAGTAAAGAAATTTGCAGGGCCTTAGCAACTTTAATGTGTATCTCGAACGAAGATGTCATTCTAGACCCAACACCCGAATTGCATAACACACATTCAATTACAATCCAAGGGTTTTAAAGGAAGTTCATAATCCATTCATTCATAGAAAAACGTAAATAACGCAATGAACGTGACTGAACTGTCAAAATGAAAGGCATTGCGATCAAATGCCATTTTATGTGTGTTTCGCAATCACCCCGCTGATTTCAATAAGCATGTTTTTTTTTTACTACTATAGTTCACGTCCACGTTGGCACGTCTGCCAATTTCAGCCTTTGTTTGTCGTTTCCGGGATCGATACCGAGCCAAAAAGAGACACGCAAAATAGGTTAAAGGTGGTACTAAACATTTTAAAAAGATGGGTTCAAATACTTTCTGTGAAAGTTAAGATCTGTCTCAAACGAAGCGACGGTTCACGTTAACTAGATGTCTTTGGAAAACTATATTTCGCTCCCGTTTCTCCGGTGCGTTTTCAGTTTAAAGTGTAGTTTGAGTGGTGATATAAAAGACGTTTGGTGTCGCAGCAAGACGGAGAAATTAATTTGTGGGTTTGATGAATAAGTATTTGAATAAGGTTTAACCATTATTTTAAGCTAGGGCAATTATTTCTGGGGACACAGTCTTTGTATTGTACAAAGGAAAATAAGATGACTGAAAATACTTCTCCTCACAAATGATTGCAGTGCATTGTCATTAAACAGGCTGGCCGGGAAATCGACGTGCAAACTGTAACAACGGATGTAGCACATGATTCTAGACCACCATCAGGCGGGATCGTAGTCAAGCACTAGTTTATATCATTAAAAAAAAACTCAGGCTTACGCGGTCAAAATGTTAAATGGTCAAAACTTTCAGCTCGTCGATGTTCCTGTCATCCTGTATTATTCAAATTCAAATATTTTGTTTCAGATAAAAATCCATATAATGTTAGTATAACTTAGCCTAATGCTAGTATCAATTTAATTCAGTGTTAATTAAATTAAGGGTGTCTGGACTCTCACCCATCTACGTAAAAGGGGAGAGTCCCACCGGCCTGAAAACACATTCAGGGTGCCATTGGAGGAGAAGCGCAAGCGCGCCATCATGGAAGCGCAGCGCTTCCGCATGATCGCGGCGAACCCGACGACACACGCCTCCGCGAACATCCCTAACGCGCTACCCCGCCACGGCAACCCCAAGAGCACCCTGAATGCATTACTGTACTGTACGTGCAAGTCGCTGGGTATACTTGGTCTACAGACTGCACGTGTAAAACGACTGGCAGAAGGCCTGAAAGAGCATTATCTTAACAGATTTAGTACAGCGCGCAAACCTTCGGGCCAGCATGTTGCAACGGACAGCGAGCGACCTGCGCTCCCTGTCTATGTCTACATTGTCTTCCAAGTCGTCAGTGACCCAGTGACCCATATACTTAAACTTCGAAACCCGACATAAAGGAGACCAGAGAGTGAGAGTTCAGGCAGCTGTTTGTAGGTTAACGTACCCGATTTAAAAACCAACCATTCACAAAATATATTTTTTTTTTACGGCACGGTTGGCGCAGTGGTTAAGCGATTGACTGCTGCGCTGCGTGTCGCGGGTTCGATTCCCGCACGGAAAAAATATTTGTATGAGCTACAATTAGTTGTTCCGGGTCTGGCTGTTTGTGTATGTGAGTTTATATGTCTGTAAACGCACCCACGACACAGGAGAAGTTCCTAATGTGGGGCAACGTTTATATAAAAAAAAAAAAAAATAATAATTATTATGCAAAAGTGACATAAAAATCTAAATATTTTCTAGGACAAACAACAAATGAATGCCACTAATTAATAAAGGGTTTTTTGTCTGATTCTATTCTATTTAACTTTTTAATCTTCACAAATATGTAGCTAGACGGATAGTGTATCATAGATAACGTTGGCAATACGACTAGATAGTACAAATCAAAGCGTACCGTCATATTTCCTGCCTGCGCTGCCATTTGGCTCACATCTGGGGCAAGTTGCATGAACTTTTAGATAATTTGGTATGAGAACTGAACATCGCATGATGTACATATTATTATGTGTTTTACTTATGGCATAGAATAGGTTATATTTTGAAGTTTGAAGTAAAATTAGTAAAGTTAAGGTTAAGAAAATCAGATGAAAATTTAAATTAAATCAAAATCTAATTCAAATAATAGTGTGATTTTAACTACATAACATAACAATGACAACGCCCCTGCATAGTCTTTCCCAACTTTGTTCTTTGTTTGGCTTCCGGTCTAATCAGATGCAGCCCAGCCAGTATTTTACACGGCCTACTATATTTATCAAAAAATATTTCGTGCAAGAATTTATAAACCTTGGCCTAATGCTACGGGTCTAAGGCGCTACGGCGTAGATGACAGTCTACTCCGTAGCACCGTAGACCCCAAACGTGTAGCCTGTTTTATGTTGGGATTATACTTGCACAAATTTTATGATTTGAAGAATCTTGTTCAAAGTCTACAATGTACCCAAAATAACAACAGCTAACAATCGATTAAATGTGAAGCCTTTTTAAAACAAGTGCGTGTCGGGCCACGCGCAGTGTAGGGTTCCGTAGTTTTTATAACAGCCAAGTGCGGGTCGTATTCGCTGACTGATAGTTTCGTTCCATGCTCTAACTAAAAGCCAAAAAAGACTACCTACCTACTTTGACTTCCTATACAAAGCCTCACCTAATCCGACAAATTTGCACGGAAAGTTTTAATTTTTTTTTGAGATTTGGATAATAAAATCAAAATCAAAAGTCATTTATACAAATTAGGCTGAGAATCAGCACTTTTTGAACGTGTGAAGTGTGATAGTTTTTCTTTAAACTTCGTTATATACTATAGGGACTACTGCCGTGACACTTGAATTTTTAACTACAACCATTTAGTTGGTAGAGGGGGGAGGGGACACTTGACTCTAACGAAAATTGGTACTCTAAAGCTTGATAAGTCACGAACGGTTTACTAAATCAAAAAACGGTCTTTACAAACCCCTAATATTTTTGAGAGACTATCCAACGATATCCCACACTATGCGAAGGATGAAAAAAAAAAAAAGATCAACCCCACTTTATATGTAGGGGAGGTACCCTAAATAATTATTTTTTCAAAATTTTATTTTACCACTTTTTTGGCGTCATTAACATGTATACTCATGCCAAATTACAACTTTCTAGTACCAATAGTTTTTGAGCTAAACCACGGACAGACAGACAGACGGACATGGCGAAACTATAGGGGTTCCTTGTTGACTACGGAACCCTAAAAACAGTCTGTCAGTCACAGAGCCAACATTAACAAAGGCGTTCTGGTACAAATGGCGGGCACAAGCGAGTTGCCTTTCGAACGGATTAATTTTAATCGGGAATGTCAACCAATGTAGGAGCCGTTAATATTATTATCATTGTAACGAGATGTTTTCACAGCTGTTCATTTATTTCATGCTAGAGTAATTCGGAAAATGTTCTGTGTTATTTTGTAAATAGGTACTTTATAACTTTTTTTCATTGTTGTTTTATGAAATACTAGTTTTTGCCCGTGGCCTCGCCCTTGTGGTGGTCGGAAATTATCCCACTGGAACGTCCTGCTGAATAAAAAGTAGCATGTGACTTAACCCAGGTCATGGTGTAGCTGTGTGATTTTCATGGAAATCCGTTCACACGTGAATAGGACGGAACGGCCCGACCGCGACAGACAAAGGTACCAAACATACGTCATATGAGTACAATGTACATGACTTAGGGCCAAGGGCACCATGTTCTATTACTTACTGAAGGTCTAATTTAGTATTATTGATGAACTATCTTAATGACTGACTGATTACGGCACTAATTCTACTTTGATCATTTTATTTTTGTAACCTCACTAGGTTTATAATATACTTTAACTGAACGAAGACAGCAGCTGTGCTGCTGAGGAGTTTCTTGCGCAACTTCTCTTTACAGCTAAAGCTCTAGGAAGTGGTGAAAGTTGGGTGTTTTAAGGCGACTGTCTTATGTAATTTTGACGGTCGAAAAGTGCTGATTCTCATGAATGACAGCTCACTTAATGTAAGTTTTCACGGTGAGGTTTTTACAGAATAAATCGGCAACTCTTACAGGTAGCCTGGAATGCGCTACCCACATCGCTTATTCTATTTAAATCACGCTCTTTACATATATAATCCGATACCCCATCCACTTGTTTAACCTCTTTTGTATTTAATAAGCGTAGTATAATACAACATTTTACGACCGTGACAAGGTACACGATAGCGGATATCTCTTGCAGGGGAGCTCCATAAAACGTAGGGATCGGTTTACGATAGATAACTTCGAAACAAAATACAATTGACGAGCAAATGTTGAGCTCTGTTGAGTTATTATTGAGCTGTGTTTGTGACAGCCGAAACTGGAGTGTGTACAAAGCGAATATTGTATGAAAAAAGTGTCATGGAGTGGATAGAAAATATGTTTTGGCTAGATTTGGGTGATGAAGGTATGAAATGTGAAGTTTTTTTTAATGGGCTCTTGAGAGACCTGGGTAATAGTTTATCGTGCTTGCGTTTAAGTAAATATGAAGATTAATATACTTCTATACTGGTAGATACACACATATATGTGAATCATGACATGAAATGTAACACACGTTGAAACAAGTTCACCTAGTTGTTGTGTTACATTTCATGTTGCATTGCATATATTGGAAATATATATTAGACCGGCAGTTTCAACGTATGTTACATTGATATTACGTTAAATATAAATGTGTACCCACAATAAATATACTACGATAAAGGTACTCCTTCTTATCGCTTTCCGGCTATTACAGATATCCACTTTTCATGTTTTTTTTACGGTAGTTGCACTCCAGAAAGCAAGCATAAAAAATACAGTTTACAACTTAAGCCGTACTTAATTCTGCTATAATATTCCTCCTGCCCTCTCTTCCTGAAGGCCGCAGTGTCCTTTGCTTTTATCTTCAGCGACATAAAACCACATACTCAGTGTATCCTAGTGAAGTAAGTTGTGAGATACTCAGCTGCGGAGAAGTATTCAAGAATGCTGGTGCATTTTCTGTGAAGGGATACATTTATTCAAAGTCAACTTTTTTGTCCTCAGTAGGTAGGTGTTGTTTTTTAAATCCATCATGAGGCCTAAAAGATAAACAATTAAGTGTTTATTATTGGATTTATAAATGCAGAGTTTTAATATTATATTAAATATTATTATACTATATAAAAATGAAGTCACTTTAGTATAGCTGCCTAATATAATTTTTTTGTTTTTTGTTTTAGACGAATACTGTAAGTCGCTGGATCAAGAAACATGAGGAAGAGGGTAACCATAGCCGTCGCTTATGAAACAAATGATTTCACAACAACTAGACAGTTTTCGGTATTATTCGACACCTCATTGCAAACTGATCGACGGGCCCTCCACGCTGAAGGCTTGCATCACAGAAGAAATATTTTTATGGTTTCAAAGAAACAAAATACAGCCACACATTGTAATTAGGATTCGAACTCGGACTTCGTTGGTCGTAAATCCATTGCTTAGCCCAAACAGCTACTAGCACATATTACATTTGCGCGAATTTTAGAAATGTAAGAACAGCAGTGCGATTCTGTAACCATCTCACCGTGAAAACTTAGGTGAAGTGAGCGTGGAGTGAGCTGTCATTCCAAGTAATGCTAGGGATTGACACTATTGACAGCTCACTCTAAGCTCACTTCACCTAACTTTTCACGGTGAGATTTTTACAGAATTGATCGGAAGGTCGCCACTATGGTGCGTATTCTAAATGCAACAGAAATATAATGTTATTTCGCGTAGTTCATTAGTGTGTATTATCTGTGGAATGTTGAGACACCATTCAAGCAAGCAAGCAAGCATGCTACTGGAGTTTTGAGCGATACTGTACAAACTCCCTAAAAAGTTGTGAAACAAAATCATTATAAAAGACCTTCTGTTGAAAGTAAGTATAGGCATGTAGTACAAGAAAACTTAAATGAAATAGCTCAAACTTGTAACTAAGCACATAAACTTATAAGCAACCCGAACATTAAATATATATTTTGTTACAAAAGTTCCAAGTATCAAATAAATAAAAAGTATCGGCACACGTGACAGCCAGCCGCACGTCCGCGCGCTCTGAATACTAAACAAGAAATGACATAAGTTTGAAAAAGGAATTCTCCGGTTTTTTTTTCCTAGAGACGCGAATGAAATATGGTGTTAGTACATGAAAAAGTACTGCTAATGTTTCTCCAAGATGAATTGAAATAAAAAAGAAACAGAATTTCAGCTTCTTGTGATTCGGTACACATTGTAACTGATTGATGATCGAATGGAAGGCACATTAGTTGTGTATATAGTAATTGCTAATTTATGTTCATCACGAATTCAACATACCTTAAAACAGGTGTTTTATTAAGGTATGTTGCTACGACACGTTGTCAGTCACCATCGTAAGGCTATATAAGGGAGCACTACGAATTTTAATCGTTGCGGATAATAATCGCCAGTCTGTATACAATACTAATATTCCAGAGTCCGCGCACTGTGGTAAAAATTCGCTTGAAAAAGCGTTTGCGATTTTATTTCACATAAACATGCGATTAAAATAATCGCATCGCAGTGCGCACTTAGCCTAAGTAGTAGAGTCTGATTTCCCAAGTTGCACCAGATAGTAGTAACTAAAATATCGTCACCCTTGTGGACTCTCTTTGGATATTTTGTTCCCTACATTTTCGATAGAAATAAACAAAGACATGACAGGATATCCATTACACTACTTTCCCTTCTATGTATTGATACTTTTGTGTCCTAATATATCTTTTGTAGCTCAAAATAATTACTGCGATGTATTGAATGGGCACACAATATCAAATATCGGGCATCAAAGACGGAACTTATGAGGTCTCTCTTTGAATTAGTATTTTGTTTTCGTCATTAGTAGATATTTCTTGGCTAAATGTGGTGCGTGGTAAAATGATTCTAATGTACTTATATCTTTAATATGTATATAGATATTATAGACTAGACATTGTCCTAACTACTTCTATTACTTACATAAAAACTCCATCGTTTAATTTTCCTGAGCGAGATATTTCAGTCGGCAGATGACTTTTATCTGAGGAAGGAATTTGATGGTTTGACAGTATTTGTACTCTATAGGAAATAAGTCGAACCGCCATTTAAATGACTATTGCAAAAGAGGCCCTATGGAGTAAACAAAATTCTATTTTTTTTTGTTTCTATTATGCTCATAGTAACGCAAAACCTTAAAATCTTTTTCCACCAAATGGCGATTTAGGCTTTTCGTTTTCAGTCAGTTATTCAGTGTAATCAGCCTATAATGTACCCACTGCTGGGACACAGGCCTCCTGTCTGTGAGAGGGTGTGGGCCGTAACCCAACACGCGTGCCCAGTGCGGGTTGGTAAATGTCACATGCGTTCAAATTTTTGGCTCTAGAACATGCCGGTTTCCTCACGACGGCGACGTTTTCCTTCACTGTTTTGTGAGCAGCTGTGGTGATTCAATAATTTACACAAAGTAAAGTGCCTGATTGATTTCGAACCCACTACCTACAACACGGAAGTCGCGGCCATTGCCACTGGGCCACAAATGCTCTTCAGAGTTATTCAGAGGTGCCTCTTATACCAATTAAAACAAAACAAATAATTAATTTTTGTAATACATTTTAGGGCGATAGAAACAAGCTCATTAAAATAATTTATGAACCTACGGTAAGTTCTATAGAAAATTGGGCGCAATAATTAGGTTCTCACAAAGCGAGTCTTACCATAAGACTCAACTTTGTAATTATTTCTTTATATTTTAATTGTATGAAAATTATCAGAACATTAAATAAAGAGAATAATAATTAACACAAGTTATTGAAACCACAGAAAAGGAAATCCATTAGGCACCTAATTTACGAAAATCATTAATGCCAGTAAGTTATTATCGAGTGTATTCACATCTATCATTTGTTTCCTTTTTCCTCAAATCAATATTATCATCATCCATCATACTCCTGCCCTTATCCCGATTTCATTTGGTGTCGGCGCAACATGTCTTTTCTACCATACTTCTCTATTAGTCGGCATCTCGGTAGTCACCCGCTTTCTCACCAATCATCATTCACAAAGTCCATTCTTCAAATCAATGTCAAAGTAAACATAATTGCCTCTTTTAGTGCCCAATTTCTTTGTTTTATGAAACGTTTGAAGCTAAAATCACCGTTTTCCACTCCATAGCCTAATAAGTAATATGTTCCTAATAATAATATTTCGATTCAATCAATAATAAAGTGAGCTTACCGCAGTCAACATAGACATTTCTCAAGGTGTACCCTTTTTGCAGACTTCCGCAACCACAGCCTTCTAAAACGAAAACTAGGTAAACAGTTCAGTAGCCTAAAATCCCCTAAGTCCTACAGATTTTCATCATATTCATACCTGCAAAACTCAAAGCCCTGCCCACCCTATGAAACAATGCAGGCGTGAAAATAAGCCCGATCAGTCCATTTGCACTCGGATCACGTAAAACCCATTGAACTGAAATAATATGAGGATTTATTTTATTGTCCTGCAAGATACAGTAGTAGCTCTATCTTGATGGATGGTACACTAAACTTAGGAAGTCGGGAGTTGAAACATGACGTATACAGGGACCAATTTAATTAGCAAGCGAAACTCTTCAGACGTGATGGGCATCGATATCTTAACAAGGCACGACAAAGAAAAAAAAATTTCATGTGTTTTTTCTGGGGCAAATTTTTCAAGTTGTTGAGATTTTTTTTTTGTTTTATCGGTTATAGATATATACCCATCACATCTGTGAAGTTTACCCAGAAAATAAAACCGATTGTGTTACTGATATTTCAAGTAACTACAGTCGTTGTCCCCAAAATCTGTTTTTTTTTTGTTTTTTCGTAATTTTATTGTTTGTTTTATCTGATGTATGTATCTGGTGTATTGTGTGTCTTTTAGTTTGTGCCAAATAAATGTATTTTCTTTGAAGATAGAAGGATTAATTTCTGCCAGTTTCATCATTGAAACTAGAATAGGTAGGTACTGCCAGGGTAATTACCTGTCAAATTATGACAGTTATGATTTTATTATACGAACACGTTAAGTTGGTAGTAAATTTACTTACCAACTGATTTGCCTGACTTTATCTATTGCATTACTAACTGGCAAAATAATAATAATTAACTTATTGTATTTTCAATTTATTTGTAACGTTACCGAAGCTTTTATCAAACAATTTACGACTCCGACAACAGAGCGTTCGTCCATTAACGATACCGAACGGAAAAATATGTACCTAAATGCTTACACTACAACTCAGACCAAAACCCTTTTAATCTGTCGCCATTAAACATCAAACATCGTCACCTATACATCACCGTTAACCAGCCAAAAACATGGCCACCGCATCGACGTCATAAATTGCTGCTTGTCAATCGTCATCAAAAACCATCCCGGCTAGCTGAAAGCGCGAATTTATAGCCATTTATAGCGTGTCCTCAGCACTTAAGCTTCCATGTTTATTGCCTATCACTAAACGACGATTCTCGATATAATTTATCGAATCTTCCCAACCATTTGTTTTTATTTTTATATTTACGATTCGAATTCTGATTGCAATTTTTACGATTGATCGTACCGGTAAGGTAGGGTTATCTAATTATGCCATTAGGTAATGGCGGTTTTTTATGGGCGTTTTAGGGTAAACCATATGCGGCCTGCTTGATATAAATAAATTGGATATGAAGCTGTTATCTGTATAAATTTCATTTGGGAATGGCTCATAAAATGGGACGTAAAGGAAAAATATTATAATTTTAAAGTTAGGTTCGTCGGATAGAATATAATAGAATACTGTTTATTTAGTACACTATAAATACTACAGATATAAATGTAGAAATAAATTAATAGAATAAATGTTTGAACCGCATTATTATTAATTTAACTTAATTTACGAGTAGGTATGTCTCGTTCTTGTTCATAATTGGGTCACTTTTCACATCATTCCTACATGCAAGCCGTCTAAGAAATTTCGTCAAAAAGAAAAACAGCAAAGACCTCACTCCTGATTTCTGCTACCAATCTTTCTTCTCCAACCATATCTAACAATTTGTGAACTTTGCCTTTGTAATCATAATTTATATAAGTACTAAACTACATTTTATTGTAGGTATGTATACCTAAAATCTATTTACACTAGGAACTAAATTAAATGTCTAACTAACCAAACAAAAACTTGGGCGTCAACGTACTCGTTCACCTCGCTGTCATCCGCAAACGCAGCATTGCCACGTGGCATGGCAATGCTAATTCTTTGGCCAAAGCACGAGCCCTCTGGTTACATGAAGTGTCGACCAGTCGGCGAGAAAGTACCAAACTATAACGTACAGCAATCTTGAATATCTTTCTTTTAATAAAAGGACTTCCTCCATCCAACCTCGAGCACACTCACAACGTAAGCTCACATAAAGCGGCGCACTCATAGTCAGACATAATCCGCGTCACGGCCACGACACCGCGTTTGTAAGCGGTCGCGCGTCACAAGCGTGCTAACGTGACCAGACTGTAAGCTCAGCGTGACATCTCGACCAGATGGAATATTATACCATTGTGATAATGTAATAAAGGCTTTTAAAAATTGGTCTTGTATTGTTTTTATACATACTTAACCATTACTGACACTGAAATATAAGTACGCCAGATGACATGAAATGAAAATGTTTTTTTTCTGTAAGTAGGAAATCGGAATCACTTTTAAACGTCAAAAAAAACAAAATAATAATCTAGATTGAGTCCACATTTCCTAACTAACCTAACCCCTGAGAAGAAATCGGGAAACAAACTCAAAGTTACCTATATGTGTAACATTTACTTTTCCTTGTTTTATAGATTTAATACTGACATAGAAAAACAGTCATGAAGACAGACAGGTGGATTAACATACCAGACGCCGCTGCCGCCAGTATAAGGTCTTTGGCTGCCGCAGACACCGGCGCGGTTGGAAAAAAAAAGAAAATTAAAAAAGCATTCACGTTTATGTACAATGCTATTTTAATTATAACCTTCTTAAGACACCCGTGTGTTTTGGTAATAATATTGAACATCTACTGAAACTGCAATACACGTAGGTAATTCTTACAACAAATTCTGTTTTGGCTGCAACACCTAACGTTTTCAAAACCGACTTTTTCACGGTCCAAATAGCCAATCTATACATTGGCAGACCGATACATACATTTGACAGCTAAAAAAAAATCAACCAATACTCGTATTTCTATGCCAGTTGTCCAATAAAATTTTACGTAGATATATTGTCGAAAAAAGGTTTTTGTATTTTTAAATACCTTTACGAAAAACCGTGGTGGGGAGGCTTAGCGGTTTCGGGCCGTCAGTCGCTGTGAGGTACTCGCGAACAGAGAGCCCCAACGCGAAAACATGACTTTATGCGACTGACAGGTTTCATGCGGGCGAGCTGATGCGACTTTTTTTCAATATTTTTTTTATCTTCCCTTTTTTTCGGGAAATCGGTGAGCCGTAGCCGGATTTATTTATGGTTGAGCAAGAGGCGTGTCGTGCTTGTGTGTTTAATTTATAGGCTCCTTTTTCGATGTTGATCGGCGTGTGGGAAAAATGTTTCGTTTATTTTTCCTTAAAAAGGATCTAGACAATGCGATGCTGGTTACTTGTTTTTGTATTTATGAATAAATTGTTTAGGGTTTTGTGCAGTGAGGCGGAAATGATGTAAATCGAGCAATGGAATCACATCGCAGATCTAAATGATATCAGGATCTTTTTTTCGTATAATATTGTGCTTTGTATTGGTGGCAGTCTAATTTGGTGCTGGCTTGATTCAATATAGGTTATACGGACAGTCGGACATACAATAATATTACGATATAGTTTGGTACAATTAATATGAAAAAATATTTTCTTGGAAGCCGAAACTATTTTTACTAGCAAAAATAAAAACATAATATATAATCAAATTGCGCCTTCGCATCAGTTCGACAACATATAACAAAAAAAGATAAATCTCTCTTCCAAAAAAACAACCCTCTCAACGCGACATATGGGTCCAAAATACCGTCATAACATAGTAATTGTACCCGAGATACACGTTATCGAATTTCGAAGGACGCACGATCCGATCCGCCGTTTTTTTATTAAGTTTCGAAGATACACCTCACGATTTGTTGTGCGTCCCCAAATGCGATCTATGTCTCGAATTTGATTCAGGCTGAAAATAATAAAGTTAACTTACCTAAATTCGTTACGGGATTTTTTCTGAAAGTCAATGCTTACCTGAAATGAGAAAAAAACATGCGTTATTTTTTTTTCAGAAGAATTTGTAGACTGTTCTTTTATTTATTTAGTAGTGAGGTACTCGTATATCTGAACCAATGAATCGGAATAACTTCAAAAGAAAGTGCCAGTAGAGTGAAAAACAATTTTGTTTTTTTTTCTATTTTTCCAGCGTTTGCTTAATTGATTTTATTTATAGAAAGATACACTGGCTTATTTCAAACAAGTTTAAATACTATTTTAGATTATACTACCTGCGCTCCGCGGTTGCACCCGCATAAGTTTCGATCCCGTGGGAATTTCGGGATAAAAAGTATCTTATGTGTTAATCCTGATTATAAACCATCTGTGTGCCAAATTTTATCCAAATCTTTTTATTAGTTTTTCCGTGAAGAAGTAACAAACATCCATCCATGCATCCATCCATACAAATTTTCGCGTTTATAATATTAGTAGGATTTGGTTCAACAATTTTTTCTTTTGAATGGTTGATTAAAACCATCTGCTGCCTAAAAAAAAGGCTTCTTTCATCTAATCTCCGAAATTCAAAACTGTCTTCGTTGATCGCAATGAATCATTAACACTCCACCTGCCCTTCAATCTTCATTTACTGCATTAAACCTAATAGATGCAATAAAGTGTACATTCAGTGCGATTGCGTCGCCGTATTAAATGTCCCTCCAGCATCTCATTTGATTGGTAAGACCATTAATTGGTTTAGTGCAATGAAAGCGATTTAATTGAAAGTGAGCAGCGAAGGGTTAAATACACACGTGAAATCACGTGGAGGGTCTCAGACGGATTAATTAGAGTTGAAATTAGTGTCAAAGGACTAGATACTTGAACGCTTAGGGAGCATAATGACCTAAAATTATATACGACGTGAACAATTACATAAGAGTTATGACCTTGTTGATTAATTTGAATCCCTTCAGCGGAATAAACTAGATCTTGTTTAAAGAAATAAATTATTACCTTTGCTTATATTACACCAGCTTCGTCCACGTGAAATTTCTCGATGCACCGCGTAGTATCGCATCGCCCACCCGCGCTATTACTTCGTTTTGGCTTAGCGTTTCTTCAGACATTTTTTTTCTCGGCTACTTAGAGTCGTAGCGAAATGCAAAACAGCCTATAACCTTCCTAAGGAATTGGGCCCTGTTAAATGCAAATAGATTTTTTCAGTCGTCTAGAAATTAGCGTGTTCAAACAAAAATACAAACAAAAATCTCTTCAAATTTATTATTTTAGTTTACTTTGCTAAGAAGGCATTATAGAACATCTATTTAAGTAGACTTCGCGTCGATACCAAAAATTTACAAAGACAAGCCCAAACGAAACCACAGATAAAATACAAAACTGTTATTTCTCGTTCACGAAACCCAATTTCACAAATTAGCCTCGAAACACTGAATAAAATGGTTCAATTTTGTTAGCACTGAAACGTTTCAGTCCAAAATGATACTTTTACATAACACTTCAAGAGCTTGCTGAAAAACTTTCACGAATATAATAATGGATTCCACAAATCGTGAGTAAAAAATACTGAAATTCTTTCGTATTTACCGTTATGTTTGTACATAAAAATAAAGCTTACCTATATAACTTTATGACTTTATGTAATGTTGAGGTGTAAAAGCAAATAGATCTAATAGACCTTAGCAATATTAGGATCGTAGAGCATAAAGTCTTAATAAAAAGCACATTTACATGCATAAAGTCGGTTTATCCGAATAAGACTTTATTACACATCTGACAGTAAAGTTTTGACAGCTCATATGAAATGCGGATGAAATGTCGCAGCGGAAATGAGGTGATTACACCTGTAAAATATTTTATTTTGAAAGTTATGGAAATGAATTAATTTGAAATATAACCGGATGTTCAGGAAGATTACATTATCCTAAATGTTGTCCGCTGGAGTTTCTTAAATGGTGTAGATTCTGAACATCTCATGTAGGTACAACAGTACTGTTGTGGATTTTATTAATCTTTCTTATTCGATAAGCCCAGTGAAATGAAATGAAATGGAATTGAAATTGTTTATTCTCTAAATACGATATCGGAATCACTTTGATTAAAAAATAAGCTAGTTGATCGGCGTTTCCTATCTGACTACTCTGAGAAGAAAACCGAAACAAACGACCGCTTTTGCATGCCTTGTAATTGGCAAAATATGGCTGTTTCTGTATCTATATTATGACTTGTACCCATATTTGCAAAATAAAATATCTCTATCAAACTCAGGGGTCACAGTCTCTCAATCACACACAATCAGTCTAGACAATCACAGACTTCTAACAAAAATCTCAATTTTACTGGAATACAGGGTGACTGAAACTGAATCTTAATAATCTTAACGCGACGGTAAAAAGTTAGTGCTAAAAATTATATATTATATTTCTGTAAATTGGTACATGGTTGTCATGGTATGGACATTGGACATGTCATACGGAGGAATGAGGAAAATGTCATGAGAAAAGTTTTGAATATGAATGTCGATGGCTATAAGAGTAGGGGAAGATCATAGAAATGGTGGATGTACTGTGTGTGAATGACGATATGGTTAGAAAGGGGGTGACTGTCGAGATGACGACTAATATAGAAATATGGAAGAAAAATACATTTTGCGACGACCACAAGAAAAACACTTTTACACGTAAAAGTAAATTATGTTTTAAAAATAGATGAGTTCGGTGTTTCCTACCCGACTACTCTGAGAAGAGAGACCCAAACAAACTCAGTTAGCAAACGACACACATAATAGGGCTGGCACATTTTTCAGCAGTTTAAACACATCTTGTGTCAACTTAAACCTAATTAGTGTTGCGTACGTGGGTACAGTAGTACCATTCTCTAGAGAGTTTACCTAAAATACAAAGTATAATGAAACGGTGACTTTATGACAGAATTATTGTCAAAATATGCTGTACGAGACACATTTTATGCTCTTTACGTACAGGTGAGTTAATTCGCTGTATAAACTTTGATGAGCTATAAAAGTTGTGTGAATGTATGTTTACTTGTGTATCTACACAGTTTTACTGGAGCTACGTAGCTGTATAATAATCTAGGCTTTGGAAGAGGATGTTTTACATCGTTTTTGTTATCTACAAAATGAGCGCGTTGAGGTTGTTCAATTAGATTGAAACTTTAGAATTTGACGAAACTATGTATCTGCTTTATTATAAATTAGGTGCACTCTGCGGTTTCACCCGCATAAGTCTCGATCCCGTTGGAATATCTAGATAAAAAGTATCCTATGTCCTAATCGAGGCCATGATCTACCCATGTGTTAAATTTCATGAAATTTAACACATGGGTAGATCATGGCCTTTTTTAGCATGAAAGTGTAACAAACAAACAGACTTACAAAAAAACAATATTAGTTTGGATATGATTTTAGTCCTGGAAGGATTTAATCGTTGACCTTGACTGTGCGAACACTGACATCGTGAAAATTGATAAAAATGGAAATTGGGTAAGACGAAGAAAACTCTTTATGATATTATTGCGTTAGGTTGATCCCTATTATCGTATAATTATTGTAAAATCTTTGACTATAGTCTGTTCATAAAGGGATAGGTCGCACGACACATTGACTTTGGCATCAATAAGAACTAAGAATAATATTTCTTATGACTATATTAGTGTGTGTGGTGGTCGGAAATTAAGCCACGGGGCGAACTACCGGGATAACAGTCATAACCCTGACCTAGGTCACGGTCTATCTTCAGCCTATACTGTTCTCACCGCTGGGACACAGGCGTCCTCTCCGCGAGAGGGAGTGGGCCATAAATAATCTGCCACGCGAGCCCAGTGCAGGTCGGCGGATGTCACATGTCTTCAAATTTTGGGTTCTAAGATATGCCGGTTTCCTTACGATGTTGACCTTCACCGTTTTGAGAGTAGCATGGTGTATCCGTGTGCCTAATTCATCCAAATCCGTCCAGCCACTAAGTTGTGATAGGTAACTGACAGATAGACTGATAGAGTTACTTTCCCATTTGTAATAATTAACTAACTATATGAGTTCCATTACTCATGATTTTACGAGCACCACATGATACTTCTTTTTATTAGGCACTGACTTACTACTTCTCTTCCGCCATTTTCTTCACCGTTAGGACCTTTTTTATGTTTTGGAGTTAATTTGAAACATAAAGCCTGATGAGCCATAAACTCGTTTTATTTAGCTGTGACGTCACAAATATGAAGATAAGTGACGTAATTTTGTTTGTTTTGAAAGAGGGCCTTTTATATATGAGTTAAATGAGTTTTTTTTTATTCTCAGGCATGATAATATGAATCACGTACGTGTTTTCTCAATACAATGTCATGATTTTTGATGTTATGTTACTCTGGTAGTCGGTAATTCTGTTGTTTTAAATATCTTAGTTCCTCTTCACAGCTAATTCAACATTATTTAGGCAGACCAGAAACTTGACTCTGCGTATTTTATATATCTTTTTACGACTGCCCCGTTAGTGGTCTCGTGGTCGCAAGCGCGACTGCTGAGCGTGGGGTCCTGGGTTCGATACCCGGGTCGGGCAAAGTGCTATTGGATTTTTTCATTGGGAATTACTTAGTAACAGCCCGGAGTTTGAAAGTGGGCGGTGTGATCCCCCCCCCCCCCCGTGGCTCGCAAAGCACGTCAAGCCGTTGGTCCTGTGCCTAATCTCGCTCCAGTACTCTCGGATTGCCGTCCCCTCGGACTATGAGAGCGAGGGTCGAGAGAGTGCAGTTGTATCTGCGTACACGCTCGTGCACTATAATACATCTACTGCGCCGAAGGTTGGTCTCCGCTGAGATTGGTCACCATGACCGAAATTCGGTCTGGAGGACTTTCTGAAAGACCTTTTTAAAAGCGCTCAAAATAATTCATACTAGTACGAATGATACGATCCTTTATGCTCTTTTTACCTGTAGCACAGATAATAATGTAATACTATATGTACCTGTAATTACTAAGTACTTGCACTTTAGAATAATAATAATAATAATATCCCTGGACATTTCACACAGCACCATTTGTCTCAAGCTAAGCAACCTAATGCTTGTGTTATGGTAACAAGATGGCTGATAAACTACTTATATACAATTTTTTTTTTGTAAGTACATACATATTATAGATAGAAAAACACCCAGACTCGGAACAAATACATGTAGGTCATACAAATATTTGTTCCTTGCGGGAATCGAACCCGCGACACGCAGCGCAGCAGTCAATCGCTTAACCACTGCGCCAACCGTGCCGCCAGAATAATTTAATCGCATTAGCCACATCCAAATTCCACAATTTTCCTCGATAGCTGAACATCATTCTTTCATCCACCAAGTTAACCGACTTCATAGAATCAGTAAAAATAGAATAAAAAAATAAGTTCCACGCCGAGCTGTTTCTGGAGTTAACAGTGGAGTTCAGAAATTAAAAACCGGCCAAATGCGAGTCGGACTCGCGAACGAAGGGTTCCGTACCATTGACTAGGTAAACAACAGTAGGTATAAAAAAAATCGCGTTTGTTGTATGGGACCCCCGTTTAAATATTTATTTTATTTTGTTTTTAGTACTTGTTGTTATAGCGGCAACAGAAATACATAATTTGAGAAAATTTCAACTGTCTAGCTATAGGGGTTCTTGAGATACAGCCTAGTGACAGACAGACGGACGGACAGACAGCAAAGTCTTAGTAATAGGGTACCGTTTTTACCCTTTGGGTACGGAACCCTAAAAAGTACTAATTTCCATTCTAGTTAATGTTATACTTGTGGGATGGAAGATAAATATAGGATGACTTCTTCTATTGTATTCTAAGGCTTATCCGGCTAACCTTTCCCAACCATGTCGGCTTTCAGTCTATCCAGATACGTGTGAAGAATAATAATGTGACTGCAGTCTCTGAACTCTACATTTCCGCAATCGTATTAGTGAGTAATGTCGTAAATGTCTGACCTCCCAGGTTGATCCTGTTGTTGTTTATGTCTGGTATCCACGACTGCAGAGCGGGTTGGGGGGGGGGGTCCTTTGTTCGATAACCAGGCCATGCAAAGTGTTTGGGTGGGTTTTTTCATTAGGAATTTCTCCGTAACAGCACAGACTTTGGATGTTGGCGGCGTGATACCCCCGTGCCTTGGAAAGCACGCTAGGCCGGTGGTCCTGCGCCTGATCTCTCTCCAGTTGTGTAGGATTGTCATTCCATCGGACTATGAGAGTGAGGGAAGAGAGAGTGCGCCTGTATTTGCGCACGCACTTGGGCATCCTATCTCACTCTACTATTATTATTTATTAAATCAAATCAAATTATTTATTGGTCTAAGTCTGGTGCACATAACTTTTATGCTGTGATTTTATGGTAAAAAAACATAATTATTATGAATAAAGTCTGAGCTTATAATTGGTAATTATATTTACACTACCCACTTGTTAAGTTTCCATAAATTTAAGTATTTGTTATTAAAATACTTTCCCTAAAATTACCTTAAAATCTCATTAATCAAACTTCCATGCATTAATCTTAATATCAGCTTATTTGTTCCAAACGTATAATAATTATATAAAAACAAAGTAACGAAACAAGGTTTGAATCCTTGCTTACAACTTAACTCAACAACTTCGCACGGTATAAATTATAAAATAATTAAAAGTTCAAAACTTAGTTTGAAAACATTTTGCTTACAGATTCACGTATATTTTGTGTTGGAGAGAGATTAGAACTGTAGTTAATGTGTTGCTTGTAATTTAGGGTTATATTTGCTTAACACAATCTCCGCTTTTTGTTTTTGTTCAAAGCAAAACTCTTCGCTATGCACAATGAAAAATAAACTTTTTTTACAGCGCGGTTATCGCCACCCACGCCCCCTATGTGCCTTTGACATTATACTTTTAAAACTTTTTACAGAGTTAAAAGAGTAACATATTATAAAAAAAAAAGTTTCTGAACTCTGTACCGGCCCCAAGTTTGCCTGCGCCTTAATTAGCAAACCATTATTAAATCACTCCTTAATCAAAGCTGACCTCATCAGTAATTTAGTTGTTAATAATGAATAGTTAAGTAAAGTACTCGAGAGTAAAGTCTAGCGCAATGATTGCTTTTTGAAAAATTGTAGACAGGTCTAAAATGATTGATCTGCAGAAAAAGTTATATTATAAGTTTGTACATGATAAGTCCTAATCCTATCGTTCAGAACTAAATGGTTCAAAGTGACTATTTTGGATCAAACCGGTTTCAGCAAAGTAACCATTTTGAAAATATTACCTTGTAAGTATGCCTTTTAAAACTGTAACAGAGGCTGCTTACTTCTGAGGGGCTCGTGGCTAAATAATACCAGCCACGTGGGTCGGTGCGAGCGTAGTGTGGATGGGTGACCATTCATTACATATCGAGATCCCTCCAAAATCACGTTAAACCGTGGGTCCCGGTTGTCATTTGTAGATCGGGTTTCGCAGCCAGAAGCCCAAAAGTTTGACAACCAGTATTACTAAGGGGTATCGTATTACCCAGTAACTGGGTTGTGGAGGTCAGATAAGCAGTCGCTCCATGTAAAATACACGTATTCAGCTGCATCCTTTAGACTGGAAACCTCAACACAGTTGGGAAAAGGCTAGCCTAATGATGAGTTATAACTAACATCGATGTCCCTCACATACATATCCTCATTATAACCCCCACTCTAACATAAACACACATATACAACTCAGAAGTCGTTTCTATATCCCATAATTGTTAACTTTAATTTTAATATACATACTTTGAACCTGCAATGTCAATGACTATTTTTATAATGTTATAACACAATATAAAAGGTTTTTGGTAGGTATCGCAGTGACAGCGGAACACTGACTCCTGAGTCACAGGATCACCTAGTTTAGGAGTCAGGGTTTACCTTATTCGTATGACCTTTAGTTAACCAAGCTATGTGTCCTAGTCTTAAGCAATGTCAAAGGTTTTTGAATCAATAAAGATTTTTATTTATTTATTTTTATTTATTCATGTATCACAGGACTTGCCTACCGTTCGATTCTACCCTCCCAAAAACCAGCAACAAAGATGGCGGCCGCTCACGTTAGCCGTAAGAGAAAGTATTCGCTCCAATAAAAAGTACTTCGACAAGAAATTTAATAACAGATTCCGGCAAAGTTGCAGCTCCGTTGTTCTTGTTATTCGACAACTTTGTCTTATTGCATACATTTGTGTATCCGTAGCAGGCTCTGTATGGAGAATTTAAATACCTGACTGCCTACATCCGATAAATAGATTGTCTCACTTTTGAATTAATATTGCACCGTGTAACGAGACTTTTACATTGGTTTTGATACGGCGTTTTGTCTATAATAATTTCATAGTAAGCTACCTTTTCTATGAATGAATCAGAGTTTTTTTTTTGTTTAAAAAGGATAAGGTTTAATCTTCAAAAGTTCTGTCGGGTTCGGTAAAACCAAATCAAACTTTTACTGTTTTCTTCCTTATTTTATTAATTTCTTTTCTTCTTAATAATGTTCTTCTAAGCAGGTACGTATTTTGTAGAACATAATTATTGCATATTGAAGCAGAAATTAGTTCACAGTTTAGAAATGATTTGAATGTTATTGCTTTTAGTATCAAGAAGCTTTACAATAAAATGTGTGCATGGAAACATAAAAGTCATTACAGTCCATTTTGATAAATCACTTTGAGGTTTATCCAGAACAAAAAAATTATCACGAAAACAAAGTCCTACGAAATTGCAGTCACGGACAGTCCGTATTCCTTGTTTGTTTTCCAACTTTCTTGTTATTGCATACAACGATATCAGTATCTTGTTTAGAAGTAAAACTAGGGCACAGTCATGGCTTGTCATTTGATTTGGAAAATAAGGGAGTTATATACTTCTGGCTCCCTTTGGATACTTTATAAATGATAAATGATAAATGATAAATGATAAATGATTTTATTTTGTAAGTAGGTTTGTACAAACACTTTTACACGTCAATCATATTTTAAAACTAGATGAGGTCGGCGTTTCCTATCTGACTACTCTGAGAAGAAAGGCCGAAACAAACTCAGAGGTCACAGTCTCTTTTAAAGTCCAGACATAATCTTGGTCAGATCATATGAAGACCATGCAGGTCGATGTCTGAGATGGTCTTTTGAGGAAAGAACCACACAGATTGAGAGGACCTGTCCAGTCAGTGCACGCATTTGTCAGAAATCAGTGCAGCTCAACTCAAAACTTAAGGAGCTCGACGATTCGACGAACAATACCAAAGAAAGGACATTTGGGTAGGCCGCATTAATTA
This sequence comes from Apamea crenata, assembly GCA_949629185.1. Classification (NCBI taxonomy): domain Eukaryota; kingdom Metazoa; phylum Arthropoda; class Insecta; order Lepidoptera; family Noctuidae; genus Apamea; species Apamea crenata. The sequence goes on along the minus strand of OX451366.1, from coordinate 18,160,637 downwards.
CTCAAACTGCCAGACCATGACAAAACTAAGAGAACAGAGAGAAAAATAAAATATAATAAAAATAAAGTGACCCACATAGTATTCACATTCACAATAATTAAAATAATAGAATACTTTATAAAGTAAGCAAATGTCACAGTACTTATATATAGAATTCATTGATGTCAAAGTGTATATAAAAAAGAAAAACAACAACAAAACAGAAAAATAAGAACACTACATAGGTAAAAAATTGGAAGCATCTCAATCCCAAGCCTTTTTGTCCTCGATATAATCCTTAACGGTATAAAAGGCTTTCTGGCACAACTTACGTTTAATGAATGATTTGAATTTATTAAGGCTTAGATCTTGAACGGGGCTTGGAACTTTATTGTAAAAGCGTATACATTGGCATCTGAACGAGCCACCTATTTTCTTGAGCCTTGTTATAGGTACAACAAATTTGTGTTTGTTCCTAGTATTTATATCATGGATATCACTGTATTTTTTAAACAATTTTATGTTTCTATGGGCATATAAAAGATTTTCATAAATATATTGAGAAGGCACAGTCATAACATTAATCTCTTTAAATTTGTCTCTGAGCGAGTGTCTCGGACTTAATTTATAAATTGATCGAACAGCTCGCTTCTGCAAAACAAAGATAGTCTGAATATCGGCGGCATTTCCCCACAATAGAATACCGTACGACATTACACTATGAAAATAGCTAAAGTACACTAAGCGGGCTGTCTCTATATCAGTTAAATTACGAATTTTTCTAACAGCGTATGCTGCGGAACTTAGCTTTTTTGACAATTTATCTATATGTGGACCCCACTGAAGCTTAGCATCCAAAGTTATGCCCAAGAATACTGTGCTGTCTTCAGGATTCAATTCTTCGCCCTTTATCAACACATTCGTTTTCACCTGCCTAACGTGAGGTAGCGTAAACTTAATGCATTTAGTTTTTTTCTCGTTTAAAAGTAAATTATTAACATTGAACCAGTGGACTACTTTAGAGATCGCGCTATTTACATCGTCAGTAACCAGCTGCTGACGTTTAAGTTTAAATAAAAGTGAAGTGTCATCGGCAAACAACACTATATCATGATTATCCTTTATGAGGTACGGCAAGTCATTTATATAAATAAGAAACAAGAAAGGACCAAGAATTGAGCCCTGTGGGACTCCCATTGTTACTATAGATCCGGGAGATCTTTTTCCATTAACGACAACGCTCTGAATCCTGTTACTCAAGTATGAAGTAAGAAGATTCAGAGCATTGTTCCGAATTCCGTAGTGGCGGAGTTTCCTGATTAACGTTTCGTGAAGAACGCAATCGAATGCCTTGGACAAATCACAAAAGATGCCCAAGGCATCGCATTTATTTTCCCATGCATTATAAATATGTCCTAAAAGTTCAACACCGGCATCAGTAGTTGAACGACCCCTTGTAAAACCGAACTGTTTGCCATGTAATAATTTGTGTTTATTAAAAAATCTTTGCATTTGTTCTAAAATTAATTTCTCAAAAATTTTACTAAAGGTAGGTAGTACAGAAATAGGTCTATATTTGTGGGGTCTGATGTACTACCCGATTTAAACAAAGGTATTATTTTACTATTTTTCATGAGATCAGGAAACTCCCCACTGTCTATACAACTATTAAAGATAACAGCTAGAGCAGGTGCCACAATGTCAATAATAGACTTAGCAACTTCTACAGAATTACCCCACAAATCTGCAGTCTTTTTAACATTTAAAGTGTGAAAGGTTTTAATTATATCTCTACAGGTAATATGTTCAAAATGAAATTCCGAATCGCAACCATTAACATTTTCCTTAAGCAAAGACTCAGCAACAGAAGGTGATGAGTTTAGGGATTTAGTAGTTGAAACGGGAATATCCGAAAAGAAATTTTCAAATGCCTTGGCGACTTGTGAGTCAGATTTTATTATGTTGTCATTAATAGACAGGCTGTAGTCAGTATCTCGATTGCTAGATCTCCCCGCTTCACTATTAATAATAGTCCAGGTCGTTTTAATTACATTACTGCTGTTTTTAATCTTTGAACCCAAATAAAGTGACTTGGCCATATAACAAACTTTTTTAAATAATTTTGAATAATTTCTAACATACAAATTAAATTCATCAGTGTTAACATAAGACCTTTCATTGTACAGTTCATAAAGCCGTGTTCTACTTTTATGAATACCAATGGTAGCCCAATCACTGAAAGATGCATTACTATTAACCGAGATAGTCTTGGGTATGAAGGTGGAATCAAATTGTTTACAGTATATATTAAAAAAAATATCATAAAGATTATTAGGATCAGCATGAGTTGACAAAACTGGTAATTTATCAATGAGTTTAACTTTAAAAGCCTCCAAGCGACTCGCAGTTTTGGGGTTAACAGTGATATCCTTTTTAGCCACTTTTTTGTTTTGGTTTTGAATAGTAATCCTTTGCCCGCAATGATCAGAATCTAGTAAATTTATAATTTCTTTGTGGCTTGGTATAATATCTGTATAAATATTATCTAGGCATGTGGCACTAGTAGGTGTTATTCTTGTGGGCTCCAAAAATAGGTTTACAAGATTGTAGGACTGAAACAGGCTTAAAATTTTACTACAAGAACCTGAGTTTTCTAACAAATTGACATTAAAATCACCACAAATGATAACGGACTTGCTTGAATTACAAATCCTGTGTAACACTTCATCCATTACCTTTTCAAAGCAGTCATACAATCCTGAAGGGGGTCTGTACACACTTAATACAACCAAGTGCTCCAATTCTATACAGGCAATTTCAACTGTACGCTCAACAGATAGGCTCACAATATCGTTACGATCTTTAAATTTGAGCTGGTTACTTACTAAAATTAAAGAGCCACCATGTATAGCATTTATTCTGCTGAACGAACTACCAACCTGGTGATTACTAAAATTGAACAAGAACTGGTGACTTTTCAGCCAATGTTCTGTTAAACAAAGAATATCAATACTATTAAAATTCATAAATAATTCTACTTCTAAATCTTTGTTCATAAATCCTTGAATATTTTGATGCACCAGGTTGATACTATTTACTGATTCTAAACTTTTTATTGAGTTGCTTTTGCAATTCTGAACATTATAGCTAGAGATTGCCTCTATTGTCTTAATTTCTAATTTAAATTATTGGCAATGTCAGTAATTGTGACCAAATTATTTATACTGTCATTGCATTGCTCAAAAGAAGCAAGTTGTTTAGCCAAATTTTTGGCTGTGATAGAAAAAAAATATGATAGCGACATAGCTATCTGTCTCTTATAATATTTAGGAAGATAGTACATAACAATGTTATGTCTATCTTTTGTCAAATATAAATTATTACTAACATAATTGTTAGTATCAATCAAATGGAACATGTTATCATTAAATGTCAAATTATGCATTGTCATATTCAATTCAAACCTTAACCTATTTTCTTCCTGTGGCAAACTGTTACTGTAAGGGAATGTAAACAACACAACTTTTCTTAAACTAAGTTTGCATAATGTTCTATGATACTCAAGCAGTTCTCCTTTGTTTACATTTCCTCTATTACCCATAAAAATTAATAATGTTGTATCCTGGGTAAAGTTACATTTAGTAATTTCTTTCATAATATGAAACAAAGAACCACCAGGCATACAGTAATTTAATATTGAGTGTCCCGGATACTCATGTGTCAATAAGTGACCTAAGTCTTTACCTATCTCATCACAAAATAACACAATATCATCCTTTAGACTTTGTTTACAAGGTTTATTGGAGCTATTAGTAGTAGGAATTATCAAATCAACACAGGGCTGCAGTAAGGAGGTGTTGCATGTTGTCAATGAATGATCCGGCGTAAGATCAATGGATGGTGTCAGACAATGCTCACAGTTAGTTTTTTGTGAGTTTACCAGTTCATTCATTGCCAACACATATTCCCTCATTAGGTCTTCAGAGGTATTATACTTATTAGTCATTGAACTAAGTTTCTCCTGTAGATGGTCAAGTTCTGATTGCATGGCATCTGTGTCAATGTTGTACCTCCTAGTACTCTGCTCCAAGTTATAGGAATACATGTCTAATTGTTTGAGCAAATTCAACCTTTCTCTATTCAATTTAACATTTTTGATAAAGAACCTTTGTCTTTTTATCATTTTTTGAGTTTTAACAATGTACTTATTAATTTTGATGTATTTTTTAATTTTATTTTTACTGCTTACTACCCTCACTGAATTATATATTTTAGATTCATCATCATCTGTCAAATTAATTGTGTTTGTGGGATTTATGGCAGAAACCATTGACGGGGCAATAGGCATCAACTCACTGAACAGACTTTGATTCAGCGAGGCGGTGATGTTAAGATTGCTAAATATAAGAGTTTATTTCCATTATCTTTTATGATGTGTTTTACAAGATTGATGTATTTTTGTTGTTTTCGCTCATTCCATTCTATCAAATCTCATCTAGCTAGTTACTATCTGATTTCCTACTATAATATCCACAACATAGGAAAACATTACTAGACTAGGTCTATAAATCTTAAGCTTCTGACCAAATAAGTATTTCCTAGGATATTGGTATCTCCTATACCTACTTGTTTAAATCGAATCCCAAACCTGCCTATCGTAGTCCACTGCTTGGCATAGGCCTTTCCCAAACTGCTCCACAACACCGTGTCCTCCACCTTCCGTGTTCAGTCACACCCAGCTTTTTAATGTTGTCAGTCCATCTGATTGGGGAGTCTTTATTAAACATGGAATTATTATCTAGATCGTTAGTATTCCCTATAAATCACCAATAATATTTACCAGGTACCTGCTGAAGATTATACAACAATAATAATACGTGCCAACATTGTTTAAAGCCAGTATTTCATGGCTTCGCATTTTTTAACTCAAGTACGGTATTATTATACGTCGAGGGCTTACAAATGGTGTCAACAACGCACTTCGTTTCAGAACGTTCGCCATATCATATAATAGGTACCGGTGTACATTTAACAAGTACACCTATAACGTAGATGGTCCTGACATGTTAAGTTTTTATTATTGATCAGACAACTGTCCAGATGGATTTTGAGATTACTATAAGCGATTGCGGGTTCTCATGATGATCTAGACCTTTTTGTCGTGTTAATAAGGGACACATAATCAGCCTATAATGTTCCCACTGCTAGGACACAGGCCCCCTCTCTGTGAGAGGGAGCGGGCCATAATCTGCTACGCGGGCCCAGTGTGGGTTGATGTGGATAGCACATGTCTTCGAATTTTTGGTTCTAGGACATTCCGGTTTTCTCGCGATATTTTCTTTCACCGTTTTGAGAGCAGTGGTCAAGGACAAGTTGTCGGTCGTGGGTCCAAAGCTAAGCAGTAGCTTTGGACCCACGACCGACAACTTGTCAGTCACAGCTGTTACCACTGTTTCTCATGAGACATATTATTTGTTTTAGAGTCAGTGTGTGTCTCCTTTTGCTTTCAAACCAATGTTCCTTTTGTTTGTTTCTTACAAAAGATTCAATATTTCTTTAACATACTACTTACTTACTTACATAGTAACGCTGACATAAAGTTGTGTGTAAATCAAGTTTCAATTTCTATATGCTTTCACTGTTTGGGAAAACATCAAAACACTTCGCCACTCAGCAGTTCAGCACAAATATCTTCACAAGTGATTGCAAACTTTGCCAACATCTCATCACTGTACTTCGACAAACAAGACACAATAAAAAGAGCTAAACAAACAAAAACAAACAATTGTTTACATTGAACATGAAAGTAAACCATCCGACCGACAAATTGTTCAAAGATGTTTAAAACATTAATGTTATATCTTTTGAATCTATGTTTTGTGTCTGTATCAATATTTACCAAAGTTAGTTTCATGTCAACAAACATAACATAACATCACGCCTGTAATCCCCGAAGAGTTAGGGTACCTATACAGAGACAACGTGTTAACGTCGGTTATTATATCAGGAAAAGTAGAGAAAGATTATTTGAACTGTATGGCCTTAAGCCGTTTATTAACATGGATACTTTTAACAAGTATGTTGCTACTTATTCTAAAACTTTTAAAAATATCTGCAAAGCAGCTAAAGCTTTATTCATTAGTAACAAGTTTAAATCAGCAGACAGTAAAATAAAGAAGTAATAGCTCTATAATAAAGGATAATGTTTAACTGTTACTTTAAATTGTCATGGAAAAATCATAATATTCCCTTAGTAAGAGTTAAAATACAAACAACAAATATTTTGCTCAAGGCAGGAATACTTTAGTTAGATTCACATTTGCAAAAGCAGCAGGTGACACTAAGCTACTGCATAAATTGTTCCTAGACAGGTCAAATTCCACTGCCTGGAAAATAAAATGGTGCACCTTTGAATTTTGGGAAATTCTACTAAAGGTGGCAATTCTCGCAGTACCATCGTTGCACTTTAGAGCGAGATATCGCAGCAAAACGTTATCGCGCTGGTGCAGCACTATTCCAAGGTACGAAATGCTAGGAATGTAATAATTTAACACTATATTTCTCCCCAGATTACCATGCGAAACCCTCATTCCTCATTCCCAAATTGCAAAATTCCAATAGCAGCAATTCCCAAAGTGAAATAATAACATCTTTATGTAAACGAGCCTGAATGCTCCTCGTTTTGTGAACATAACACACAGATTCGAGTACACTGAATTAATATTATTGTTGAACTTAACTTGTTTTTGGGAGCCATAACTCTAACTGGATCAAGGACTGGCCTCTTTCGACAACATTCATTTTATTAGTCCCCAAGTGTTCGGAATTTGAACGAGTGTTTGAGATCTGAATAGAGAAATGTTTTGAAAAAGTTTCGTTGTTCCGGTTTTTGGTATTCATAGCAGCAAATCATTATTTTGTTGTGTTGGGCGTGACGTCATAATTTGGTGTTTCTTGAAAACAGTGATTATTATTTTAGTCACTGTAATTAACCTAATTTTTATCGTCTTCTCTCTCTGTGTAGGCGGTCCCTCATGTCTGAGGATCGTGGTCAGCTTCGGAGTTACATCTGGAGCGGATGATCCGCCTCCACCGGTTTCTGTCCAGCGCATCCCTTACTACCGTGTAGAATGTAGAGGATGATTCTATTGTCTTAGACTTTGTCTTATGACTAAAATATAAATACCTACTAACAACTGTTCTACCATTCAAAATATTCAATGAATTTTAAATTTAAAAAGCAGAGATCACCCGAGGAATATTCAATACTCACTGTTATCGCTAATTTGACGACTTTTGAGAAGACATCATTTCAATAAACTGTCCCTGCAACAGCTTCCCCATCCCAAAAAGATATTTAAACTAAGATAATGAAACAATAACTTGCTGGAAAATATTTCACAAGAGACACTTCCAGATGCTTAACCCAAAAACTGTGTCAACTTTTATGATACGACAAGTAGGGGTCCCAAATTGTCAAGTAATGCACTTCGGTCTTTTGTTCCGCGGTTGAGCTTATTATTTTTGTAATCATACACTAGTAGGTCGAGGGTGCACTTAAGGCTATATGTACGAAGAGAAAGAGATGTTTGTTAAGCAAATGAGTTGAGATAATGCAATTTTTGTTATTGAAATGGTTCCATGTTAGTAAGGAAATGAAAGAATAACATGTGTTACTATGTAAGAGACGAACGGGGTAGTTTGAAGCAGGGTTCGTAAAAATGTTAGACGGCACGGAAAACTTTGATTAGGTACTCTATGTTGCAAATATTTGCATGGATATGATTTTGTAAATGAAGGAAAGAGAATTCTCTATACAGATTACACAAAATACACATACATGCAGTTTTCATTGTCAAACTTGTAGGGACCCGTCAGTCTGGTGACTAATAGGTACTATACTCAAAGCTTCCCTTGTCTCGACACTCAACTCTCAGATGACACATATAATTCTCATTTCTCAAACTTGTAGTAAGACCCGTCAGTTGGGTGACTAATTGCATAATCATAATGTCGAGACACAGGCCTCCTCTCTTCGAGAGGGAGTGGGCTGTAATCTACCACGCCGGCCCAGTGCGTGTTGGTAGATGACACATGTCTTCGAATTTTTGGTTCTAAGACATGCCGGGTTCCTCACGATGTTTTCCTTTACCGTTTTGAGAGTTCAGTAGTGATGATATTATTTACATAAAGTAAAGAGCCTGCCTGAGTTCGAGCCACGTGACGCACGACCTACTACTCCTTCCTTAGTCGGGGCCGTTGTCAATGGGCAATACTGCTCTGATCGGGTGCCATACTAAAACCTTTTCTTATTTCGCCTATCAACTCTCGCCGCGCGATATCAAATATAATCCATTTCTTCATGACACAACTCAGAATTATATCCAACAATAACCAAAACAAAGAAAACACAAATAAAATCACATTTACTTAACAGAATCAGCCAATATCGTCTACAAAGCTTGTCTGAGGACCATTCCTGCAGAATAAGTGGAGGCCACAATGGGTCTCCAGGCTGAATGTGAGGCCAACAGCCTGTTTGCTTGGCGCACACTTCTAGGCCAGATAAGTCACGCTTTACGGACTTGGTAGGGTTGTCAAAGGAAATATGAACGGATTTTAATTTTTTATTTTATTTATTTACTAGCTGCGCCCCGCGGTTTAACCCACACGAGTTTCGATCCCGTGGGTATATCGGGATAAAAAGTACTATATATGTTAATCCTGGTTATAAACCACCCGGGTGCACAATTTTGTCCAAATCCGTTCAGTAGTTTTTGCGTGAAAGAGTATCAAACATCCATCCATCCATCCATAAGTACAAACTATCACGTTTATAATATTAGTAGGATTAATAACCAACTTATATTTACAGTTTGCACTACACACAACTTATCGGTATATATACTAGTAATTACCTACACATACAATCATAAAATTAGGCTAAATTACATAAAACTAGGCAAGCTAAAGGATTTTTGAACTTGTTTAAAATTTTGAATGAATTTTGATGATGTATAAAAATAATACAAGTTATTTATTATAGATATGTTATTTGCATGCTGCATACATGTTTAGTGGTCACAAATTTAAATGATTTTTTTTGGAACCACTATTATAACGTGTGAAATGTCACTGTATAAATATTTTATTTACCATGTAAATCTCAGTTAACCATAGCAAACTGTGGCTTTTTAAATTGAGCATGCTATGCTAATGATTTTTGTTAGGGTTAGCATGCATAATGTTGAGTCTTATATTTATCTGTTAATGAAAATGCATGCACACTCTCTGCAGCCCACTCTACATACGAGACTTATTTTAGTTTTCCTTGTTCACTTTCGTGTTTATAAGTCTTAATTTCTATTACTAAGTAATGTCCCACTGCAGGGCGAAGGCCTTTCTGCTCTCTTTCCACTTGTCTCGTTTCAAGCCGATTAGGAACCAGTTTTTGTTGAGGAGGAAGAGTAGAGAATCTTAATTCTGACTTAAAACTTAATGGAATATTCTCCTCACCACCAAATCATGTGTAAATGAAAAGTTAAGTAGTCATTAACAGTCAACATCATCATCTGCATCCAGTCCAACTGGATGCAGATGTTTTTTTTTTTTTACTCCCTATCTCTTATTACTCCTGTATCGTGGGTGCGTTGACAAACATTTAAACTCGCATAACCAAACAGCCAGACCCGGAACAACTATCTGTAGGCAGTACAAATATTTGTTCCGTGCGGGAATCGAACCCACGACACGCAGCGCAGCAGTCGATCGCTCAGCCACTGCGCCAACCGTGTCGTTAAATTATAATTATTATGAACAATGACTAAACTTTTAAAACTGGATTTCCTGAAAGATAAAAAACGTAATTTTTAAAGTTTAGTGACAGCCCTGCATCGCCGTCGGCTCTCACAACGACACATGACGTCATAAATCCTGCTTAGCTTCGTTCCGGTGTACGTGTGTATTTTTGTAGTGTCGCCATAAGTTTGAATCGCACACGCTCAATCTTCTTGACTTTTACGCCTTTCTTGTTTGAAAGGGAACTAGCAGCTGACTTAATTAGAACAATTGAGTTTATTTACTTTGATACTACAATAAAGCGATTTAAACTGGTAATAGTCAATGCTACAATTCAAGGATTAACTGGATAATAACATAACCATCACGTCATGTTTCTTCGAAGGGTTACGCAGAGGTGTACCCAGTAGGTATACCTAGATTTCGTCAGATAAGTTCACATGGAATAGGGAACGCGCCTATAACCCGGGTATATATATATATACCTGGGCACATATCCAGATTCCGGGCTGCTACTGACAAATTCCTAATGGGAAAACCCAATAACACTTTGCCCGACCTGGGAGTCGAACCCAGGAACTCATGTCCAGCAGTTACGTTTACGTCCACTAGACCTACGAGGCAATCTTGTCTGGATAACTGACGATTAAAAAGATTGAGCGCCATTGATTCAAGTGGAACCCTTTCGGATTCTATTTTCCTTATTGTAAGAAGTACCAATAATGGAATCGATTGTCATTCTAAATCGATTTTCATTTATTACTTTTTCGTTTAAGTGACAATTGAAACGCAATTTCGCATTTTTTGCCCATACTTTTTTTAATTTAATTTGATTTGACATAAAGGAATGCCTCGAAGAACGGAGAATGGTTCTGAAGTGCGTACCGGAAAACGAAGCGTTGGAAGGCCTCCCACAAGGTCGACCGATGACCTGGTGAAGGCCGTAGGTATCTGTTGGATCCTAGAAGCACAGAATCAATCGAAGTGACAGTGCTTTGGGGAGGCCCATCTCCAGAAATGGCCGTTTTTCGCCTAAAACGATGATGGTAATGAAATGAATGCTAATACTTATACATATTTCATTGAAGTCGCTTTTCGTGACTGTCTGTCTGTGGCGGTGTTGTTCTTCTTAACTACGTAACGGATTTAGATGCGGTTTTCCCCATAATTTAGAGAGTTTATTCCGGAAGTTTATGAGTGTTGTCAAGTTGCTAATAGACTTAATTTTTGTCATTTTCAGAAAAGCATGACGTGTTCCAGTCAGCCGTATGTACAGGAAGCACACTGAGTTAACTGTAAACTGAAGTGTGCTCAAGAAGTTACAAGTAGCACCATTGCCATGTTTGCCGAAGGACCGATGTCTGTTGGAGCAGACGAGTCCCTTGCTACGTGTCAGAAAACTTATGGGTCACCTTCTAGTTGTGACTAATGAAGGCAACTTTTAGGAAGACAATAGAAGTCATGGATAATCCAATGATTACTACTTACATAACACATAATCAGCCTATAGTGTTCCCATTGCTGAGACACAGGCCTCCTCTCTGTGAAAGGGAGTGGGCTGTAACCCACCACGCAGACCCATTGCGGTTTGGCAGACGTCACATGTCTTCGAATTTTTGGTTCTAGGACATGCCGGTTTCCTGACGATGATTTCGTTCACCGTAAGACTTAAACAAGTACAACTTAAAGAAGTAAGTTCTTCCATTCTCTGGCGAAAACATATGTTTTAGCCAGAGAATGTAAGCAGAAATATTAAGAATCAAATTAATTTGCACCTCCTTATCCATAATTCAATTCACACAAGTAAACATACGAACGAAAGTGTAGTAATTACATGCCAAATATCCTGTACCTATTGCAATACCTCGCGATCATGGTCTAGCTCGCTACCTCGATGTCACCTCACGCACGCACAAAAGCGGTATCGAGGTAAGCCCCCAAGCAGCCCGCGATGTATCACAGTGAGGTATCCTTCGGTATGTACTATCCGTCTCTATCCTGCACGTGTGGTGCCACAGTGACAGGACGAACACTTAGCCAAAGTACGTGCTATGTACCGATTATAGATCCAAAGACGCCATTTCGATTAGAAAGAAGTAGTATATTATATACGCGCAGAGTAAGCAAATTGGAGTAGCAGTGGGCTGGCCATGTTTGTCGAAGGATCGATGGCCGGTGGAGCAGACGAGTGCTGGAATGGACACCGCGTATTGGCAAGCGTGGTGTGGGACGCCCCCCAGCTAGATGGACGGACGACTTAGAGAAGGTTGCTGGGACGGACTGGAGCCCATTCTCTTAAGCTACTGAACCAGCTCACTTTACTAGATTTTCATTACTTACACATCTGCTAAGTGCAGCTGCTCCGCCCCATATTTTATCTCCTAAGAAAATAAAATGTAGATGTAAGAAATTACTTTTATTCAGAACTTGTATCTTAGCTTTCAGTGCGAATATAAAATCCCTCTTTATGTTATCTCGATGGATTCGAGATGAAAAATTTTCATTTGGAGGGTTCCGTTGGCGAATTCTTATTGCGATCATAGACGCACCATTGTGGGACATACGAGGTGATATTGTGATCGTACACGTTGCGAGTATCTTTTGTTTTTATCCTAGATATTTTTGCATGAATGGCTCGCGATTGGAGAGGCCTATGTCCAACAGTGGACTGCGGTAGGCTGATGATGATGATTGCTGCATCAATGATCGGTGAATGTTTTGTTTAGTTTCGCTTACATAGATAGCACATTATTAATGCAAGTCTATATTATTATAAGTAATTCAGTTACGTGTGTGTGTACCGCGCCTAAAAAAAATGTTCTGTAGTCACTCATTTGGGCACTTGACAAAAAACTTAAATCCATTTAAATTTTCGCTTTAATTCGTCTTGTTTTGCCTAGTCTTCGTATCAGTAAATCTTACGACGTTAAAAATATTTTTATAATTACCCCATAAACATAACGTACTCGTATACATAAACTAAAACGCACGTCTTACCACAACTTCACTAACAAAACTCCTCAACGTCAACCCGTCTGGAAAGCCGCCGTGTGCCCGCCGGAACCTACCCTCCCGTACGTATACAGTCCCTAGGCGTGGTGTGGGTAATGGATCCAAGATCGATCCTCTGTAATATCCATTTAAGTCTTGAAGCATGTTCGATCAACACTGTGTACATTGCAATACGAGGAGAACACAATTTTTGGCTACTTGGTATGCTCAGTGTGGTGACTAGGGGTAGCCGAATTTGTTTCGAATGTCTCCTGAAATTGGTTGGTGATTTTAGTTTAAATAAAGGATCCTGCAGACGGTGCGACGTGATTCTGGTAGAACAAATACCATGAAGTTTTCAAAGAAATTGTTCTATTGGAGTCGCGTCGCGCTTGTCTGCGGCAGCCTCATCCCTCGGTAGTTGTCTGCGAGAGTGGTATGTGTTTCTTCGAATGCAGAATTAAAACATTTTGATATTTGTTTATTTATTCGCAATATAACATTCAGAATCGAATTATTTAAAAGCAAAACTTGCAGCGACACAGAGATCCATTCATGTCATATTGATTGAAAAATTCACTTGGGAAAATAGCTCTTATTAATCCGATTCCCTCAGGGCTCACAAGCAAAATTTAATCATTCAGCATCAACTCATAAAATATTTCAGTAGCTATCACTAAAAATAGAATTTTATATTTTCAGGGAAAATATTCGTCGTTAAATTGGAAAATTGATACTCATGATGACGGTTGTCACAAGATAATCCCGTTTAGTAACCCTCGGTATCTGGAAACATGCTCAAGTTTCTAATCAGTACGTACGCTGTCAAATCCTAAGTAAGCTTTTGAGTATAACCGTAATACACGGTGACATGAAACTATTCAACAGATTAAATTAAACATGCGTAGACGTACAGAAACTTAAGGTAACTTAGCCGACAGTTTACAACTTAAGCGGATCAACGCACAGCCAACACGAAACTCTTTATCCAAACACCATCAAACCATAACGTGGAAGTCTTTAACACACAAATGAATCATTTAAACAATGAGACAATACCAATTACCAATTCAAATCCTAACGTTTACCATCAAGTTTACGTTCGTAATCTGTCTTGTTGGCGTTTCGGTGAGATTGCAATTAAACGAGGTTTAATTCGACGATTAGTCTTAACTGGCATGACCCAATTACTATTGAGTTACTTGCTAACGGAAGATTTGGGGAAATGACGTATTGCTAGGTCTCGATGAACTGAGATCCGTGAGGTGTAAGGGCAAAACCACAACACGCCGTTTCCTCGATTGGTTACTTACTGTAGGCACCTGCGTTCTAAGTACCCACAAAGGTTCCGTAACTACTAATGATAAATTGTGAAATGGTCATCAATACGATAAACTATATAATTTGCGATCAATTCTCTAAATAATATATAGCGACTGAACTTTAAATTAAGGTACAGGTACACAGGTATTTGCATTTTTTGGCGACTGAAACTATTTATTAAAGTATTTTTGTGTTTTTTTTTTTATCATGTCCTATTTTTTTACAATATCTGTTTTTACATAAATAAAAAATCCAAAGATACTAGCCATACCAGAATTTAAAGATCATTATTTCAAAGGGGTTGGACGCACGCTAAGCATGAAAATCGTAGTTTCGAAGTTACGGACGTATCCCACTCCTTATTACTTACGGTTATCTCTATGAACTATCTCTTGTGAACTAAGAATGAATGACAACATGATTTTTTATTTGTTCCTACACACGATATGTATTTGCCCGCCCCAAAAAATAATTTGACACTTGCTTTGACGGATTAACTACTTTCGGACGGGCTCGTGTCTTCGTTAACGGACTTAGAGAGTAGACCTCCACCTCCAACAAGCATAACACAGCATAATCAGCCTATAATGTTCCCACTGCTGGGACACAGGCCTTCTCTCTGTGAGAGGGAATGGGCCGTAATCCACCACGCGGGCACAGTGCAGGTTGGTAGATGTCATATGTCATCGAGTTTTTGGTTTTAAGACATACCGGTTTCCTCACGATGTTTTCCTTTACCATTTTGAAAGCAGTGGTGATGAGATAATTTATTCAAAGTAAAGCGCCTGTCAGGGTTCGTTCGTTAACATCTAGCAATAATGACGTTATTTATTTCTAAAACTACAAGATGGAAAACACGACACAAGGTTACGATTAAAATAAAATATGTATCTACTAAAATCAGTTTAGTAAGCATTGTAAGTACAGCTTGTCAGCTATAAATAAATCCGTGTCCTGTAATCTTAAACATTAATTCAGCGTTTAAAAGGCCAGAGGAGGCATTTTACAGATGTCAACCGTTCACCAACTTGGAACTAAGTTGTCGAGGGATTTCCATTGTCATTCCATTTACATTCGTAAACGAATTGTAAGTTTAGTAAAGAAAATATTATTACGAACCACTCTAAAGAACTCTCAATTTTCTAATGGGTTACACGAAAAGAGTTAGGGTCTAAAGTGACCTTTTTTCATAACAATAACACAGAATTTTACGTGTTTCTGAAACAAACTCAAAGCATTTATTTCAAATAAATCAATTACAGGCACTTTTGATGGGGTCGGTCAGTCAGAGAGATGAATCTAGTTGCCCATTCCAAAGCGTAGTAGGTACCTATGGAGAAAAACGGGTAAGAAATTCCACGGACACTCTTTTAAATCATTAAATTGTTACAAAATATTGGATACATCATACATGTTGAAATTATACATGTGAGAACGATGTCGAAAGACGTGCATGTTAAAAGCGTCCGTATTAAAAAAACTAAAAAACAGAAATGCCTTTCGAAGTCGAAAGATAGTCGATTATAACGTAGGTACTGTCAAAAAACTTTATATTTTTTTATTGATCATATCGTTTTTCATAGCAAATCTACATAATATTATACCTTGGCAGTAAAATGTAGAATGAAATAACAAGACGAATATTCGCTAAATCTTGTTTTTGAAATGCTCTAAATCACAGTCAATATAAAGCGTCCAATCTTCGACCAACCGCCCAAAATTACATGAAATCTTGCCAAAAGTTGGAGCTAAACAATCCCGATTTATTTGAAGCTAACCGCGACTTTTGAGCAATCTAGTAAATTGGAAACATTGTCGGCACTCTCGTTAACGACTGCCGATTTTAACGAAAGTCTATGCGTTAAGAAAGCGCTGATAGATTGTTTTGTTACCAATTTATATAATTAAATAGATTCGGTAGATATTGGTATGATCTGTTAACATTTAAATGTTCAAAAATATTGTTATTTTCGATCAAGCGCTTTTCTCAGATTTTTGGCGAGTTTAAACTGTAATGGGCTACGTTATGAGCATTTTTACCTTCTCTATCTACATTTCACATTTTTTTCAAAGGTCATTCGTGATCGTAACTTTAACGTAAGGTACACATAGTACATGGGCATGTACTTTGCATGCCAAAAGGTAAAATATGGTGATACCAAGAATGTGATATACAATTATTACATGTAAAACATCTACATATTGTGTACACATATTTGCGAATAAATGATTTTGAATTCAAAATTGGGTATCTGTGCAAATACCCTACATTCTCAAGATTTTTTGGGCCTGATTAAAATTTTCCATTTATTAAATTCCGACGCAGAATTTTTATAAATTATTAAATGATTGAGTTGGAATTTAGCAGGCTTACCAAGGGGTTTGGTATTGCCCAGTAACTGGATTGTGGAGGTCATTAAGGCAGTCGCTCCATGCAAAATACTGCTACTCAGCTGCATCCGGCTAGGCAGATGATCATGATGATGGTTGAGTTGGAATTTAGCGATGTTTGTTGCTTGTAAAAATAGGTTGAATGCATTATTTTTTGAAGAGTTACAGCAGTTGTTGTTTGACATTACAGCGTAAGCAAAACAAAGTTTTCAACAATCGACAACAGAGTACCCAACCTATGTGGAGGCCCATTTGGAGCAGAATCTCCGGCTTATCAAAACTTCAATAGGAAATAGAGAGTATCAAAGTCAAAGTCGTTATAAAGAACAACAACATCGAGCTCCGGCAGAAAATCAAACATAACCGGAACCAGATTAATTAATACGATTATTGGTTATCAAATGAAATTAACGAAGCTCACCCTTTGTTTGTACGACGCCTTAATCCAGAGAAAACGTTTTATAGAGTCGAAATCTATTTCGGGAGAAAACGTGACGGAGCATTATTTTGCTGTAACTTACAAACATAAATTTTAGAAAAAGTTTTCCGGTGATGGTAGTTAAGTACTTAAAGTTAGTTGAATTATTGTTTGAAGATGCTGTAAGTTTCAACTAGGGATTAAAATCCGGCCTCATTTTCAATCCGGCCGGATCCGACCGGATTTTTATTAATCCGGCCGGGTCCGACCGGATTCGGCTGAATTGAGTCAACGAGGTTAGATAAGCAGGGTAACTTAATTTTCCGTTAGTAAAGAGTACGAGTAAATCAAACCGATACATTTGCACAATAAACTTTATTACGACAAATTATAAAAAAAAAACTTATGTTTTGAACATAGAGATCAACATTTGATTAATAATCTATATTGTAACATTAAATATAATATGACAATTAACCCTAACTGAAATCACAGTATTCACAGTTTACTTAGCATAACACAATACAAAAATCACAGACTCACAGTAAAGTAACTATTCTTTATAATATTTAAATTTTTGAACAATTAATCAATTATTTATGGTTTGAAAAAACGATCTTAGAAAACAAATTGTGTTGATTGTGTCATCTGCCAGTTAACTTCTAATAGAGCTACAAATGTAGCTTGCGGCCGAGAAGGCTCTATCAGCCTCCACGCTTGTCGGCTTAATTGTCAGCAAGTAATCATAAATAGCAGACAAGTATTCTCCTCAAATTCCTTCACTTTGAAACAAATTCAATTTTTTTTCAAATTTCAAATTCAACTCAACAATTCAATTCAACAACAAAAAAGAAACGAAGCAGAGACGTACCAAATCAAAATCTAATCATCCACAGACCAGAAAATCAACCTTATCTAATAGAAACCAATTTGGTCAATAAACTTCCTCAGGATTGTTTCATGTGTTTCGCCGAAAAAGATTGTTTTCCATGTCTTTGCAAACCATCCGCATCCTCCTTAGTAGTGACATAATGACCTACTCTGGAGCCATAAAACGGGAATGTCAGCTTCTCCATATAAAAAGAAGTGAAGTATCGAAAATAGGGAGTTATTTTTTTACGGTTTTTTGGTGAAAATACAGAATTATGACATGAATATAAAACATGTAGTCCTTAGGAAGTTTGGAAGATAGGTACATTATAATAACGGGTGTAAAAATACCCTTTTAACGAAGCCAAAAGTCACTTATTCTTGTCGTTATTATGATTCTTTTTTTTGTACAGGACCGTGCCTGGAAACCGTCTAGTTACAGACATATTGAAGGACATAGTTGCAACTTAAAAAAAAAACAAGTTTTAAATGATATAATATCTTAACTTTACATACACCCACAAAGCCTGTACCGTTACATGCACTCATAAGCGCAATGTTTTGTGTTACATTACCTACGCACTACCATAAAAAGTAAGTTTTCGCATCAAAATAAAAGTCGTTTCCCGGCAATAATTTTTGCACAAAGTTACTTATTTTAATGTACAGGATGCATAGATGACTGCTTCGTGAAGGGTCTTGTTACACCCTGTAGGTATAAATTAAGACAAGGTAAAAATCACAATTTGGGAAATCGAATCCTGAGTCAACGGTTTGATTCCCCAAACTCTATCAACCAAATTCTAGGGATTAGCAAACAGTCACACCGATTAATAGATGTACGAAATAAAATGCGTGGGAACTTTAAACTTATAGAGTTTATTAAACTTATAAAAATGCAGTCAAGAGGCACACCGTTACACATAGCAATCAGACAAGAAGAGAGAAAAAAAGTGTTGCCACATCACAACGGAAAATTGCACCAAAACAGTGTTGCAAGCTTATTTACTAAAATTATTACTATTTTTGTTAATATTAAAAATAATAATTCTGTATGTTTAGACTGTCCTAAACATAATTGGGGCCGGCAGTAGCCTACTCTACAGGTAATGGACATAGCCGTTTTACCGACCTTCTATACACTTTGTTATTCATTTTGATATCGGCCGCTCTTACTACATTGTCTCTACCTGGATATGTTTTTATAATTCGAGCCATATTATAATTTAATGGAGTGGTGTTCATATCTTTTACAATTACCAAATCACCTTCTTTAAGGTTTGGTTGAGGATATTTCCACTTGGGACGGCTTTGAAGCTGTGTTAAATAATCATTTGACCATAATTTCCAAAAATCTTGTTTAAGTTTGGTACAAAGATTCCAAAATTTTAAACGATTAACTGAAACATCTGTTAGATCAACTTCAGGATAGCTAGCCAGAGCTGTTCCAATCAGAAAGTGTGCAGGAGTTAAATAATTACAATCATTTGAATTTGCAGAAAGTAGAGGCCTAGAGTTCAAAATTCCTTCGATTTGTACAATGACTGTATTGAGCTCTTCATAGGTTAAACATTGGTTCCCTACTACTCTCTTTAAATGATGTTTTACACTTTTAACACCTGCTTCCCACAATCCTCCAAACTCAGGTGAATAACTGGGTATAAACCTAAATTTTATATAATGCTGAGAGCAAAAACCATCAACAGTATCCCTGTGGTTTTTGGAGGACTGTAAGTCATACAACCTTTTCATTTCATTTGACGCTCCTTTAAAGGTTTTAGCGTTGTCACAATATATATTTGTGGGCATGCCACGCCTTGAAATAAACCGCTTGAGACATGCTAAGAAGGCTTCAGTTGTTAAGTCCGATACGAGTTCTACATGTATAGCTTTTATAGCAAAGCAAACGAAAAGCGCGATGTAACATTTCTTAACAATAGGATTTCTAACCCTAGCAACCTTCATATCGAAGGGTCCACAGAAATCAACGCCGACATGCTGAAATGGCCTGGACGCTGTGATTCTTTCTTGCGGAAGGGAACCCATTAACTGCTTAGCAGCCTCAGCTTTTAACCGAAAACACTTGACGCATTTACGCACTACTTTCTTGACCTCCCGAATACCACTGACTATAGAGTACCTTTGGGATAGAGAGCTCAAAACTAACCTAGGGCCTGCGTGTAAGAGTCGCAAGTGTTCTCTTTTTATTATGAGATTAGTTATGTGAGAGTTTTTCGGAAGGATAGGTGGATGCTTTTTATCGAAAGACATCTCCTTGGCATTATGGAGCCTACCTCCTACTCTAATAATACCTATTTTATCAAGGAAGGGATAGAGGCTACCTATTCCTGTCTTTATATTTTTCCCAGCAGAAAGTGACTCTACCTCTCTAGCAAAATGTTGCATCTGCGTACAACGCACGATGACTGACATAGAGTCGCGAAGCTCCTGAGGCGATAGGTTACCGTCCGTTATTTTATTTTTATTTTTCGAACAGTTGTTATAGAACCTGTAAATAAATCCTATCACTTTCTGTAATTTATAAACGCTAGAATATTTTTCAAATAGCTTTGTTGAAAACGATGGCTCTACCTGTGTCCAGTTGCACGGTACGTTTAGCTCATCAATCTGTTCAGTGTCTGTGGACAAATCAGACGATTTACAATTTTCAAAATTAGTATGTGCATGTTTCCTGTCTGATAGGTAGGTTGGCCCGTGCCACCATAGCTCACTTTGCTGCAACTTATGCGGCAAGACGCCCCTCGACAATAAGTCTGCAGGGTTGTCACAGGTCCTAACAAATCCCCACTGAGCCTGATCGGTCAGCTCTACTATTTGCTTGACTCTATTATTGGCATAAACGTTTGACTTTACATTGCCTGACTTAATCCAAGCTAGCACTATCTGGGAGTCGCTGTACAAGAATGTATCTAGATGGGAATACCTACCCACCAGGACTCTACCAACCCTATGCGCCAGCTGGGCTAAAAGGAGAGCACCATTGAGTTCAAGCTGGGGAATCGTCCTGCTTCTATTCAAAGGAGCAATACGGGACTTGGAGCAGAGTAGATCTGTCTGCACTGAACCATCATTTTTTAAAATTCTTAGATAGATACAGCAGCCAAAGGCTTTTATTGATGCATCAGAATACCCTACCAACTCTACAGAAGAAACATCTTTACTGTTAACACATCTATTTATTTTTATTTTGCCCATTAACTTTAAATTGTTTAGGAAATTGCTCCAGTATATTAACTGATCCTTGGGTACTGTGGAGTCCCATCCTATTTGCAAAGACCATAGCTCCTGCATGAATATTTTGGCTACCACTATTATTGGGCCTACTAAGCCGAGAGGATCAAACATCTTCCCTATAAGGCTCAGAATTTTTCTTTTTGTATTTAAATTATGTTCCTCATCAAAAATGGGGCTTGAAAAAATGAATTTATCTGAAGTTATATCATACATTAAACCTAGAGTCTTTACTAAATTATTCCCACTCATGTCTACATGTTCAAATTGTTTTTGCTCATCTGGAATACCATCTAGGACATCAAGGGCGTTTGAGCACCATTTGTGTAGAGAAAAACTACCTAATTTCAGGAGCTCTATCAATTGGGATTTTAGCTCATGCAGCTGCTCTATATTATCTGACCCACCCAGTATATCGTCGACGTAGGTACTCTTGATCATTGCTTCAGCAGCAAGTGGGTATTTATCCTTATAGCGTTGAGCTAATTCAAGTAGGCATCGAGTGGTCAAGAATGTAGAGGCCTTCAGTCCGTAAGTGACAGTCTGAAGCTGTAAGCAGCTGATAGGCTTCCTAGGATCATCTCGCCATAAAATATTTTGAAGGCAGGTGTGATGGCTGTTTATCATCACATTGCGAAAGGCCTTCTGAACGTCACAAATTATTGTGTAAATGAAGGTCCTGAACAAGATAAGAATATCAAAAAGCTCACTCTGTACCACGGGGCCGTTCAGCATGACGTCGTTGAGGGACAACTGGCTGCGGGACTTCATACTCCCGTCAAACACAACTCGAAGTCGGGTTGTCTTACTTGCCTCGTTAATAACAGCATGGTGTGCTAGAAAGTAAACAGGATCTTTATCAATATCGTAATTAGCAACCTCCACCATCTTAGCATGTCCTAGCTCTACATACTGATCTATGAACAATTTATACTGCTCTAGTAATAGAGGATTTGATTTAAACCTTTTTTCTAACATCAGGAATCTTTGATAGGCAACTGAAAACGAATCGCCAAGCTGCAAATGTTCCAGAGGTGTGATGAGAGGCATATCAACATAGAATCGATTATCTTTCAGGCTCATAGAACTCTGAAAACTTTCTTCAGCCTTTACAAACTCATCACAACTCGGCTTCATGGGCTCGGGTACTTTTTCAGAGAGCCAAAAATTCTCCATTACATTTTCTAATTTGTTGTGATCATTTATAGCAAAATTTGATACAATATTACAAGTTACATTACTCACTTTTTCAGGAACATTACCACCAACTACATACCCAAATAGGGTGTTTTGTAATACCGGTCCATTTTGAATTTTAATGCAACCATCTAGCAAAACATTGAAATAAACATCCGCACCCAGTAACAAAGAAATCTCAGCTGGGATATTGAACTCTTCATCTGAAAGTTTCACATTTTTTGGTAAATTCCACCCGGATACATTTATAAATTGTTGGGGTAACCTTGTTGTTATTGTGTCAACAATGTGACATTTTAAATTTAATTTTACATTATTGTGGCATGGAAGCACACTTATATTCACAAGTTTATTGATTTGTGTTTGTTTATTACCTATGCCTATAATATTATGGGTTTGATTCATGGCAATCAACCCAAGTTTGTTTACAAGGCTGGTTGTAACAAAAGATGCCTGGCTGCCCGTGTCAAGCAATGCTCGGATAGAAACTTTTTCACCACATTGATTTAATAAATTAACCTTTACAGTTGGAAGCAAAATGCTGTTGGAAACAGGGTTAGACAACAAAGTCACTGCAGGCTCAACAGGAGCAGCTTTTTCTTCGTGCAACAAAGTGTTGTGCCCTAATTTACATATTTTACATTTGAAATTAAACTTACATTTCCCCTTGTGTGTCCTTAGACATGTGGTACATAAGTCATGGTCCCGCACAAATAACTGGCGGACCTCTAGTGCTGCCGTTTTGAACTCCGGACAGCTGAAAAGAGCATGGTCACTTTTGTTACAGTGTTTACACATTTCTTTTACTTGTGAGGCAACATTGGTTACCTTTGATGGGTTAGATTTATGGAATCTACTTGTACTTTCATAGCAAGTACTATTGGGGGGTAAGCTATCCTCTAACGCTATAGCGCGCTTTTCAAGAAAGCTTAAAAAATGTGCCATGGAAGGCAATTTTTCTAGATCCTTATCTAATTGATAAGCCCTATTAGTTATTTGATCTAATTTTCTTGTTAGAATGGAAATTAGCAACATGTCCCATGTATCGATGGGCTGTCCCAGATTCTTTAACGCATGCAGCTGTTGCTGTACATCCGACACAAAAGACCTTATTGAGGCTGCAGTGCCTTTATGCATTGTAGGTAAATCTAGTAAACCACTAATATGATTTCCTATTAACCGCGTTTTGTTATCAAAACGCTTCTCCAACAAGCCTAGTGCTTCCCTGTAGGACTGATTGACTAACGGCAAATTGACAATGACTGCCAAAGCATCATCTGTTACATATTTCCTTAAATAAAAAAGTTTCTGCACATCAGATAATGATCTGTTATTATCGATAACAGCCATAAATAAATCAAAGAATGGCTTGAATTTAGTGAAGTTCTTCCCGTCAAAGGGTGTAATATCAATGGTTGGCAATTTACATGTGGAAACATGACATTCTGAGACTGATTTCTTACCTATCTGTTTTAAAGAGGCATTAATTTTTGCTAGCACAGAATAATATTGTTCTTCTATTGGACCAACCTGTTCGCAGTCGTCTTCGTCAATACTTAGTATGTCCAATTGCACCGCTTCATAGCTCTTGAGCGCTGTGATAAGCTTCTCCTTGCGAGCCTCCAGGATATCCACGGTAGCAGACGCAAAACTGATGGGGTCATTCACAAACGTCTCAATGCGCGTGATTGTAGCCTTGCATTGGCCACGAAGAAGCCGATGTTTACGCAAAGTTTCCTTGGGCTCCATGGTGGAACGTATGTAGGACGTAACACTTTATTTATTTTACGACTTACGAAAACTCCGCGCACTTTATATCTAAGCCGCACTTTGTAAATACGAACTTTAATGACACGGAGCCGGTACGACGACGGCGACGTTTGTTTATAAAACAAACCGATGACAGTGACACTTGACAGCTCAGTGAATGACAGCTGAGTGAATGACTCCGGCGCAATGGCCGCCGGGCGTATATGGACCGCGCTCACTTCAC
The DNA here is from genome assembly GCA_949629185.1 of Apamea crenata. Classification (NCBI taxonomy): domain Eukaryota; kingdom Metazoa; phylum Arthropoda; class Insecta; order Lepidoptera; family Noctuidae; genus Apamea; species Apamea crenata. The sequence goes on along the minus strand of OX451366.1, from coordinate 18,136,425 downwards.
TCTTCAATGCTGCCAACCCAACACCGTCGTTACTGACGTCACGTCTCCCACGAACTTCACACCTCACAAAATGAAAATGTGGGTAACTTGATAGAAGCCAAATTCGATGTGCAGAAAATCGTAATTTTTACGATTACTCGATGATATGATGCTGTATCTTGATGATGCTTCGTTGATTTTCGTTCTAGCTTTGCATAGAACGAAGTTGCGGGCCTCGTACAAACCCCGCCAACAACGCCGACTTGTATTGCAAGATGGACACCACGAACACAATTTATCCACAAAAAATTTGCGAAGCTGCTCGGCACTGATTTTAAACACTGCTCGAAGGACCACCGCACGCATGTACGAAATAAAATGCGTGGGAACTTTAAACTTATAGAGTTTATTAAACTTATAAAAATGCAGTCAAGACGCACACCGTTACACATAGCAATCAGACAAGAAGAGAGAAAAAAAGTGTTGCCACATCACAACGGAAAATTGCACCAAAACAGTGTTGCAAGCTTATTTACTAAAATTATTACTATTTTTGTTAATATTAAAAATAATAATTCTGTATGTTTAGACTGTCCTAAACAATAGACGTTAATTAAAAATCAGTTCGCGTAGTCGAAAACGTAAAAGAAATTAAAAATAATTAAATGTTTTATAGCCCATAACTTAAAGAAAGTGTTTGTGCTGTTCTTTCAGAAAAAAAAGAAAGTCGCAATGGCACCACTTATTGCAAAAGGGATCTTTTCTCAACCGCTGGAATAACGGCGCACTTTAGAAAAAGTAAAAGGAAAGGGAACCATTTGAATTATTCCGGAAAAACTGTTTTAAAATCAAGTAAGTAAGTTTTTGGTATAGTTTGAACGAAATCTAAGAAATAAATAGTGCTCATTCAAAATTTTGTCCGGCAGATAGTCATAGAAAAGATCTTTGATTCTGAAACGAGAAGATTTGAAATTGAGTTGTTTTATGTGATGTATCAGTTACTTTTGACTTCACATCCAAATAATAATTCGTCATTTGAAGCCTATATGATCTATTGATTCATCCAAAATGTAATTGTTCCCAAAAGTCTTAATCACATCCCGCCTACCTAGATGCTGTAGCTGTTTCTAAAGTCTAATAAATGTCAAGTCACAGACAGTTCGAGCAGAGAGCAGTGGTGGTCCAGTAGAAAGTACTGCGACTTACAAGTTGTAGGCCTTAGGTTCGAACTCAAACAGGCATTTTACTTTTTGTAAATTATTTCATCAACACTGCTCTCAAAACGGTGAAGGAAAACATCGTGAGTAAACCGACATGTCTTAGAACCTAAAATTCAAAGCCATGAGACTTCCACTAACCCGCACGGGGCCCGCATAGTAGATAACGACTCTCTCCCACTCACATCGATGAGGCCTGTCTAAGCAGAAAGAACATTATAGGCTGTATATGCTGGAGAACCCGAAGCCTTTCAAGCTAAGATTTGTTATCGTGTGGTCTTATCGGGGTGTAGGTTTCATGACAATTTGCACATAAAAAGAATCTCTTAGCAGATAAATAAAATTTTAAATGTTATTTAGAGCCGGCAAACTGACACCTACTCTATTTCCTCTCACTCCTCGATCAGCAATTGAAATGGTTCCACAAATAAATACGAGATACATATATGTATGGCCTCCTCGAAGGGGTTCCGTATGTGCTTCCCCCTTCCGGCATCGTTAAACAAAACAATTCAATTTTCACACAAACTCTAGGCTGCTGTGTGGTACGTTATTGGGTGCAGGTTTAGAAATATTTTGGCTTTAATTTAAATCATTTCTAAACTTACTGTTTGATTACTGTTAAACTGTAGACCTTTTTCAGTGGTTATGGTAGTAATTGGAAACGTGGTGTATGCCTAATAGTTTTTATAATAATCCTAAAAATATTTATATTACAATATAAATTGTGTTGGTAGGATCTAGCTAGCTGAACGTGGCCGTCCATACGCAGGATAACTTTTTAAGTTACCAAAATAAATCCCTCGGGAAATATTCGTACATATTCAGTAAGAGCCGGAAATAGAGCCTACATCTAACATCTACGATAATATCAATAATTACTACGCAATTTAACCCTTCCTTGAACACCGGAAGTAATTCTATTGACAGTCCTAGGGCAAAAGACCGGTTAATAGAAATTAATCAATTATTGACTCGCAAATAGAGATGTGTCAACAGTTAATTTATTGGTGCGTAGAATATCATATATCATTCGATTCTGGGGAAGGTTTAGAGCCGAGCTATATAGTAATTGTTAGCTCTCAAAATCTAAACGAATTTAGTACCCAAAATTCCGAATTCCGGAGCAATAGTAGAAAAGTGGTAACGACCGCGACTTACGAGTTGTAGACGCTCGAGCCCAGGTAGGCGCTTTACTGTGTGTATGTATTTAACCACCACTGCTCTCATTACGGTGAAGAAAAGCATCGTGAGGAAACCGGCATGTCCTTAAACCAAAAAAAATCGAAGACATGTGACCAACCCGCCCTGGGCCCGCGAGGTGGATTGCGGCCCACACGCTCTCACCAAGAGGAGACTTGTGTAACAGTGGTACATTACAGGCTGATTATGAAAATTTTAATTTTAATTCTTTAAGCTAAGCTAAGAACATTTGTTATCCAAAAAATATCAATAAATTTTATTTTATCTCTAATTTCGCCACCACCCCGCTACATACCTCACAGCCACATGTTATATAAAAACGCTGGCGTTTAATTTTATTTTGTGTGCTCACACGGTGCCTTGAGCCTGAGGGGACAGCCTCTACAGGAGGGAGGAGGGAAGGACGGTATAACAACATTGTCACCGCTGCGCGCCGCAATTTGCCTGATTATACCAGCTCTGGGGTTCATTGACTCTAATATCATGTTTATTTTGGGTAATAGAGAAGCGTTATGTAAAGTGGCGCCGTCTCCAGGGGGTTTGGAGAACTAGATGGGATGGTGAATTTAATTTTGGTCGGTTTTAGTCGGGAAAGGGAATTTTACTTCAAAGATTTTCTCCTAGACTTGTGTGTAGAGACGAAGGTAAAGTGCTATTAGATTGTGGTTGATTGACATTAATTAGTATAATTGACTAGTGTGGAGTATGTCGACCGAGATAAGAATGACTGACGTACACTGTACCTAGTTTTTTTTGAGGTTGAAACTGTTGAATTAAACAAAAACCATGCAGTCTTAAACCATGTATTGTCCACTGCAGAATATAAACCCGTCCATGCATAAATCAGCTAGATAATGTTCCCAATGCTGGGACACAAGCCTCCATTCTGTAAGAGGGAGTGGGTCGTAATCCACTGTGCGGGCCCTGTGCGGGTAGATAGTTGTCACATGTCTTCGAATTTTTTGGTTCTAGAACATTCACACGTTTTCCGGTGGGAACAGTAGTGATAAAATAGTTTACACAAAGTGAAGCGCCTATCTGACTTAAAACTCGTAAGTCGCGGCCTTTACCAGTGGGCCACCACCACTCCCCACGCCACTCCCTCCACGAATACCCAAACTGACCATACTTGGCAGACGGATTGAATCGTACAGATTGGAGCAGACAATCCTCTTGTCGTTATCCCTTAGTAGCTCTTTGCGACATCCAAAGGAATGCACAGTGTGGTTAATATTTTCGGGAATAACAGGAATATTCTGAAAAATAGAACAATAAAGCGTAAAGTGGATGTTAATGAGCGCCCGACGCTGATGAATTTCATTCTTTTTTTTTCATCCATATAATCGACCAATTAAATAATTTACATCATTAAAAACCCACGCTTCAAATATCATTCCGGAGCTATAATAAAAAGCCCGTAATATTCCCAGCGGATTAATCACTTTGCAGCGAATTTTCAGTAGAAATTATAAAATAAAAATTGGGCTCGTCCGGGATTTGAACCCGGGACCTCTCGCACCCTAAGCGAAAATCATACCCCTAGACCAACGAGCCAGCTGATGAGTGTGCTCAATTTACGAATGACATACAATAACTACTTATATTATTTAATTGGCAGCAATAAATTAGCTTCAATAATAAAGTCATTATCAGACGCATTTTTAGTAGGTATCTATCTCAAAACATTTATGGTTCGGATCAAATTATTTATGGTTGGTAGGAAACTACTGAACTATTGACGATAACAATATTACATAACATAATATCACGCCTATTTACCCCAAAGGGATAGGCAGAGGTGTACTTATAGTACACCCACATTTCACCAATAGGGGACGCGCCTAATGAAAACTTATTGATGGAAAAACCCATTACCACTTCGCCCGACCCCGAATATCGAACCCAGAACTTCACGCTCAGCAGTCGTGCTAGCGACCACTAGACCGACGAGGCAGTCGTAGATATAATATTATATTCTATTTTTAATCAAATTATAAAAGGCACACATACCGGTACAGATACTTTGTAATTCTTTGCCCTGAACTACGCTCTCTCTTTTTACAAGCATATCCAAATTTCGTGGGTGTAAACGGCGGCATTTTCATACTACTACGCATCACACTGACGTCACGCAAATCCTGCACCGCGCAAGCAGAGTTTACCGTGCAACCAGCATATATACAACGTCCCGACATCCATCGTTGGGCAGTAGTCCACCAGACACAGCACCCGCCTGTTCCAAGGAACCTCCATTTTCTATGGAGAATAAGTGAATCTGCTTACGTAAAAGCAGCACCAAAGACAACGTGACCAATGTTGCCTCAACGGAGTCCATCTTGCAACTGTATTGATCCAAGGTATTTTTGTATCGTAACTGCATCGCGACCGAATCGCGTTTGCATCGCGACCGAATCGCGTTTGCATCGCGACTGAATCTGGTCCCGTGGGCGCGGGCACACAGCTAGCGACTGCTTCGCGTCTGTATCGATGCTACGCGCGAGAGCATCGCGACTGCATCGCTACAAAAAGTCGCCCGTGGGCGAGGGCCCTTACACCCTGTTCCTTATACCTACGTATATAGGTAAACTAAAACAGAACTTCAACTGTTTGTTTTTACTTAACCCGTAAAAAGAACACTATTATTCCCATGATGCTATTTCCCTTCCATTAAACCTCTTAAACCAATCCTTAGCTGCGACATCAAGTTTATACCTGGGCCCCATAAACAACAGATACAGTCCCCCATTGGGTCGTAAACACATAAGTATGCACCCTGCCTTACTAGCACCGTAAAGAGTCGTGTAGCACCATAAGGTATTATACACACGTGCGACTACGACAACCACACCCGGCAGTGGCTAGTGTTGTAACTGCAGCTGCTGAAAGTCATCGTCATCTGCCTAACTTTTCATCATCATTCCCACCTGTGTTAGGATCGGCTTCCCGTGTAACCGAATGCAGCTGAATAACAATATTTTATATGGAGCGCCCGTCTATCTGACCTCCACAATCCAGTTACTGGGTAATACGATACTGCTGCTGGTTAAAGTCGCAGTTATAAACTACATTGCCGTGATGTGGTTGACCGTTTTCGTGTGATGAATGCCTTAAGTTACTAACTTACTACTTGGTGACCCCGCCAAAATCTTGGGCTGAGATCGCGCCTGGAATGCCGTCAGTGGTCGTGATGTCATCGAATATATGACAAGCACACGTATAATGACCACCGCAGAAATGTAAGAAATGACATATTGTAGAAATATTTCTACAGCACGATGTTAAAAATGAGGAAAAGAAATGTCACTTTATATAGAAAGAGATAGGTCCATGTTATGTCTAAAGTTGTCAAAAAATAAAAGGCCCGTTTTGTCATTGACAGTTTTAGTACCTAGTTAATAAAGATCAAATTCGCAAGACACGTATTCGTTTGTATGAAACTGACAGTTGTCAAGAACGCATTCACAATTCTTCGTAGAGAAGAGATAGAATTGGTCATGCTAGACGTGCAGAGTGACAGACATTGACCGCGACTGCAAACTGTAGTAATGTTGAGCCCGTCTCGTCGCCCTGGTGTGGCTGTGACAGTGGCTCGTCTGCACAAACCCTAAAGCACGGTTACCGCCAAGTGACCCAGTTCAGAGACGACAGATTTGGACGTAAACGCACTGAGGCCGGGTTCGAGACGTGTTAGTTTCATTTTATGTGTTCTAGGAATCTTGTTGCAACGTCGACTGAGATGTCTCGTGTGGATGACGTGTAATTGGAACGTTTGTATCTGGATCCTCTTCTTTGATGGCTTGTTACAAAGTACAGTCACGAGCACAAATATTATACACTTGGCTTTATTTAAAAGCGATTTCCTCCTTTATTTTTTAATTAAAATTTGTGTTGTTACGAACATAGTATTTTCGAACCCAAAACTTGACGATTTTTTTGTGCGGTCACCGACAAAAGTTGTAGTCTAATCAGATTTTTTCAAATCACATAACAATTCTTCAAATAAAAAGCATCCAGCGCAGCGGTTCTAGAATTAGGTACGGTAGAACGGTTAGTTATCATTAATAAAGAAACAAGTTCTTTCTGAACTACGCATTGCCAAACACACTACCAATTTCTCTCAAAATGATTGATAATACAATTTGTTACAACAGAAGGGGCTGGCAGCATTCCGAGGATCTAAACAGATATGTAGTTAACAGAAGATTGACCTACTTGCACACGCGACTCCCCAATTTTATCAATAGGTTCGGAACGCACCGGGGACTTCCATTAACGGGATTGTAAATGGCGTAGTTGCGAAATGAAGGAATTTTCAGTTGTCAGTCGACTGGAAATGTGGCCCTCACAAGTTTGAAACGATACATTGGAGTGGGTTCAGCTACTAGCTGCGCCCCGCGGTTTCACCAGCATAAGTTTCGATCCTGCGGGAATATCGGGATAAAAAGTATCGTTTATGTTAATCCTGTATAAACCATCTGTGTGCCAAATTTCATCCAAATCCGTTTAGTAGTTCCTGGCCTTTTTATGTTTTTACTCGGCTTTTAAGGCTCCTAGCATAATGTTAAGTAGCCTTCCTCAAGAATTGGGCTAATGCAAAAAGAATTATTCTAATCCGACTGGTATATAGTTCCAGAGATTAGCACGTTCAAACAAACAGACTCTTTAACTTTATTATTAGTATAGATAGATATAGATTCGTGTAGGTAGTATTATGATTGTGTTAAGTATTGTGTTAAAGTTCCTATTACTTTTCAGGAAATTGTTATATTTAAATTATAAATAATAAGTTAGTAGTATAGATTTGTAAAATGACCGCACTATCGCGCTGGGTACATAGACTTATAATGATAGTTGTAAGCTTAGGTACTACTTGAAACATAAATAATCAATGGTATTTCAGTTTCTATTGACTTTCCTAACAACGCCTTTGTCTACAAACAGATATTCTACTAAGTTGTTATTTTACTGTTCAAGCAGTACGGTTATGGAAAGACTTACGTGTGTCCGCAAGGCGCGCTCAATATTGGTCCACTTTTTAAATTATGATAAAAAAACACTTCGTCTCTCCTTAAACATCATGATTATATTTTCTTTGCTCCTGTTTCATGTTTATTATTATATGTATATCTTTGTTTAGATTATTATAATATACTTTATGTATGTATTTATTGTATTATGCAAATAGTGCACCACAGACTACACATGTATAGTATTTGACTCTCCTTCCACTTTTTAATCCATCCAAAGGTTGTCTTTAAAAGATCGCTCTCAGCGATAAGACCGCCCATTGTGTCCCCTTTTGTAAAAAATCTCTATTTATGTCTGTAATTGATATGGTGTACAGTCGGCAAAAGAGATAAGTAACCAGGGCATCGGATATAGTTGAAGTTTAGTAAGAAACCTTTGGATATTATTTAATGAAATTTAATTTGATAAATAAACTATTTGTTTTCTATCCTTTGGTGACTGTACATAAAAAAGAGTATTCTATTCTAATTCTGTATTTAAATACTGCCTAATTACCACTAGGCAAATTATAGGAAATATTAACTTGAATTGGGATACCTCCCAATTCAAGTTAATATTTATTAGTTATTGTGTAGTAACATCATTTTAAATTAGCTCCGTCAGTATGCTTTGATGAACTAGCTAAATGTTTATTCTGTTTATGCACAATGATAATCAAATAATTTACAGTTAATTTGACATTCCATTAATTTACATGTAATTGATTGTTACTAAATTATTGTTATTCAATTATGGCGAACTAATATTCAATAATGAGTCATTAATTCGTTCATTAGGACGTTACGAATAGTAATTAGTTACAACGAAAAAGTTATCGAAGTTTTGTTAATTAATAAATTAACAATACTTCGATAACTTTTTTGTTGAAAAATGGTAAACTTTAGACAAACTAAAAAGAATAATAATTGAGTTAATGGACAGGACACAGTTCTAGGAAAAATAAAACAGAAAAAGTTATAGATGCTTTTTTCAAAGTTTTTTTTTTATTTGTATTACATAGGCTTTAAATGATGTCTGTGTTGCCTTCTACATTTAACCCTATATGCCTTCAAAGCAACAGTGTACAGGCATCTTCTGGACACGCTCGTTCCATCATAAATCTCATCCATCGCTTTCCATCATGCATGATATCGAGGACAAGAGCAGGCCCATTCAACAATAAAAAAAATTAAAAAATGCACCTACGTACTATCGCCAAAATCTATATCTGACCACCATAAGGATTATTCCTGCTTGCAGCGCATATTATTAGTCGACCTAAAAAGGATCCGCTTTTATTTTACTTACGGGCGCAGCAGACAATGGTCATCATGTGCACGGGATTTTGTTTTCAAAATGGTCGGATAGGTTTTGGCGGTAGTACTTCCCTAGCTATTGATTTTTTTTGTCAGCATAATAACGCCTGAGGACAGTGAAATCTTCTATGCTCTCGTTGCATCCCCACCTCACACACAAACTATCTGGTAAGTAGATCGTAACCACCCTCGCTCAATCTCCGATTCAAACTTATATTTATGACGAAAACAAACTATCCCCTCTATTCTATGTATGGGTAGATAAATTGTTTTTTATTGCACTTTCATATGCCGAAGAATATATTTAAGAACTTCGTTTCTTAAGAAACTATGGTTTTCGTTGTAGAAATTGTTTAGTAGCATCAAGAGAGGAAGGGACGAATTAGCAGAAAATCTTTGCAACACCATAATAGAAAAATGCGTGCACTGGAAAGGTCCAGTCAAATCTGTGTGGTTCTCTTCTCCAAATACCATCTCAGATACCAATCTACATAGTCTTCACGTGATCTGACCAAGATTATGTTTGGACTATAAAAGAGACTGTGACCTTTGAGTTTGTTTCGGCCTTTCTCAGAGTAGTCAGCCATCTATAGTTTTTAAATTAAAATATGAATGACTTTGAAAAGCTTTTGTACAAACCTAGTTACATATAAAATCGATAATCATTAATTTGAGAAGAGTTCGTCCATGAAACTAGGTGCTAAAGTCCCTAAGCCCTTGCAATATATTGGACCTGTTATATATTAACGATACAGATAAGCATCATTTGGAGCTTATTATACCTAATGTAATATGCCTCAAAGCTCTTAAGGGCTCTTTTAATGCACCACAAACTTTATTAGAATGTCTTCATCATGCCCACAAAAACTCCCATGAAACCATTCCCATAACATATCTCAACTTCAAACACTCCCACATAAAAATATTCTTGCAAACTACCCCTAAAATAAATTGGGGTAATACCTGCACCCTGATTCATTTTTAATAGCGATGTGTGTTGTTAAATTGCTCGTTAGGTTAGTATAGGGCAGTACCACAGAATGAATAGCTACAGAAGATCCGGTCCCGCATATTGTTTTTGTAATTTACGTGTAAGTAAAAGAAAAAATGAGAATGAGTTCTCAGCAAAGAACTCCATTGACAGCTAGATAAAAGTAACAAATACTAAGCTTCAGATAAAACCGACTTATTTGTGAGTATCTCCATGACATACTAGTTTCAGATCACATTTCGTACACGTATGTGTTTGTACGCTTGTTCTCGCTCGTTGAATTGAGCCGGCCTTCTATATCATTCTATTCTGTGGCAGTATGAAACCGCTATCCTAACGAGAACAGAACTGCTCGTATAAAAGGCTGGGTAATGGCACCGGGCAGCAGTTTGGACATTAGACGTTCAGTTTCAAGTTATGTGCTTTGAGAATGGGGTTATTAAAATAAATATGGCCAGTGTTTTCCGAGGAATTGCAAGTTCCGTGTCTTGTAGAGTTAAATTTCTTTTACATTTTTAAATGACAGTAAAATCAAAAGTTAAATTATCCAAACTAGGCTGAGAATTAGCGCTATCTGGGCAGAAGAAGTGGCGTAACAAACTCCCCAGCAGCATAGTAGTCTGTTCGGTTAGAAGAAATTGATTCTATACCATAGCATATACAAGTAGTAATTTTGTTGGTCTGAATTTCATGACGTAATTCGCAAAATCCCGTCGAGTCAGCTGATATGTCATATATCAAAATCTAGTCGATCAGAGTGATTAATAAAATAGGGAAATATCAAGCATTGATCACTAAGGTTAGGTTAATTTCACACATTTTGAGTCAAAGTATTCCCATACACATTTAACCCGTCTTGTCTTTAAAGTAAAAATAAAGAGACATCTTCTGGGCATGCTCATTCCATCATAGCCCTCATCCATCGCTTTCTATCAGGCGTGATTGAGGTCAAAAGCAAACTCATTGGAAAATAAAAAAAATAAAAAGTTTTCTAATGATCGTTGCCTCTGCAGTAGGTACTCTATAAAAGGTGGAGACGAAAATTCGATGATAAATTAAACTGCATATATCTAATGATGTTGCCAGTGTGCATACAAACTTCAATCAAACATATAAAATAATTTAGTCACTATAGCTAAACGGGTCATCGGCAAAATCATAGTCGGCATTACAACTATCAAGCCACTTTAAAAAAAAAACACTTTTTTTAGTTTTGACTATCATCCTCCTAGCCTTTTCCCAACTATGTTGGGGTCGGCTTCCAGTCTAACCGGACGCAGCTAAACCAGTATTTTACATGAAACCACTGCCTATCTGAACTCCACAACCCAATTACTGGGTAACACGATACCCCTTGGTAAGACTGTTTGACAGACATTATTTTAATTTTAATGTTAAGATTTATTTATTTATCCATTTATTTCAGGCATCTAGGCCCATATAAAACACATACAATACAATATTAATATAACTTATGTAGCATAAGCTGCCTACAATGTTCCCACTGCTGAGACACAGATCTCCTCTCTGGGTGAGGGCTGTTGACCACCACGCGGGGTAGGATTTATTTGAAAGTCCCAAAATACTCTTATATTACATTAGTATTGCCAGTGTTTTCATTTCAATTTAAAGCCAAGTTCGACAGCCTGCCCATACTAATCACTAACGGGCCAAAAACCCTACTTCAATTACATTAACCGCGGTAGGTACTAAGGTACTTGTGCTTAAGCGTAGTACAGGCATTCAATGCTAATACGGGTACGTGTAACATCTAGGAGCGTTCGTTCGTTACGTATAACACGTCTTACCCACTTTTACCTACCTCTTAATAGCAGATCGTTACACTAGATTGCGAATACAGGCGCTAGAGGTGCGCAAGTGTCGATAGAATTTGTCTGAAATTATAGGGGTGAAATGAAATTGGGGCGTTGTTTCCGTGCTGAATTTTTATTAAATACCTTATGGCATTCGATTAGATTAGCATAAAAGTTGGTACATTCAAGTTTACATATTTTTTTTTTATTCAGGGTGGTAGGGATACCGACACGCAACCTTTTACCTTGCATTCAGTGCATGATTCTGAAAATCCTTCGATAAAATTTTTCGTCGGTTATTAAAAAAAAATCCATTTTGACTGCGTAAATGATAAATGATTTATTTTCTGTAAGTAGGTTTGTACAAACACTTTTACACGTCAATCATATCTTTTATAAACTAGATGAGTTCGACGTTTCCTATCTGAATACTCTGAGAAGAAAAACCGAAACAGACTCAGAGGTCACAGTCTCTTTTTAAGTCCAGACATAATCCTGGTCAGATCATGTGAAGACCATGTAGATTGGTGTCTGAAATGATCTTTTGAGGAAAGAACCACACAGATGGAGTGGACCTGTCCAGTCAGTAAGTATTGCACTTTTCTATGAAATATTAGATTTTTTTTTAATAACTGACGAAAAACTTCTACGGTATGAGGTCTAGAATCATGTGCTGAATTCATGGTTACAGTTTGCGCGTCGATGTCCCTGCCACATATGAATTATAAGTGATCAAACAGACTAATTACAGTGCAGGTAAACTTTTCTTTATACCTACTCTAAAGAAAACAATTAACAGGCAAAGGACGCTTATTGTTTGGGCCATTATGAATTAACAATTATTTTTAACAATCCTTTATTTGTCATAGTAAACACTGAAACAAGTGCGGTTGCACTTATCCCTACTGTAGAACGACAGAAAATCCTTCTAAAATAGCTCCATTTATTCGTAGCCTTTTTTAGTAAACTAACTTTTACCCCTTTATTCATAAAGCTTACAACGGTTAAAGTTAAGTAATGACTAGTGACTGTTCAATCATAGATTATTGACGCTTAAACGTCTCTAAAGCAACGTTTAAAATAAAAATAAACCCCTTAATGTCTAAAGCAATTTCTCTGAACCGTTTTCGATATCGATAAAACAACCGCCAGCTCTATCGTGCTGGCACAAGAGCGGCGGTCGGCGTACGATAATGTTAACGTTAATCACTGGATCCCGCGCCGTAATGAAGTTTCTTGTTAACTTTACTAAACGCAACCTCCTGCACGCTCATGTCAACCTGCTATTTTAATGTGTATTTGATCATAGTTCAGGAAACGAGACTGTTCCAATAATACAGCTCTGAGACAGACAGATTGAGGACCTGGTGATCTGTAATAGACACCAGCTCTGCACATACACATGACTGAAATAATTTCTGTTATGTCAGTTAATTTTGATCGTATGTCTTGTTTTAGTGGGAGAAATAAAGATATTATTATTATTACAAAAAAAAAAAAATATTAATAATAATAATATCCCTGGACATTTCACACAGCACCATTTGTCCCAAGCTAAGCAACCTAATGCTTGTGTTATGGTAACAAGATGGCTGATAAACTACTTATATACAATTTTTTTTTTTGTAAATACATACATATTATAGATAGAAAAACACCCAGACTCGGAACAACAGACAGTCGGATATTCGCAGACAGACAGGCGTATAACCCAGTGCAGGTAGCGTGCAGTATCATAAAAGGGCTCTTTGCTGATTTTGCTCCTGATTTATGAACGCATTTCCAAGGAGAGTTGTTTTATTCAAAGACTACAAAGATTTGCCTTTTATTCAATTATGTCAGCCCACTAATTATGTAGAACTGCCACGTTGATTTAGTGGTCGCAAGTGTACTGCTGAGCATAAGATCTTGGGTTCGATTCCCAGGTCGGGCAAAGTGTTTAGTATGTAGTAGTAAAGTTTCTTAGTAGAAACCCGGAGTCTGAATATGTGCCCCTGTTACATGGTACCTACTTACAACATAACTTGTGAAATGTGATGTTTTGTATAAACATCTTGCGTTACGCGATGGCAGCCTACTGAACATTTTGATTACATCAGTATAGACTTCACCACTTTTAAAGATCGCAAAAGCGTTCTTATAAAGAATTAGCTTCTGCCCGTGACTTCGTCTGCGTGAAATGTTGGCCCCCGACCCATTCCATAGCATCCCGTCCCTTGCCCATGCTAAACACATACAGCTGCGCGCAGTTGCTGCGTTTTCGCTAAGTGTTTTTTCTGACTTTTTTCCATTGCTCGGCTCCTAAGGATTGTAGCATGATATAACATAGCCCATAACCTCCATCAAGAATTGAGCTATCAAATTCAAAAATAATTTTTCAAACCCGACTGGTTGCTGTTTTTAGGAAACACTGCAACCTTCCCCCGTCTAACCCAAAAAAGCGCACAAACCTCCCTTCAGACACCTAACACAGGAGCACGTTCGCAAGACATCAGTTTTATGTAATTAGCGCTTATATTTACAAAAATATTCATATAAAACTGAATATCTTAGACCTCAATAAGCACAACCTGAAATTAAAACTGACAGAATGGCTACTTAAACAGGACTATGCCGGGATTATCTGTATTTTTGGGAAATAAATATATTATATTATATAGTTCCGGAGATTACCTGCTACATACAAACAAACAAATTTTACCTCTATATACTATTAGTAGAGATGGACGAATAAAACAAATTAAATCCCCCGACCGATTTCGGTCACGGTGGCCAATCTCAACGAAGATTAGCCAGGTTTGCAGGAGATATTATAGTGCACAAATGTGTCTACAAACACAGGTGCACTCTCTGTTCCTTTACTTTCATAGTCCGATGGGACGGCAATCCGACACGACCGGGGAGAGATCAGGCGCAGGACCAACGTCTTTACGTGCTTTCCGAGGCACTGGGGTGTCACACCACCAACTTCCAAACTCCAGGCTGCTACTGAGAAATTTCTAATGGAAAAACCCAATTACACTTTGCCTGACCTGGGAATCAAACCCAGGAACCCATGCATAGCAGTCGCGCTTGCGACCACGAGACCAACGGGGCAGAATGACTAAGTTAACAATATAAGAAGTAGATATTACTAAGACTCGGTCACAACGACAAAGAGGTCAAGAACATAGAGATTATTACTTCTTACAAGACACCTTCACTAATCTAGACAGACCAGAATGTCCCAAATATGTGCCGTCCATTAATTACGACGACGTGTGGACCTGACAGCCACAAAATGTCTTCCTTGTGTCTCATGTCCGTAAAAACTTCCTAGATAACACTCGGCGACAAAAAGATATAAAGTGAACGTATGAAATAGTTTTGATGGCAGGTTAGCTATTATTTTCTGCACCATCTTCAAAGAAACTGATTGAGTGAGTACCATTTTTATGATTAACCGACTTCGGTTGTATTTTTTATATATGTCTGTTTGTTACCTCAGAACTCCGTCATTTATAAACCGATTTGAAAAATGCTTCTTTTTTTGAAAGGGTAAGGGGTATAGAGTGGTCGCATATCAAATTCTGATGAGTAATAATACGTATTTTTTCCAAATAGTGTATGTGGATGATGTTAAAATAACTTCCTGTCACTGTTATTTATTTAGCAAATGAAGGTATGCAATTTTTTGTGGGGTATGTCCCACAGCTAAAAAGTGAAAAATAAAATGTTTATTTTTTTTTTGTAATATACTTTTATAGCACTTTTTCTGTTAATTTTAGCAAAAAAATTCTGCAGCTCATTCTAGAGTGACCTTTTTGTGAAAGGAGAAGTGCAAAAAACCTAAAATATACCAAAAACAACATCATCTCAGTCTGGAATCACCCACTGCTAAGACCTCTTCTCCTTTCTCCGCAATATTCTTTCCGGAATCAGTACGTCCTTTATGTAGGTTTTTCCCTTCGATAAATGTACCTTAATGCGGTCATCTGTACATAACAAAAAAAAAAAAATAACGAGTTCTAGGTAAATGCAGACCCCATGATCCACAAATCAACCCGAATCCTAAATTCAGTCCAAAGATCAGAAACTATGATATTTTATGAGCTACAAAGAAAATAGGTATGATTAAATAAACCGTACCTTTTCGGCTGCGTAATTATGACATCTATTCAAACTATGAAATTAACAAAAGCATCCCAGCCCCCTTACCACAACAATAACCTAATTAAACGATAACATGCGAAACTGCGTCCCAACAATTTGCTAGCAGGAGCCCAAATCTGTCAAGTTTGCCCATAAGAGCACTATTACAGGCCCACGTTATTGCAACATGTGGTCCCGGCCAAATTGATTTTATGCTACAACTTTGACACCTTGTGTTTGTCCTTAAGACGTTGGATCAAGGGTGCTAAGTTTTGGGATAGCTAAATGTAGCTGAGGAGTTATAGGTGTTGAGGAAACAAAAAACTCTGCGTAGTTGAGATTTTGTTTAGACTGTTTAACATCATCTTATTCTTATAACATGTTTTTGGGTATCTAAATGGTGTCCATCAAGAACTTAGCTATGAATATTGAATTAACAGAAACGTCTAAAAGGGCCCGGCTTCAGAAAATACTTCTCTCTCAAACCAACTTCTTGTAATTCTACCAGTTTCCATTACATTCCTCGCAGTTACATTTCTCTCCATATTTCTTCCAATTCTTGTAATACTGCGTTCAAGGAATGCCATTTCGAATCTGTAACGACCTTGTATCTTAAGTATTACGTTTAGGCACTCAGTTCAGTCAGTCTCGGTTCAGTCTTATTGGTATTTAGGTACAACCAAAATACGTTGCTCGAATAAAGCAGTAAACTCTTACCTAGAAAGGTAAATATTTCAGAGAAAACTGAGTAAGTATCGGTTATATTTATAATCAAAGTTACTGACCCAAATAAATTCCAATCTCACCCTGAAATATATTTTACAATCCTCGTTTAATGAAACAAAAGAACAGTCATGTAATCAATTTACACCCTCTGTATCCCGGGGGTGTCAGAAATCAAACCTGAAATAAAGCGATATAATATAAAAGGGCTGGATTTTAATCTGGGCTTAGTTTATGATTTATGATCCTCTACCCACCTGCCGGGTAATGTTTGTGACCCAGGGTGAAGCGATGCAGAGCTGTTACGTGCAAAAGGTATGCTATACACGCACATAGTATAAATCTGCCTATACTGTTAACACTGCTGGGACACAGGCCTCCTCTCTTCGAGAGGGAGTAAGCTGTAATCCACCACGCGGGCCCAGTGCGCGTTGGTAGATGCCACACGTTTTCGAATTGGTTCTAGGACAAGCCAGTTTCCCCACGATGTTTTCCTTCACCGTTTTGAGAGCAGTGGTGATTAAATTATTAACAGAAAGTAAAGCGCCTGCCTGGGTACTCGTAAGTCGGGGCCATTTACCATTGGGCCAGCGCTGTTCTAAATCGACTGATACATAATACAATCCGTTCGAAAAAGAATCAGTCTACAAATCTAAGTATTAACCTGCCAATACCGAATCCATTAAAAATCCACTCGCACAATATATTGAATCAAATACAGCGAAGAAATAAATTAAACAAAATCGTATATCCAGAGCTCCGCACACAGTATCGAGCTCCGTCGAGGGCAAATTAAACAGGGCCCGATTCGCGAACAAACAATTATTATGTACTACCATCTGCCGGCGGGTTTTCCCGGCAATCTACTGCCTATCGCAGTTTATCTACTGCTGAATATAGGCCAATCTGATGCATACATAAGTTAGGCCAAACTGATGCATATATCAGTTTGGCCTATATTAACCATCGACAAAACGATCCATAGGATCGGTCTGTAATTATTCCAGTAACCCTGTACTGCCTTGTGCTGTGTGCCCTCACAGGGTCATTTGGGAAAGGAACGAGCATTGATCTACGGGGTAGTTGCGTAACACGCTGACAGTAGCAAAGGATTTCATTTTGATAGTTCAACAACATTCATTGCGTTATTTACGTTGTTGAGCAGATACATTTTTCGAACATATGAAGCAATGGTTTAACAATATCCCTCAAAACGATTCACATTGTGATTCATAATGACTTACGCAATTAAGGTGCTGGTCTCTTACTCAATTTGTATTAGTGATTTTAGATTACTAGTCAAAGTTGACAGCTGGATGGACCGACGACTTTAAAACTACAGATGGAATGGACTGGTTGCGGGGAACCTCTCTCAAGTTGTACTTGTTTCTTCGGGTGCTTTGGTACAAATTGGAGAAAGTTTTTGTCCAGTTCTGCGCTGCCATAGGTCGAGTAGATTATTGATTGCGCTAAAGTGTGATGTTGTCTTCGTGTTAAGTAATTGGTTTAAATGAAATGAAGAACATAAGGAAATACATAGATAACTCGAAACACCTCAATTCATGGTGAATTAATTCCTCTATTAAACTCTTGAAGCTCCAGCCCATTAAAAATCAATTACCGATTCAAATGAACAATTCCCAAATCCGTGTCATCCCAATCAACACAACAAAACAAAACAAAACAGTTGAAATCCTATTTTAATTGCCACCACGAGGATTAACGAGAAATCGATGGAAATTGTGAAACAATAGCATTTATTGGGATTCAGCTGTATTAGTCTTGGGACCAGAGTCGGCAAGAAAATTAATTAGAATAGGAAAGTGCTGTAAGGTAGTTTCTTGGTCGATGTGAAACATGTCGTGGTTCCTAATGGTTGTGTTGGTATTGGTACTTGGTAAGCGATTGGCTCGGTGCGTTACATACGAGTAACATTCCCTCTGGGAGTAAATTATGTATAAGGTACGGTATGTAGTAGATATGACTTACCGGGCCTATTTTTGTGTATACTGGATTTGGATCTGGTAATGTATTTACCTCATAATACCTTCAGGGAAATAACGAATATTGGGCATAATTATGATGTAAAAAAGACATCATCACCTGCCTAACCTTTTCTATGTTGGGGTCGGCTTCCAGTCTAACCGGACGCATCTGAGTACCAGTATTTTACACGATCGACTGCCTATCTGACTGTAAGATACTGACTGACTGACTGGCGGACTGGCTTGGTCAGATGCAGAAAAGTAATGACGGTTAAAACCGCGTCAATGTCGCGTCAATTAATCCGCGCCGGGACAGCACCCTTACCCCAGCTTTATATGTCCGAATATGTCTGCGCAACTAAATAAATAACGCAATGAATGTCGATGAACTGTCTTAATGAAAGCATTCCTACTGTTAGTGTGTTACGCAGTTACCCCGCAGGCTGGCGTCCGAGGAGTAAGAAAATGAATGGCTGGTTATGTCTTTACAGACCGTCTGTCTAAGTGATCTGTTCTCGTCAATCTCGCGCAGAAACAAGCAAGTTACTCAGTATCCTTACCACACGCTAATGTAAGATGATCTATTCCAGTCTTACGAACTAAAACAAACACTTCAAAGTTCTAACTAAATTATAAAACATTCCAACGAAGAAGAAATATTAAATAACTGAATATAATAGATTTTCTCACTACAAGCCATCATATTCTCAGATAATTAACATTGCATCCCCACTTATCAGTTATCTACTTTAGTATAACGTATTCTATGTTGATATTTGAGTGACCATTTGTGACAAAAAAGTCCTATTAAGCTTTTGATTGCAATGAAATTTGAACTTTGTTAAGTACCTATGACATTCAATTTGTTGTTCCATAACTTGAAAATTATCTGAAATTGTAAATTCAAATATAACTATCAATTAATTAATAAAAGAGATCATCGTTAAGTTTAAATGCTACAACTATTGATAGTAACTTTGTTAAGGGGGATGCGCTATACGTCTGCGAAATTCTAATTTATATTTATTAGAATCAGCAATACTTACAATTTAGAAATGGCCTCAAATGTCATGATTTCATGAAATAGGGTAATATGAACTTACAGAGTTGCATTGATGATTTTTATAATAATCCAACTAACATTATAACGCGAAAGTTTGTGAGGATGGATGGATGGATATTTTGTTACTCTCTCACGCCAAAACTACTAAACGGATCTGGATGAAATTTGGCACACAGTTTATAACCAGGATTAACACATAGGTTTTTTATCCCCATATTCCCACGGGATCGAAACTTATGCGGGTGAAACCGCGGGGCGCAGCTTGTAATCCTATAAATAAATATTTGTTACGGCCGCGAATCATATTCGGATCAACTTACATACAACCTGCAAATTGCAGGAACTGTAAGAAAGTTTGAATTCCGCGGGCTACCTTGACGCTGTCGCCTTAAGGTATCTATTAGTTGTAAATTAATATTACGTTACGAGAGTTATGAAGGTATTCCTGATGCTGTTGTTAATGGCTTCATGTAAATCAGGTTTAGGATGACAGTATCGTTTGCGTGGATCGTTTTAATTTATCGATTGAACAGTGTGTGCCTAAAGTAATTCGAGTATATAGTTCATTTGAGATGTTTATGAAGTCGGAAAATTAATTGATAAGCAAATTAAATGATAAATGAGTCTGAATTCACAGCTGTCATCCTCGACAGTTGTATGAAATGGCTATAATACGGCAAATAGACGTAAAGTTTCGATTTGCTTAACAATTGATTTCCCTCATTGTTCTAGTAACTTACCTACCTATCGTAACAATCTGTGGAAAATGCTAACACAATAATAATTAACTGTTTCATTGATATAGATTCGCACGACGATATTTCAAGCAATACATTTTTAGTATAAGCTGACCCCATTGCACAAAAAACCTATACAATGCGAGGTCAGCTAAAACTAGAAATATATTTGGACCCATCTGGCGCATTTACTTTATGCTATTGAGTTAGAAGCGTTATACTTACTCGTGTTAGTCATAAATGCATCAACCGGAAGTGGAGCTCGAATCCTTCTATTATCTTGCATCTCGTTTTTATAGGTTCTTATTAAACCTAACAAATTGCTATGCAGAATATACACCACTTCAAGGTCAATCTAACTTTCAATCCATAAATATTCATGTGAGAGTGTCTGTTTGTTACATTTTCCCAGCTTAAACGCTGAACTGATTTTGATAAAGGTACAGATACATAGTTGATGCCCTGAGAAAGGAATTAGTTAAGCTTTGGTTTCATAAGGAAGTGGTGAACGGTCACACAATAACGGTTGTCCAAATATAAAGGGATTTTTGACACTCTAATGTCAAATCCATAATCAACCTATAATGTTCTCACTGGTGGGACACAGGCCTCCTCTTGGTGACAGGGAGTGGGCCGTAATCCACCACGCGGGCCCAGTGCGGGTTGGTGGATGTTACATATCTTCGTATCTTGGGTCTAGGACACGATGTTCTTCTTCATCGTTTTGAGAACAGTGGTGATGAAACAATTTACACAAAGTAAAGTGCCTGTCTGGGTTCGAACCCACGACCTACAACTCATAATTCAAATCAAAAAACCTGGTCAGGTCTAATGTCAATGTCTTCTAGGAAACCATAGCTTAAAGCTTCAATTAAAGAAAACACCAACCCTAAAAGGGAATGAAATAGGGCGTTAAAGTTTGTATGAGAAAATCCGAAATAGACGCGAACGAACTCGCGGGTTAAACGCTCCATTTCAATAAACCACTTCTCACTCACCACCAGGTTACACCCTATAATTACCATCAACCCATTTATTGCAAAAGTTGCGTGCAGCAGTGTACAATAAAAGGCCAATGTCAGCGGTCAAGTACAGCCATGCAATCAAGTGCTGCTGACAGATTTATGCGAGGAAGTTCCTCCTAGCCTTCGTGGTCCACTAAATTTATGGGTACAGGATCGATATTAAAATGCTTTCAGATTTATCGTTTGCTTTTATAGATAAGGGTAACGAGGGTTGGGTCAAGGTCATTTGGTGGGGGGTAATTATTGTATCGTGACCTAGTGACTTGGGAATATGCGTCGGTGATAACAGAAGGCCAATTTCCGTAACTTAAAACGTTAAAAATCTAGTCGTACTCTCATCTCGACGACAAACAAATGTCAGAAATTTTGGGTTAAGGTAGCGTATTTTTGACAGATTGAGACTGAGATCAGACTGTAAACCTTCTTAAAATAACTAGAATCGCGCCTCTGGTAGGCACGTTCTTGAAAAACAGTTACAAAGTAAAAGTTTATTTTCACAAAAAGCAATATTTAGTAAAAGCCTTAGTACACTACGCGATAATCAGACACCCTTTCACGAAATCCGGACGGTGTAATAAGAGCACTATAATAAAAACACATAGGTACCTAAAAATCGTGTAGTGTAATACGCGTATAAGATTGTTTATGTTTTTTTTATGCGCCTTGACGGTATTTTCGATTATTCTCCTATCAACTTTTTAGATACGAAATATACCAAAAAAGTCTCACTTACTTTTATGTAACTCTATAACGGTCGCCAATGTCATCCCAAGTATTCAAAATTCACTGGTGGTGAAGGGCGGGAGTTTTGAGCTACTCTCTTTTGTAGTTTTGACGTCCGAAAAGTGCTGATTCTCTGCCTAGTTTGAATAAATGACTTTTGATTTTGAATAATTTTGCCTCATTTGCGTAATTAATTTGAGCCTAAAGATAAGCTGAAACTATTTATTGCAGTTCAATCAGGGTTAATATAAAATGAATAGGTACGTGATTAACGTAGTTTGTCCAATAAATTAATAGCTTCATCAAATGAGCTCAGTGATCGGCTATCGATCAAATATACAATCACATCAATTTAAGTGATTTCTGTAAATAATAAATGTGAAAATGACTACATTTACTACAACATTTCCATGGTTATCAAGTATGGAATTTTGATTATCAATGATTAAATCGTTTGGTTTTAATAAACAGAACATAACATTACGACTGTACTCTCCGAAGGGTTAGGTGATGGGTACCTACTCGAATGGTACTTACACCCACATTTGGACAGTTGTGTTTAAGTCCCGGGTAATATAGCGGGGGAGCCTATTTCTACAAATCCAGACCCCGGGCTGTCACTGAGAAATCCTGGTGGAAAAATACAATAACACTTTGCCCGACCCAGGAATGTACCCAGGACCTCATGCTCAGCAACAGCGGTTGCGACTACTAGACCAAAGAGGCAGTCAGCGTTTCAATCAAAAATCATTACCAGACCTCAGCATGTACCTATTTTTCGCCAATTCATCGTCTCTAGGTAGATGATGAATTGGTGAAAAAGACGTTTTCCTAACTACGTTGGAATCGGCTTCCAGTGTAACCGGATGCAGCGGAATACCAGTATTTTACATGGAGTGACTGCCCATCTGACCTCTACAACCCAGTTTCTGGGTAATCGATTTTCTTCACCCATTATTTTATGCGATATGGTGGCATTGTTCTTTGTAGCAGTCAATAGTAAGCTGTTGTTCAACAGATTTTATTTGAAGACTCTTTAGTTTTGTTATATGAATGAACTGTCAAGGAATAAATAGTGAGTGAACTGTCAAGGATTAAATATGTGAAGCACACTAAGGTTAGTTTTTACTTGCACGTTACTATTTTTCCGACCATGTCATGTCAACATTTCGAATGTAAATGACTGTTCGAAAAGGTGACAAGCACCCGCTATGTGGGGAAGGAATTTGTTAACTAATGGCTTAGCGTCATCACTCCTTGACCATAAATATGATAGTCGAAAGAAACTCCGATTAGTTTGGCTTCTTAATTAGATATCCGTAGTTGCACTAATTGAATTGAATTAGTAGATATGTTCTTTGACACGACAACTAAGAAGTAGAATCTTGTCTCAACACAAGTTACGACGGCTAACAGACAGGATACAATGTACCTTATCTAATCCATCCACCGTATTAAATTCCGCTTCCACCCCGGTCCCGTATCGTAAGTTATCCCCCCACCCCCGCGCCCCTGTACCCCTGTCCCCCAAGTTTCACCTTGACAATGCGTCACAATTAGTGGCTAGTGTCAAGTTTGTCGAGACTTGGAACGTCCCGCTGGGGCTAATAACCTCTGATGGCTTAGTTTCTAAGTTTATAGTGTTTTGAATAAGTAGCTTTTATACATTATAGTGTTTTTTGGTTAATTCGTGCGATTATTTTGGAGGAAGCAACACTGTGTTATAATGATTACATTTCTTTTAAAAAGTGATTGATGAAAATCTATTCCTATCGAATTCATTATTTTTTTGTTTAAATGATTGATTTTTTTTTACCTGGTAAGTAATAAAATATTCGTCAATCCAGAACATAGTTATGACTATACAATTATTATTATAGATCGCCGATGGGGCCGAAAGGAGGAGTCTGGAAGACGTAGCGTTAGAAAGCCTCTCACAAGATGGACCGATAACCTGGTGAAGGAGGCAGGAATCCGCTGGATGCGAGAAACACAAAACCAATCGAAGTGGCGGTGCTTGGGGGAGGCCTATGTCCAGCAGTGGACGTCTTTCGGCTGAAATGATGATGATGATGATATCTCAGTAGTGTCCAGAAGTTCTTGTAACGTGGTATCGAGGTATCAATTTTATTACCCACCGATTTGCGAAGAAAACGCTAACTGTATACAACATGTAGGCATTCAAACTGACATAATATTATGACAAAGCACTTTATCAAACAAAACCATAACGCCTTACAATTTCATGCCTTTTGAAACTCCCCCTACAATATCGTTCCAATGTTACCTGGCAATAAAAAAAGAAAAATCTGTCCAAAGCACATGGCACTACAATGAGAGAGCTTTGCCAAGCTTGCCGGCAACTTTGCGCACCCTGTATAATATCCACTCGTGTGAAGTTTACACCTATTAAAGCCTGCGAGTCAGCATATTCAGCGAAAAGTGTTATTTTAATAGCGAGAGGAAAATATTTTATGAAGTTGGCTGGGGCAATATTTTTGCTGCAGCTCACGAGAATTTTGCTGTAATATGCATGTTTGACTTCGGATTTTTTCGAATAGAATTTGCATTATGGTTTTTTTTTGTTGTTATATACTCTTGAGCATATCCTAAATGGCAAGCTACGTTTGTGAGTATTTCTTTGTTATACCTCGGTATTCAGAGTCGTTACTTAAAATAAATCAATCATTAACTTTAATTGACAATTATAAATTGGAACGCTGTCAGTCAAAAATATGCCAGATTGAAAACATTTCAATTTTGTCAACATTTGTGCCAAGATATGCTTATCAATTAGAGTTAAAGGTAGATTAATTTTAAGTGACGTCTCTGAGTGTGGCAATAAGTGGATAACGTGGAGAATTCCCTTTAGAGAGAATGGAGAGTTGCGTCAGACTATGATCTGACTGAGTTCTTTCATTTAGGCCCGTAGCAGGTGTCAGAAACCCGAATTTTCCGCTTATCCGGCAATTCTTAGCATTTCGCTTGTTTTTAGAATCCATCATACTTTATTGAGAAAGACTGGAGAAATAGGAATAAGTTAGAGAAAAGAAGAATACTCATTAATAACATTTGTTCAAAAAGTTTTTCTGGAAAATCGGTACGAAAAAACACGGATTGCGCAATCCAGCGGAGGCACAATAAATAATTAATTATGAGCGTCGCTAATGAGGGCGCGCAAGTTTTTCAATTAAAATGTTTTCTTGCTCACTGCAGGGCGTAGTTATAGGTAGGTATAACTGGAAGAAATACGGTAACATAGTCACAGTATAATAAAGTGGTCAGTTTCACGAGTAGAATTATTTGTTTTTCAGATGATTTCGGGGTGGTAATGATTTCATTAACTCTGTTTGTATGGCCAACTCTGAAAACAAATGACTGCTTTTACGATGTACCTTCTGAACGGTGCTAGCTAAATGTAGAATGCAGCGATTAGCCAAGCAAGCATACTTTGTTGTGGAAAATAGTGGCAAAATTAATTATCTCTCTACTAAATTATAAAGCTGAGGAGTTTGTTTGTTTGAACGCGCTAATATCTGGAACTAGTCGGATTTAAAAAAATAATTTTACATTTAATAGCCCAATTCTTGAGGAAGGCTACTTAACATCAGGACATAACATAGGACACTTAGGAATCAAGCATAAAAAAAGTCAGAAAAAACGCTAAGCGTAAACGAAGTAATAGCGCGGGCGAGCGATGCGATGCGACGCGGTGGGTCGGGGAAACAAGAAATTTTACCAAGACCAAGCTTAAGTCTGTTATGAGGTACACAATAAATTATCTCTTATGTTGATTTAATTAAAGTATACTGTAGTGTACTGTAGTGTGTGTGAAGTGTACTGTACTGTGTAGTTATACTTACTATTTTATTTTCCTTTTTATTGACTACTTATTGAAAGCATTGGAAATATATTTATGTTGCTAAAAAAATCTTATAAACAAGTTACCTTTCAATGTACAGAGATGACATAGGGCGTGGAATGAGTACGATACAAATCGATCGTTCGTGTTCATATAAATCGAATGTGCGATGCATTCGCTATCGGCGTGGAAACATTGAACGTCAATCATCGGAGTAGACAGTCGATTGGTATAACGTATGGTTGTTTATCACGCAAAGGAAAAAAGTAACAAGTGATATGATGTATCACACAGTTCATTGTACTGAAACGGAAAGAGAGGTAGGCAGCAATAATTTGTCACGAATTAGGTAGAAAAAAAAAATATGGGACACACGCAGGAAATACAAATAGTGAAAAAGGAGCATTTAAAACTAACAAAGTTACATTAAAAACAACCAAAAAACAATGTCCTGTGCGAGGTCAAAAAGGCTCCTATACAGTATAACGCTGCGATACACACATCAAACGTGTCTAGAGATCAAGTGCGTTTTAGAGTATCACCGCAATTGAGGATTATTATTTTAACTTTTTTAATTGCTAGTGATTCTTTTTAGTTAATTTGACTATATTAATGAAGAATTTTCTTAAAATTTTGATTAAAAATAGAAAATCAACTATCAACCAGGATTCCTATAGAAGTGTGTAATAGCGTTTTTACAAAACCATTACAATTTCCGCATCGGAACTGAAAACAAATGCATCGATATCGAGCGACGACATCATTTGACACGAGAATAGATGATGAGAGCCATCGGAATGTTGCAAGTTGGTTGCAGGCAACGTGCTGTGGCTGTCGCTCTTGCACAGAGCGTCATAAGTCGCCTTTGGACACGCTATCGTATCACGATCTTGCATCACCACTCGCAGACAGGACCGGTACATCCAAAATACTGCTCGGTGGAATCGTACCATGACCGCAATGATGTTGGCTATGAGGCTCAACAGCTCTTCAGGCTTGTTGATAAGCGACCAGACCATCCGAAATCATTTACGTGAACTGGGTCTGCTTTCCCGAAAGCCGCTGAGAGTTCCATCTATAGCGCCCCGCAATCCTAGGGCCCGTATACAATGGGTTCGCGAACACAGAAATTGGGAGGAAGAAGACTGGCGTTGTGTTTGCTTTTCCGATAAATCTCGTTTCGGTATGAGGCCGAATACAAGAAGTAATCTAGTTTGGAGGACCTCTGGACTTTAAGAATGTTTGAAATTTTGTCAAGAAGTTCATTCATATGGAGGGGGAACAATAATGGTTCGGGTCGGTATTTGGATCGGTGGAACAACCGATCTCATTTGGAACAGGGGCAACCTCAGCTCAGATTTATGCGGAGAGGATTGTTTCAGACTAGAGACTAGAGCGGGATATGCTCCAAAGAAGAGCTCTGCCGAGTATGGATGCCGTATACCCCACAACAACTTTTTGACTTGTTAGTAAGAACGTGGGCGGCTATTCCTCAGTGATTTTGATGAACTGATTTTAAGCATGCCAAATCGCTGTAATTGTGTGATTCGTGTCAATGGTGGAAACACCGATTATTATTATTTTTTATCATTACAATAAAAAATAAAAAATCCTTATTTTTGCCTTTTTTGCTACTTAATTGACGACATTAACTTGCGTTAATTTAACACAATTTGCAAATATTGCAATTTTTCTTAATTTTTACAAAATATAGGGATAAGTTGTTAACTTAAACATAGGAATTAATGTAAGAAGCCAGTCTGGAAAACTAAATTTGGTAAATATTAATTTGATAATTTTTTATAGTTAAAAATGTACTTGGTCCCTGGACACTTTTGATGTGTGTATTTAAATTCCAAATCTAAATTCCAGAATCAATGAAGAACAAAAATATTTTTTCTCGCGCCAATATTATTATGATCATTTGTTTCTACGTACTTTAAACAGCTATTTGCAGTTCGAAATCTAAATAAAACCTTTGATAAGTTACCTCCTTGGCTGCCTTGTTTCGAAGTAAAAAGTTCGTTCCACACTGTAGATAATATAATTTTTGTAATTTATTCGGTCACTAAACATGACAGATAATACGAATATTCATTTAAAGCCCTCTTTACCGTATTCGGCGACAGCGACCTATAAAAGTGCCTTTCATTTCTTTCGAGAGCTTTTTGCTGACTAGCAAAACTAAATTTGGTCTTGATAACCCAGAAGAGCTGATCAGCATCATTGTATGTGTAGGTATATGAAGGCTTTGAGTGACTTTTGAGCTTCTTGTCTTGTCTTTAAGACGATTTGCTTCAAAGCATTCATTTGCTTCTTGGGTTGAAGTGCGCCACCTTTCTCGGTTTCGAGCAAGCTCCTGCCACCGATCAATGGGTTTTCAATGCATTAACAAAGCCGCATGTATTTGTCGAGTACAGCATTTTCGATTATCTCGAAGAAGGTTGTAAAATAATGCTAACAAGCATTTTTGAAAGAAGAACATTCATTTGTTTCAGTAAATTGACTCATGTAATTTGCTTCAACATTGTTAAGCATTGTAATACGATATTTTGGATCAAAGGCCGCCCTTAGGCGTCGTGCGATCGAAGTAAAAATTGGTCAATGCGTGTGTTTTTTTGGCACAGTTGTGTGTTATTCTGGGACCACTTTTTTGTGTTCACATTAATTAAATAAGTATTTGTTTTACTTGTGTTGGTTGTAGCTTTGTTTTATTAAACATCGGGATGTAAATATTAAGTAAGGAAATTGTTGTAAACACGTAGGTACAGTCAACAAAAGAGGAAAGCATGTAAGCATCGCCTAAATATTGTACATTTTATGAGTTGCCACTACCATTACCTATGTTTTAAACAATTGTATGCATGCTTCTATGCAGGTGCCAACGTTGTAGCTATTTCATTCAGGAGCCAAGATGTTTATATGGTTTACCTACGTGCAGGAAGTCTGTATTGCTTACTGAGCGACATACTTTACATTGCCAAGCTTTATAATATTACTAGCTCCCGCCCGCGACTTTATTCGCGTGAAATTTCTTGTGGCCCTGACCCTCCGTGTCGCATCGCATCGCCTGCCCACGCAATTACTTCTTAGATTACTTCTTCTTTTTTTCTTAGCTTTCTTTCTGTCTTTTTTTTAATTTTGCCCGGCTTCTAAGGACTCTAGATGGATTTTAAATAGCCCATAGCCTTTCTCAAGAATTGGAATATCAAATGCAAGAAGATTTTTCCTTCTTGCTTGTGATGCCCAATTCCCTATAAATCCCACTAGTAGCACCAGAGATTAGCACGTTCAAACAAACAATGATAAAAACAAACACTCTCTTCAGCTATATTATTTAGTACCTATAGATATTTATAGATAATTATGTTAGTTGACAAACTGCTAGGTGCTTCCGCAATCTATCACGGTCGCGGAAGTAGCATGATTTTATTTCTGTAATAAAGTTTGTACAAACACTTTAACACGTCAATAAACTGTAAGTTATTGTTAGATGCTGATAAATACATCTAAGAAATGCTGCGTCAACACAAATCTCACACTACATCCATCCGACGTTCGGACTTAGAATTTGCTGAAGTGTTTTCTAATTGTATTTTGGCACTGAACAGAGCCACTACTCCTATTACCATTATATTTAATAGAAATAATCTACCTATGTGTGAATTTTGGACATGACGTGCCGTTAATTCACATTAATAGGTACCTACTTAGAACCAAAAATTCGAAGACACGTGACATCTACCAACACGCACTGGACCCGCGTGGTAGATTAAATAACCGCCCACACCCTCGCGAAGAGAGGAGGCCTGTGTCCCAGCAATGGGAACTTTATAGGCTGATTATAATACGAAATGCTAAGATTTCAATTCCTGACTTCAAATCGCAAAAACCATCCTATTTCGAGCAACATAATGGCTACAAACAGTAGTTGACAGCATCACAGATCCATCCGACTCATCCTACAATCCTACATCCCGACAATTGGCTCTAAATCTGTTTAATTACTCCCGTTAATTAGTGTCTGATGTTAGCTCTGTTGCTGCTTCCGTTTGCCAATCCGATTTTAATCAAGTTTTCGGATAATTCGGATAATTACACGGTTCCCGCTCGATGGGAACATATGCGCTAATTATTTTCAGTTTCTAATTGACATTTCGCGGTTCTCTAACGAATATGTTAAGTTAAGTTTTTATTTCGTAAAACTTATGTTGAGAAAATTGATAAAAAAAAATTGCAGTAATTTAACTGTTTCCTTCTGATAATTATGAGGCAGGTATAGCAAATTCTCGGTATTGTTGAGATTTCTTGTGGTTTGATGACTTTGTATTTGAAATTCACGTCCGCAAACGAATAAGTGTAAAAAATCAAAGGATGAAACATCGACTTACATTCTATTTATATAAATAACAATGTACTAATATCAGAAGAGCTCATTGGGAGTTAATTTGTTCAAGGAAAGTTCTACAATCACACCGAACCTGCCACTAAGCAACCTACAACATTTTCATTTCAACAAAAAAAAACGAATCCAAATGTTTTTTTACTTTGTAATTAAAGGCAAATAATATATATTATTTAGTCGGTGACGACCGATTTCCATTAGATATGACTATACTGATTTGCCACCCAATATTATTAATACGTAGAACCAAATGTAATGTAATATTACTCGTATAGTAAAAAATATGTATGTGTATAACCTATTTATTTATATATTTTGTGTACCTAGTTTTAATAGTTTTTTTTATCATTGTTCCTCTCAACCAATGCACCTGCCATCTAACCTCTTCACCACCCTTGGTTGACTGGTAGAGAATGCCTACGGCATTAAGTCCGCCTTTGTACCTTTTTGTGCGAAAAGTTTAAATAAATAATGCAATAACACTTTAGGGGTAATAAATTCAAGATGGACGTGACGTACGAGGTATTCCAATGTTGTCATAAGCTAAGATTGCCACTTAACATCAATCAGGTGAGTGCGTAATTACGAGTACCTAGGTATAAGCTAATTTACATGAACTAATTAGGAGAGCTGATGACTAATTAGATATAATTAGGTATCAAAGCGGAGGTAATGACAAATTGCGACGGATCAGTTTCTATGTTAGAATAACAAATAGTCTGTGTTGAATTTCGAAGAAAAAATAGCACATCCTGCGTGTAAAATTTAGTTTCCAAACATGTAGACAAATACGTGATTCTGGAAAAATAACTTTAATACCTACACTTAAAGTTCAGTTTGTAAAATTACTTTAAAAAAAGACTTATTTAGTTGTACTAGTCATTCTGAAATCAACTTAATCCACGTATAAATAAAGTTGATATTTGTTTAAGTCGAAATAACACCAAT